>CM047805.1:120604570-121070120 GCA_026214975.1 Gentiana macrophylla
CCCAACACGAACACAATATAGGCATGTCGTATGTCTAGGTGACATGGGTTAATTTTAAAATTCAAAGATTAAACCGACACGTCGATACATGTTAAAAATATGTAAAATATAACTATTATCGGATAATATATATAAATTTCAGAAAAATATGTATAGTAAGATACATAATACATAAACGCTTTGAATATCGAACATGGATATTGGACCTCTATGTGGTTATAAAACAAATTAGAAAAAGGAAATAAAGAAAACAAAATTGAAAATTTTGTGTTCGATCAAAATGTAAGTGGAGTAATAACAGCGTGTTAGATGCGTGTCATATATTAGATTATTTGATAATATTATTTTAATCGATCGACACGCGTGCGCATAGTAGTCGAGCGTATATGTCGTGTGTCATGTTAGAAAAAGTGTCCGACAACATGTGCACAACACTCAAACTCCGGTGTCGGCGCTTCTAGGTGGTAGACATTTACCGTACCCCATATATCCTTACTTATCCCATGCATCTTCCTTACATTACGCACCCTATCATATCCCACCCATCATCCTGCCCTACTCATGCTATGTCACTTATTATGGAATTCGTTTTTTTTTTTTTTTTTTTTTTTTTTTTTTTTTTTTTTTTTTCATGTTTCAAACACAATAATATATTGTGTTAATTCGATTTCATTTCACCATTCTATTTATATAAAACAAACGTGTCATAAGAGATTTTGTTTCACCATGTATGGATTTATAACGTTGCATTTCGTATATTAGTATAAGAATATGTACTACTTGTTGAATTCATCAATGTTTTTTTTCTAATTTTTTATTTTTTATTTTTAAATATACCCTTATCCTAACATTCTTATTGCATTCTTTTCATAACTCAATAAAAGCATTTATTAAAGCAAAAAAACAAAAGCATTTATTATTGGGGGAAGCGTATATAGTGAAATTTTAAAATCTGGCCAGTTGTAGGAAGGTTTCATTAAAGTAAGCATCACATTCTGAACCACTCATTTCTAACCTCTCACACACGATAAAAAGTGTATTATGTGAAAGAGAGTAAAATAAGAGAGCTCTAATGTATGCCACTTTGTATAAACCTTCTCTCTACAACCGATTCTGTAATAAAAGCTCTCAGCGTATATATGTCAATAATTTTTTTTTTTGGTTGAAGTAAAAGACTAAATTATATTAAACACCTGCTAAAACAATGAGAGATAACATCGTGAGGAAGTCATACCCCACACAAAGCGACCCTGAATGGCGAAACTATGTCTAGCCAACAAATGAGCAGGAAATTCCCGGAGCGTTTGACAAAGGAAAAATAGGAAGAAACAAATAAAGGTAAAGAAGCGACATGAGTCTTGAGCAAAACAGATAAATACGGACAAGTCCTCGGGCGGACATGTAAGAGCTTGCACGCATGACAAACAATCCGTCTCGAATATAACCACGGTGAACCACTAAATGAATAGCCTATTTCATTGCCAGCGAATTGCTGCATCTCCAACGTCTCGACCTTGACTACCGTAGTGAAGTGATCTGAGCAAGCATCAACAATCGCGCCCATGGCGTCCTGGAAAATCATGCCAATCCCTGAGCCCGAGACAATGACCGAGGCATCAGTATTACACTTCGAGCTTCCTATAGGGGCGGAGACGACCGGATGTGAGAGCCCGCCAGATGCAACCTGAACCTGCTCCATAGCCTGATGATACTCCTCTGCCCCGCCTAAGGAAGCGGAGATCACACGAGAGATATAAATCGGCGCATCATCGAAAACAGCACTACATCGGGCTTTCCACACATTTCAGAGAAGCATACCGAAGGTAGATATCTCATCCGCGAAACCGCCGCCATGACCACTTAAAAATCCTTAGAAGCTCGCCCGCGCTCAACCTCATCCCACCAAAGGAGAAGCCGCCCAGATCTCCCAGCAGCATACGCACACTCGAAAAGCACATGCCCGCAATGACTCGACCACTCACCACGCGCGGACAACCGCCCGATCTCATATTACGTCGTACAAAGCGCTCTTGGACCGCAAGCAATTCTGCGCACACACCACACGAAAATGATGAACACGCGGCGCGCACGCCTAACTTCCATATATCCTCCACAAATATCTCGGGCCAGAGGATGATCTTTGCACCATGTGAATCCGCAAACCACCAAAAGATCGGTCGAGAAAATAGCCGAGACTTGACTATATATCTACCCCGACGATCATAATGCCGTCGGTTTATCAAGGTGCGAGCATCCGTAATAGAGTCCGAAGAATCACATCCACCTCCCAACCAAAGAACTTCTATCGAAGAAGTGCCAAGTCCCACTGCATGGTACACGTACAAACAAATCCTGAACTTTACTATCGGTAGGCAAGCGCGTCTTTGAATGAGCTATCACGAAAAAAAGCGGATTCGCTAACCACGCATCATGCAATATATGATCGAGCTACCATCCCTTACACGCCCGCATGACCCGTAAAAGGAGATCCCAACCCTCCATAACACTCCGCCAAAGGAACGACGGCCGAGCACCCGCACTGCGCCATAATAGTCATACCAGGTGGTACTTCGCATTAAACACACGACTTCATGGCCTTGATCGGACATGTGAGAAACCGCCATGCCTGCTTTGCCAAAAGGGCCAAATTAAAACACCCTAGATCTCGGAAACCTAGGCCGCCAAGGTTTTTTTTTGGCAAACAACAGGTTTCCCAATTGCGCCAATGCATCTTCCGTTTAGACCCCGTGTCCCATCAAAAGAATCCCTAAATACATTTCTCGATCTCGTGTACTAGAGTGGACGGGACCTTAAAGCACTGCATAATAAACGTAGGAATAGCCTGGAAACTGGACTTTATCACAACCTCTTTAGCAGCCGGTGAAAGGAGCTTATCTTTCCAACCAAATACTTTCTTCCACGCCTTCTCTCGGAGGTAATCAAATACCTTCCGCTTATTACTTCCTATAACAAAAGGCATACCCAAATACTTTCCGTCCCGTCCCAATAGGAATCGAAGGGTGTCGAAACATGTTCCCGGTCCTCTAGCGAATATCCTGCTTTGTTGGTCCTTGAAAAGGCTAACACAAGTTTAGAGGGGGGGTGAATAAACTTGTCACCAAAAACTTATCTTAAGTTGTAAAAGCCCGAGGAATCGAAGTTTCTCGAAACTCAAAGCGACTTCCGATTCGCTTATGTTCTGTCCATAACTGTCGCGGAGTTCGATTAGCTTAATCGATTGTAAGTCAAAACGACTTATATTCGGTCTTGTTAATCGCGGTGGATAAAGTAATAGCCTTTAGTGCGATAGATGTGTAAATGCAATCTAGACCTTGTATGTATCGGTTTTGTGAGAAATCGATTAATACAGTGTTTCTTTGAGAGATAATGCGATAAATAAAACAAACACAAATGCATAAAGAAAATCAACACAAGATTTGTTTATGGAAGTTCCGGTGGTGTAATCCCGTCACGCCTCCCTTTCTCTGTGGTGTAGGAGGTATCACTAGAATAATGAGATAACCGTTACAAAATTCTAGTACTATGACATCCTTCACGACACCCTGGTTTCACTTTATCTACACAAAAATGAAGAAATGTGAGATTGCTCCTTCACTCTGCTGCACCCGATCTTTCGGAGGTGGAATTGCTCCTTCACCACTCACCACTAACACATACACACACAACCATGATGCACCAATTGCTTGTAGTAACACCGTAAGAGAAAAGGTAGAATTGCACTTCTCAAACTATGCACACCAACCCATTTTCACAAGGTTAGGTTTAGAATTAATCACAAGATTAATTCGGTGAGTATCTGATTCTTCTCGATCTCGCTTTGTAGCTCTAAGATGCCTTCTTTCCCCTTTGTGGGTTCTTGGATCTTTCTTTGAAGTCTTCAAGGCAATTCGGTTGGCTTCCCTTTTCTTGATATATCCGATCTGATTTTTGGATCTCGGATTTGGATATTTGAATATATGCTTGTAAAGCTCTTTTTCGATCCTCCTCTCTCTGCGCTTTAAGTGATTCTCTTGTGTATTTATAGGGGTGATGTAACGATCACTAGCTCTTGTAGCCGTTACACTTGTCGTTTTGCCAACGTTCACGTATACGATCTTTTGTCGTATTGTCAGTTTAAATTCAACAAGGCCTTAACTCAGTTTTCTACTCTTCTTCAAAACTGAGTACCTTGTATACTTACTATCTAACTTTAATTGACTAAGTCAGAGTACACCAATCAGTTTCTTCTTTCCTGGTAACTGATAATCTTTGTCCTTAAGATTATTCAGTTATACATGATCTATAATTCAGTTTTCAGGTCACCACAGACTTGCCTGAATCCTGATTTATAGTCACGACTTGATCAGCTTCTAACTGAGTTTGCCACCTCGATTCTTGATCTTTATAATCGAGTGCGTGTCCTCGATTCTTGATCTTCTAGATAAGCCAAGCGAGTCAGTCCTCAAATGAACTTGTCTTCTTCAGTTCTAGCATAACTGAGTTTGAACCCTCAGTTCTTCATGTGCATATCTCAGTTTTCTTATTATAACTCAGTTTCCTTGAATTGACCCAGCTGTTCGTCTAGTTCCTATTCTATTACGGTGGTTGTGCAAAACAATCTATACAAGGTTCGGACTTCAGATAGAACTTATACATTTATCTACTAGACCATTTCTTGCTTCTTCTTTCATTATGCACTATAACGATTGAATTCTGACTTCATCATCATAGGTTGTAAGTGATTTGTCTAATTACGTGACGAACCATCATCAAAACATAAATAATATTTCCAACACTGCTAAAATATAGACTAGATTTGTAGAAATTTATAGGCTGGCGAAAAGTGCCCGTCCTCGATTGAAGATATCCAACAAAGTCTCCAACGCACCATCCGAATATTCAAAGCAAAGCATACTATCATCAGCAAAAAGCATGTGAGATACCTGAGCTTGCACCTGTGCACCAAAGGAGATACCCCGTAGCAGACCAACACGAGTGGCCCGATCCAGCAAGGCCGTGAGGCCCTCCGCACATATGATAAAGAGGAACGGGAATAGGGGGTCCCCCTGACGAATACCACGAGATGGCACAATCACAGGACCAGGCCTACCATTCACCGGAGCTTGATAGGTAACTGAAGACACACACCGACGGACTAAGTCAACAAATGCCTCAGGAAAGCGCATCGGCGCGCGACACCTAAAGATAACTCCACTCCACCCGGTCAAAAGCCTTGGCCATATCAAGCTTGACAGCCACATGCTTATGACATCCATATGCACCCACCTTCATAGAATAGAAAGCCTCAAAAGCCACAATGGCATTATCAGTGATCAGCCTACCCGAGACAAAGGCGCTCTGGTTACCAGAGATGACGTCGTTTATCACCATTTTTAACCTGTTTACAATGACACGTGACAAAATCTTACCAGAGTGCAACAGGCCGCAGCTCCGTAACCCGAGTAGGGGACGCCACCTTAGGCACCAAAGTAATAAATGTTTCACACAGCGCGCCCGGGTCCGATCCATTGTTAAGGATCGCCATAATAACCTGCAAAACCTCATATCCAATCACATGCCAATATTTTTGAAAATGCATACAGTCAGGCCTCGGGGATTTCCTGCCAGGAAGCTGCTTAAGCACCCGAAGGACCTCATCCTCCGTGAAAGGTGCACTGAGACGCTGTATCTGTAAAGCCGTCAGGGTAGAGAACTCCAGCCCCTCAAAGTCCTGCTGAGGTGGTTGCAACGAAGTGAAAATACTCTCAAAATAACGGGAGATCACCCCTCAAGTACATCGCTTGCTTTCATTAACCGCCCTTTGATGAGCTTAAATTTACCCCTCGAAAATACATTTATAAAGACTCGTAGCGTGGGTAAACCAACTCTCTAACCAGATGCCGGGTCGATTGTTAGGATAGCTACGAGTGCGAGGTCGATCCACGAGGAAAGCGTGGTTGTAGTACCAAAGTGAGCGTGTTTCTTAGTCTGAAGCGATCAAAGTTGTTGGTTTGTTTATACTAAAGATAGAAAAGAAATAAAATTAAACTACTTGGTTTTAAAAGACATAGCCGAACCATGATCAAAATAGCTAATTTCAACCCCACGGATAGACAAAACTGGAAGTGTGCATTATAACAACCGAACTCTCACATTCAATCTCACGGGTGCGTGCTCCTAATTCTGATGTTAAGATCTGAACAACTCTCCTTCAACATCCTATGTGAGGTTAATTAATTCTCTTTTTAGAAAACCGATTATCCTAACATGATTAAGTGCTGTGAGACGCTTGATATAACCCTCGTTATGGAAACAAGTCCAAAAATTACTCGGTCGAAGTGACTACCGATTCATACTCATCAACGTACTACACCAAACATCTTAACGCGAATGTGTCAAAGAAGAAAACCGAAGCTTTACCTAATCCATGGTCTACCCGAAAGACTCCGTGAAACAACTTGTCATCGTTGGCTCAAGAACCACCCGGCACTTCATAGTTCAACCCCGGGTCTAACACTAAACTACACTAATCTAGACTACCACATTCAAGTTATTATGTTGATAATAATACATTGATGGCCAGCAGCTGAATTCACGACCTAAAACCCCGGTATGTTTTACCGCCCGGTCTTAGAACCCTTTTTCCCACACCATTCTCTCTGAACAACTCTCAAGAATGATGTGTGTGATTTTTGACCTAGGTAGCTAATCTAGCCCAAATCCGTTATAACAAGTTCTAAGGCGTGAAATATGTGAGATATAACAATAAAAGCACTACACACTCCCAATTTTATCTTCCAAATGTTGATTTCACCAAATTTTACATGATTAAATTATGTGACTACTTTAGCTATTCATAACAACGGAAATAACAACGAAATATAAATATATATCTAAATACATACATATATATATAAATACTAGTATATAGATATATATGCGTATATATAGATATATATATATATAAAAAGAAACAAAACGAAAGAAATCAAAACGGAAATAAAATAACTACAGCTATATAGATATACGTATAGATATATATATATATATATATATATATAGATATATATATAGTATAATATATATATATATATATATATATATATATATATATATATATATATATATTTATACTAATTGCATAAAAAGTAAAAGAAAGCAATAAAAAGATTTTAAACGAAATTATATTAAAAGCGATAACTAGTCGGGTTATTACACCGACATTATAACGACATATATATTACATATAGGCCCCTCCATAACATAAATAAAAGAAAGAAGAAGGAGAAGAAGAGAAATGGGAGAAGAGAGGGGCCAAAGTTGGCCAAGAAAGGGGCAAGGAAGATCAATGGAGATGGAGGAGTTTATATAGGGAAAGATATATGAGGGAGGTAGCATATGTATATGAGGGAGGTTGTTATAAGGAAGGTATTATCTTAGGGAGTTTGTATATGGGAGGGAATTTTAGCATGTGGGAGAGAATATTTGCCATCATTAATAATATTCCCCATAGAAACATCCCATGTGAGCAAGCTAGCTACTAAAATGTGCAATTTGTTTTGCACCGGCTCGAATCGGTATTTATCCGGTTCGAGCCGGGATTTCAGCTGTTCAGTAAAACGCTCATAACTTGAGTTGTAGACCTCCGATTGACGTGATTCAAAATGCGTTGGAAAGCTCATTTGAAGATCTAAAACTTTCATGAAGAACACTTCCCCAGAAAATGCCTCTCAGTTGGGTCAAATATTTATCGAAATCATGAGAAAAACCGACCCGTTGAACTTGTAAGCTTGTGGAACATTCTTCCGTCCTTCAAAATACCTCTTTTAAGCGTCAAAGCGTGTCGTCACTCGGGATTTTGGTCAACCTATAATTCTGCAATAAACCACCAAAATACCAAACGTAAATCCGACACGACACTCCGGTTACTAAACCGGTACAAAATCTACAAAAACATGATAAAAATACGATATTTTATAAAATAACTACTACTTATATATTTGGATGAATCTAAGGAATTAATGACTTGAAATGATATAAAAGTGCTCAAAATGATATTAGAAACGGGGTAAAAAGTTATAAAAATAACTATGAATTTTTCCCTTATCAACAACCCCCTACTTAGCTTTTGGTCGTCCTCGAGCAAAACAAGCGATAAAACAAAATGAATGAAGGAAAAATTCATGCAAAGATAAGATAATAGGGACAACCAGACGATATAACCATTAGAATTACAACCAGGCGTTAACCTCAATATAAATGTATAACAGAGTGTGTGTGACAAGCCTTTTCAATTTCCACTATCCTCTCTTGAATAATTCAAGCAATACGCACAAATATCCATTCAGATAGTCATAATGACTTTCCTAGGTATAGGCAGTAACAGTTCCACACAAAGTCCTTCCGTGTACTTATTAGGATAATCCCTAAAGCATATCATTCAGTTTATACTGGGGATAGTCAGAAGATAACTAAGTTTTCAACCATGCTCTGTTTTTTTTTTTTTTTTTTTTTTTTTTCACATTTGTAGCATATGCCTTCATTCCCAGCAATAGGACGTTTCGTGATAACCCCCTAGCTGGACTACTATCATCAGGCAGTTGCCCTCTTTCCCAGCAATAGGACGTTTCGTGATAACACCCTAGCTGGACTACTTTCATCGGGCAGTCGGGAGCTTTTAAACCTCATAGTGATATAGGACGTTTCGTGATAACGCCCTACTGCACTCAAATCATTGGTAGCTACAACCGACATATATATAGTTCATCTTAATTTGGTATTTTTCTTTTCATTCCACTTAACTTATATCCTTTCTATCACATTCAAACCTTCAGATATTCACAGTACACATTCAAAAATTAGGTACTAAGTTACTTGCAATTATCTCTAGAATAACCACTAGAGATCTTGAATGGATACTGATTTAAAATTTTAAACTTCAATGGAAAAGGCTTACGTGAACAATGAATTCATGTTAAATAAATTTGGGGTTAAAATGCACTTACGGTTCACTTTGGTTATATACATCCACATCGATCATTACATCATCAAATCCATGAAATATATACCTTATACAATTTATTTTAATCAACTCATTAATGCTCGAAAAATAAAAACTAAAGGTTTAAACACTTCTCGCCATTTCTAAACCAACCGGACTACACCCCCCTTTACGATTTTGCATTATTCTCGAGTGTAAATGAGGTAGAGAGAAGACTTAGCTTATAAACCAGACAGAAAGATGCTATCGAATCCAGTATAATGCCATGAGAAAGCACGATCCGAATCCCTATACCAAAACTTAAAACAAAGAAAACACGGGACATGGTCCTCGTGCCAAGACATCGAATAGGGATATGGGAATAATAAGATAATGGCCCTGTTACGTCAGAAAATTCGATAGGCAATATATATATAGCTTTAGATGGAAAAATAACCCACACGGGTAAAGCACAGAACATCTAAGCATATATGTATCACATGAGCATATAACATAGTCAAGTCAGCTATTCCTAGATTCATTTTTTATTACACACAGTTTTATTAAGGTGGGAATACTCACCACTATACTACAACGACCAGAAATTTGAAACAGACTAGATCATAAAATGAAATGTGTGAAAGAGTATTGAGTCTTTTATACCCAGATCCTCAAAGGGTTCAATAACCTAAGTCCAAGAAATGATGCATTTGAATTTTATCTTTTTTCTCCATTGGGATTTTCGGATAACCACCTGTCGTTCCTTTTTAATGACATTCAAACATTCATCCTGAGACTTGGTTGTGCTTTGTGTTCTTCTTTCATACTGATTCTACATTTCATTAAGACTAGGCTTTATCCAAATTATTATTATTTAACGGGTCGCCTCCGGTGGCGCTTTTGTTTAACGTCGTTTGCTCGACGGGGTGACTCTAAATGACTCAATCAACCAAAATCCGAACTCAAGAAGATCAATAGCTTAAGAAAATTAACAATGCGAGAACCATTGAAATTGTATTGTCTAGAAACGTACCTCGTTTGGCCTCGATGTTATCTCCTCCCGACCAGAGAGAATCTTCTTTTATCGACTGTCGAACCATCTTCTTTTGAAAATCACCATAAAGCTCATCCATTTGGGAGTATATGAACCGAATCGCAGAAAATTCATCCTCACAGAGTGGGCGAATATAGTAATCCGGGACCGTCATATCAACTATTACCAACTTTCCCGGTGGCTTTACCGAAGATGGCCGATCAATCTCATCAGTTTTCCTCATACACTCTTTTGGAAATCTCCAATTGGGAGTGACAAAGATTTGGCGATCCGTATGCTCCTCTAACTCTGTCTCATCAAAGAGTGCACTCAAATCCATCACACACCCTCCATATCATTATTTTGTGGTTCATCGGAAGGTCAGTGTAATAGATAGAAGTTGCACCTCTTCCATCTCCAAATCCACACTTCATCTTCATCCCAAAATAAGCTATTTTCATCACCAAATTCTTCTTGCTCGGTCATAACAATGGTCGGTTCCACCACACACTCCACCACAGTTTCATCACTTTTTATCTCAGGGGGTGAAGGTGTAGTAGATAGAACGTGAAACTTGCCATAGTCAAATATCGCAATTGGAGATGGAACTATGAGTAATCCCAACTCACTATCTGGCTCATAAATCTCATCTTGGTAAAATCTGAATCATCAACCTCATTCTCAACTTTGAACTTCTTCAATGAGCACATCTTCATCCCGGACCACCTCTATTGCACAAGTTTCTACCTCTTTCTCATGCCTCATCATTTCAATCAATTGCCCCAACTTGTCTTCAAGATTTCTTATGGAGGAGTCGAGATTTATCGAACTCTTGCATATCCTTCTTCATTTGAATCATATCCTCGTTGAATTGAATGAATCGCTCCATTTGAAGGTCGGTGAGGTCTTCTTGTGGCATGGGGAAAACCGATCATAATGACTTTGATTCATTGGAGGTGAGTAGTAGGCCTCTTGCCAATTCGAGACAACGATCGGAGGTGAATTTGAATTTGGGTGAAACTATCAACATCTTGAGTATGAACACCTGAAATCTGATAAGCACTAGGGTTTGGACAATCCTCATAATGTTGTGGTTCATAACTTGAATAACCATAATTGATCTTGGTATGCACTTTAGGCACTTTGATAAGCCCATGAACCTTGGTTATTCTGCTTTGATATTGAGGCTGAGGCATGAACTGTTGTTGATAACATGGTTCGGGTGCCTGAGGTTGGTAGGGGTATTGTTGTTCAGGTGAGTAGTATTGATTGAAAAATCCATCCATTTAAGCTCAAACTGCAAGATCTCAGAAAACAACAAGAAAACAATAAAATAAATTTTTCTTTTTTTTTCTTTTTTATTTTTTTATATGGTAGCCGAAGGCCTAAGCCCCATTCTAAGCTGGACTTACAAGATATCAACCTAATATAACAACCCGTAAAGAGATTGGGTTAAGTACCAAAGTCGTATTCAAACCGAGTTCGTGACAATATCATACGCATCCCAAGACTCTTATCGAAAGTAAAATAAAAATAAAAACCTAGGCCCAAGCCTTCGGTTCACTTACAAGATATCACAACAATATCACACATTTCCCGGCAACGGCGCCAATTTTGATGAGCTTAAATTTACCCCTCGAAAATACATTTATAAAGACTCGTAATCGTGGGTAAACCAACTCTCTAACCAAAGAGAGTGCCGGGTCGATTGTTAGGATAGCTACTGAGAGTCTGAGGTCGATCCCACAGGAAACGTGGTTGTGAGTACCAAAGTGAGCGTGTTTCTTAGTCTAGGCGATCAAAGTTGTTGGTTTGTTTATACTAAAGATAGAAAAGAAATAAAATTAAACTACTTGGTTTTAAAAGACATAGCGAACCATGATCAAAATAGCTAATTTCAACCCCACGGATAGACAAAGCTGAAGTGTGCATTATAACAACCGAACTCTCACATTCAATCTCACGGGTGCGTGCTCCCAATTACGATGTTAAGATCTGAACAACTCTCCTTCAACATCCTATGTGAGGTTAATTAATTCTCTTTTTAGAAAACCGATTATCTAACATGATTAAGTCTTTGTGAGGCGCTTGATATAACCTCGTTATGGAAACAAGTCCAAAATTACTCGGTCGAAGTGACTACCGATTCATACTCATCAACGTACTACACCAAACATCTTAACGCGAATGTGTCAAAGAAGAAAACCGAAGCTTTACCTAATCCATGGTCTACCCGAAAGACTCCGTGAAACAACTTGTCATCGTTGGCTCAAGAACCACCCGGCACTTCATAGTTCAACCCCGGTCCGGGTCTAACACTAAACTACACTAATCTAGACTACCACATTCAAGTTATTATGTTGATAATAATACATTGATGGCGCAGAGCTGAATTCACGACCTAAAACCCGGTATGTTTTACCGCCGGTCTTAGAACCCTTTTCCCACACCATTCTCTCTGAACAACTCTCAAGAATGATGTGTGTGATTTTTGACCTAGGTAGCTAATCTAGCCCAAATCCGTTATAACAAGTTCTAAGACGTGAAATATGTGAGATATAACAATAAAAAGCACTACACACTCCCAATTTTATCTTCCAAATGTTGATTTCACCAAATTTTACATGATTCAGCTATGTGACTACTTTAGCTATTCATAACAACGGAAATAACAACGAAATATAAATATATATCTAAATACATACATATATATATAAATACTAGTATATAGATATATATGCGTATATATAGATATATATATATATAAAAAGAAACAAAACGAAAGAAATCAAAACGGAAATAAAATAACTACAGCTATATAGATATACGTATAGATATATATATAGATATATATATAGTATACGTATATATATATATATATATATATATATATATATATATATTTATACTAATTGCATAAAAGTAAAAGAAAGCAATAAAAGACGGAAACGAAATTATATTAAAACGATAACTAGTCGGGTTATTACACCGACATTATAACGACATATATATTACATATAGGCCCCTCCATAACATAAATAAAAGAAAGAAGAAGGAGAAGAAGAGAAATGGGAGAAGAGAGGGGCCAAAGTTGGCCAAGAAAGGGGCAAGGAAGATCAATGGATATGGAGGAGTTTATATAGGGAAAGATATATGAGGAGGTAGCATATGTATATGAGGAGGTTGTTATAAGGAAGGTATTATCTTAGGGAGTTTGTATATGGGAGGAATTTTAGCATGTGGGAGAGAATATTTGCCATCATTAATAATATTCCCCATAGAAACATCCCATGTGAGCAAGCTAGCTACTAAAATGTGCAATTTGTTTTGCACCGGCTCGAATCGGTATTTATCCGGTTCGAGCGGGATTCAACTGTTCAATAAAACGCTCATAACTTGAGTTGTAGACCTCCGATTGGCGTGATTCAAAATGCGTTGGAAAGCTCATTTGAAGATCTAAAACTTTCATGAAGAACACTTCCCAGAAAATGCCTCTCGGTTGGGTCAAATATTTATCGAAATGCACGCAGAAAAACCGACCCGTTGAACTTGTAAGCTTGTGGAACATTCTTCCGTCCTTCAAAATACCTCTTTTTAAAGCGTCAAAAGCGTGTAAGTCACTCGGGATTTTGGTCAACCTATAATTCTGCAATAAACCACCAAAATACCAAACGTAAATCCGACCACGACACTCCGGTTACTAAACCGGTACAAAATCTACAAAAACATGATAAAAATACGATATTTTATAAAATAACTACTACTTATATATTTGGATGAATCTAAGGAATTAATGACTTGAAATGATATAAAAGTGCTCAAAATGATATTAGAAACGGGGTAAAAAGTTATAAAAATAACTATGAATTTTTCCCTTATCACCGCCCCATCTTCGTTAAACAAGAGGTCAATAGTATTCCTAGCACTACGGCTAGATGCCTTGTGGTGGAAGTAACGTGTGTTCCTATCCATACCTTTAAGCCGATCCACTACGCCCTGCTTTGCTTCAGAATCCTCATCCAAAGTATAGAGGCGATCCAACTCCTTTAAACGGACACGCTCACCCTCCGATATTATAACCAGAGGACTCAGGGAACAAGTGTAGGTCCTTCTCTTTAACCGATATTGACTTAGCAATGTTGCCATGCTTCCGTAAGCTCCAACTCTTTAAGTGACGACCCAGACCCAAAATACGGCGCGATAAAGAACTAGACCCTAAGGCCCTAGATGACTGCCACCCCTCCTGCAGCCTTATCTCAAATTCATCATCTCGGACCCAGAAGGGATCATACCGAGGAACTGTGAACCACCTAACCCTACCCCAACGGAACGGGTTTTGCTCAGAGAGTAAGATCGGGGCATGATCCAAACGCGAACAAGACAGGTGATAGACCTGTTGGCTCGGAAACAGAGCCCGCCACTCCATATTAGCCACACATGTATCCAACGAACCCGAGGTTGGCGCACCTCCGAACAAAACATTAATTATGTTTCTTGATATGTGAATGTTAAAATATACATAATCCGTTCTATTATAACATTGCGGTGGTCAAAAACACACATATAAGAAGAGTAGTTAATATTTTGATTTAACATCAAAATGATATTAACACTCTTGAATATAAATGCAATGTTGTTTTCAATCTCTCACCATTAATAATTAAGGGTAGATGTAGAAAAAAACTATGGAAATGTAACTATGAATAAAAATGAATGTTTATTTTTGGTAACTCACGGTAGTTAAATTTGAAAGGAAGGAGTAAACACTTTTTAAGAGGCGAGATAGTATATAATTGTGGAAGTCTCCGTCTATTTCTTGGTGAGTGAATTGGTGGAAATTCTTGAGCATTGACAAAAACATCTCTTACTCGAAATGATTGTTAGACAACGAGTTTGCAACAACTCAAGCACTTGATGAAGATAAAGGAGATAAAGATAATCATGCAATTCATTCAAGATAATCTCATTCGAAGATCTCAGTATTGATCTAAATCTTGTAATCATATAAATGTCGAAATTGAATACATTAGGGCTAAGCTAGGGTTTATCTATTATCTACAATTAAGCATTATATAAAGCTTGTAAAGCTTGTACCTTCTGATTTTCCATATCAATGAAACAATTATTCTTCTTCTCTTGATTCCATTAATTCTTCATGCGGGAGGATTTGATTTCAAACCCATTTGCAAGGACAGTCTTCCCAAAAAAATAGTGTTGGGCTATAAAATGACCCATATTTGATGGGGCGTGTTGAGATATATAAAATCTACCTCCTATAAGACTAAGATCTTCTAATGTGGTGGTGGAGGAGAATTGGGCTCAAATGCTTTCTTGGACCACTTACAAGAATGTGGAATTGAGTTAAATGTGTCATGTCCATACACACGAATGAGAATGATGTGGATGAAATGAAACATCGTCATATAATGGAGCTCTAACCATGATGTTTCATGAAGGCACTTACAAGTTACCCTCTTCTATTCTAAAGTTCAAGACACCATATTTTCAACTCTATAAATGTTAAAAGATAAGGAAATAAAGTAGCACATTTATTACCACCAATTGGTTTTAGTACAACGGTAAGTGCTTGATCCTAATATGATATCAGAGTGGGAGGTCATGAGATCAATCCTTGCTACCAGCATTGTTTCCCCAATTATATTGTGCAAGTGTTGGGCCTCTTTGTTGGTCTTGTGTGCCCTTCAGATGCATTTGTGTATCATGTTGGCCCGGGCTTGTTATAGGCCCACACTTATAGTAGCGCCTTTACTAACACCAATTGTTCTTAGTAAATAGTAAGAGTTTGACATAACATGGTATCAAAGCGGAAGGTCTTGTGTTCAAACCCCACTGCCAGCAATATTTTCCCCCATTTATATTGTCAAGTGTTGGGCTGGCCTAGTTGGTCTTTGTGAGCCTAGTTGGCTCAGACTTGTTGTATGCTTAGTTGGCATAGCCTTGATATGAGCCCACACTTGAGGGGGCGTGTTAAAAGATAAGGAAATAAAGTAGCACATTTATTACCACCAATTGATTTCAGTATAACGGTAAGCGCTTGATCCTAACAATAAAATGTATTGATTATAATGGCTTGAGGGTGTTTGGATGCCAATGCTTCCTTTCTTTGTGGAACCAGACTTGACACAACGTTTGCATAAAAAAGTTATCCTTGTGTTTTTTTAGGGTATAGCCCCCCCATACACAAAAGATACAGGTGCCTCGAACTTGTTTCAATGAGTGTCTATATCTCTAGACATGTGGTATTTAATGAACACGTGTTTCCCTTTAAAGATAGTACTGGTGCATGGACTCAACCAACTTCTGACATTTTTTAGTATCCAAACTCAGATGAAGGACATATGGAACAAGCTAAAGACTTCAGTCCAGATTGCTGTGATCCTGTAGTCACATCTGGGCATGTACATCGGCAGCCCAATGATACTCCTTCTGCCACCCAGGCAGGGAATACTACAAAACATCAGCCAGATCCAGCAGAGCAGAACAACAACTTGAACCTTATGGTGTTCAGAATCATGTTCAGGCTACTGAAGTTCAAGATCTCCAGATGATCAACAACCCCCAGCAATGCAGAGACCAATCAAAAAACGTAGACCTCTTGTCTATCTTTATGATTATGCTATAAGGGCTATACACAACATTTGAACCCAAAAGCTGAATGTGGCTCTTAATGACCCTAAATGGCCACCACTTGTGTGTAAGAAGAAATACATGCTTTATATCAAAATGGAACCTATGAATTAGTTTCATGACTAAACATGCTCTTTGTTATTGGATCCATGTGGGTCTACATAAACAACAAAATATGGTGATATAGAGATGTAAAAACTTCGTTTGGTGGCTCTAGGATATTCTTAACTTTCAGGGGTTGACTTTGAAGAAACCTACAGTCCAGTCACTAAGCCAACAACCATCAGGTTGGTAATTGCTGATGTTGTCTCATATGGATGGTGTATGAAGTAGCTAGACATCATGAATTTTTTTTTACATGGGACACTTCAATAGGACTGTCTTTATGGAGCAGGCCCCCTAGGTTCACTGATAACAATCATTCAGATCATTTGTGCCTGCTTAAAAGGTCTTTATATGAGCTCAATCAAGCCCATAGGGCTTGGTTTGATAGGTTGACTCAAATCCTCTTGCATATTGGTTTCAAATGTAGCAAGGCCGATCCTTCTCTATTTACCTTTCACCAGTTTGGTCTCATACTTATTCTACTTATTTATGTGGATGACATCATACTTACAGAAATCATGTTTTTAGTCAAAGGTTGATAGGTGTTATGGGGTAAGAGTTTGATGTCTAGGACCTTGGATCTCTTCACTACTTCCTAGGGGTGGAGATTAAACCTACACAAGATGGTATGTTTCTCAGCCAAGCTAAATGTGTACATTTTTTACTGGACAAAGCACATATGTTGAACAACTCTGATATAGCCACTCCCTGGGATTTTAATGTCCAAGACTCACATGTGACTCGAGGTGGTAGACCATTACACTCTGAGATGTTTAGTGGGTTCCTTACAATACCTAACATTCACTAGGCCAAACATTACTCGGGAAGTCAATAGTGGTCATCAACACTTCTCTCGACCTACATTGAAGCATTTTAATGAAGTAAAGCGCTTATTGAGATATGTTAAGGAACCTCGATCATGGACTCCATTATTTGGCATGGTCATATGTGTCTCTATGGCTTTGGTGATGCAGATTAGGCGGAGTTGTCCCATTACTATTGCGTTTTGTATCTTTTTTTGGGGCCAATTGTGTGTCTTGGTCCTCCAAGAAACAACCCTCCGCTTCGGATCAAGCGTAATACCGATCTATGGCTTCTACTACAGATTGAACTTACTTGGGTGATCATCTTCTTCAAAATATTAGGATTGTTCTACAACAACCACCTCATCTGATGTGTGACAAACTTAGTGCCATCTACCTCATTGTGAATCCTACACTCCATTCTCTGTCTAAACATTTCGCATTGGACTATCACTTCGTTGGTGAGAAGGTTGCAGTCAAGAAGCTTGTTACTAGGCATGTTCCGCCTGCTTCTCAATTAAGCGATGTATTCACTAAACCATTACCTAAGGGTCAATCCCGGTTCATTCGCAACAATCTTCGGCGTGCATCCCACCTCCCCGTTATATTGATAAGGGATGCTAGACAAAGAGAATTTGCAACAACTCAAACACGTCGATGAGATAACGGAGATAAAGATAATCATGCAATTCATTCAAGATAATGCCATTCGAAGATCTCAACATTAGTCTAAATCTTGTAAATAGATGAAATGTCAAAATTGAATAAATTAGGGCTAAGCTAGGGTCTATCTATTCTTTACAATTAAGAATTATATAAAGTTTGCACCTTGCAGTCTGTCAGATCAATGAAACAGAGTTCTGCCTCTTCTCTTTGATTCCATTAATTCTAAAATTATTAATAAACTTTTACCTAGCCTGTGTATTATAACGTAATACACAATATTTAAATGAAAAATGATAGGAATACTATGTTAAATGATCACATTCTAAATTAAATTTGTACAACATAAATCAACTAGTTTAATAATAGGCTTTTTGTTTCAAAAAAGAAAAATAATAGGCTTTTAAACACCCTACCCTACCCTCCTCAAAAACAAAAACTAAAACTGGCATCATAATATGTATTATTATATGAAATATATAAGAGGTTTTCTCATTTGGGAAATCTCATGCAAATATTTTCGGAAATGATTAGCTAATGGATTTATTCTGTTGTGGACAGGCGGAGACATTGATAGAGCTTCTCCGGCAACCAAGATCCGGCAACAACGATACAACTACAAGATCTTCTTCTGTGGTGTCAGTTTAGCATTGTGGTAAAGTTAAGTATACAAACTAATCCGTATAATCAAGTGTTGTAAAGATTAGATAAGACCAAAAGGGGTAAAAAAAAACAAAGTTTTTCCTTTTTTTTTTTTTTGAAACATGTAGAAATAAGTTGTTCAGAATAAATTATTGCTTGTATAGTGGATTTCAGTTTTAGTTTTGGGCTTCAGTTTTCTCTTTATTTATAATTCTAAATGTGTTTGTTATGAAATTGTTGAATGTTAGAAAGTGAAGAGGAAGAAAAATATTTTGGAAGATAACACCTGAATTTCTTGTTCAACTTTCTTGCTTCACAATGACAAGTGCAATGGGTATATATAGGTGTGATGACTGTATCTTAAAAATATCTTACATGCTTCTTGCTTTTTTCTAGGTGCTCTTTTAATTTTTCCTAGATGTCCTTACAACTTTCAAAACACAAAATATTAAGGGTCATACGGGTGGTTCTTGTGTTGTGTCTCCACACGGTGTAGAGACACGTGTGGAGACACACACCACACAGTTTCATTTTGTCTTTAAACTGTGTGGTTCTGATCGTTTCACCCATCACTTTACCTCAAAATCTCTTTCCACACAAGTATTTCCCGGGTCATACATGTATCCAATAAAAGATACATTTCCTAGTAAATTCCAAATTATAATATTATATTTGTTCCGTACAACATCCCCTTAATTTGGAATGTCTATTTGTACTCCAATCTTCAGTGGAATTGTAAAAATATCTGCGATTTGATCATGAGTTCCACGTCATTGTTAGCAATGCGTTCTCTAATGAAATGATACCTTACATCTATATGCTTGCTTCGATCATGAAATACCAGATTCTTTTCAAGATCATGTGCTGATACGTTATCGATGTAGATTTCTGTAGCTTTTGTTTGTGACATGTGAAGTTCTTTTAACAGCATTCTTAGACAAATAGCATGACAAGTACTAGACGTTGCAACCACACTCACATGTTGATAACGTGACAATTGGCTGCTTTTTTGAACTCCACGAGATAGCACAATCACCCATAAAAAAACAACCAGTAGTGTTCTTTCTTTCATCAACATCTCCAGCATATATAGTCACTATCACAAAATCCTGTAAGTGTAAAATCAGGAGATGGAGTGTAAAATACCCCACAGTAAATCGTTCCATTTAGATAGATGGGAATTATTTTAGCAGCTTTTGTATGAGTGGGAATAGGATTCTCCGTGAAACGACTTACTATCCCAACAGCATAAAGAATGTGTAATATTCCGATTTTAGGGAAAGGGTAGACGTGTTATTTTGCGAAAACAAAATATATTATTCTTTACTTCTTTTGTGGAGTTAGGTATTTTCGTGTATATATGTATATATGGCCGAAAATATATATGCATATTTTGGGAAAATCTAATTTTTAAGTAATACGGAAAATAATAATATATTATTTTTTTTGGATTTCCTATTTAAGGAAAATAAATCCCATCAGTTCCCATAACCTAAAATATATCAGAAAATTTTCCTACGCTAGAAACATGTGTGTGTGTGTGTGTGTGTGAGCTTTTAGAATTTGAGAGCTTTTCTTTCAGTTTTTAAAACGGATCTTAACGGTTTTCAGATCAGAGTAGAGCAACGGGATCGTCGTGAAGAGAGCGTTGATTCAACACAAGAGAGTTTGGGTTTTCCTAAGGTATGTTTCAAGCCCTAGAGGCATTCTTGCTCGAGTTTAATGGATTTAAACTCTTAAAATCATAGATTTGTTGTTATAGAAGCGTGTGATCGAATCTAATCTGATATGGATTGATCACATTGGTTTCTGCAGAAAGGATCAAGGTTGCTGCAGATTTTTCGTAGCTTTTGAGTTGGAATTGCTTGCTTAAATGGTAAGAGGCTCTTCCTACAAATTAGATATGATTTATAGAGGTTAGATCGTATTTTGATGCGTTATTTTATCAAAGTTTATGCCTATATGTTGTTTAAAGTTCAAGGTTTGATTTGGATCATAAAAATTATGCTTTTCTGATAAAAATCGTGTAGAACATGTTTGGAGTCGAGTAGAAATCATAAAGCGTAGAAAATCATGTTTTAGGATTTTTTTGCGTTGAATGCGTACACATTGGCTAGCAATGCGCACGCATTCCTGTTACAGGATCTGTGGCCTTAGACGCTGCAGGTGGAATGCGCACACATTCGTGATTCAGGATGTTAAATCATTTTTCACAGCAGGTGCAATGCGCACTCATTCAAGGGAATGCGCACACATTGTTGTTTCAGAATGGTTTAGGTTGTTCACAGCATGTGCAATGTGTTAGGTGTGATGCCCGAAAGAAAATTTTGTAATTGTTTTATTTAATAAATGAAATGATATTATTATTCATATTTATTATTCTCATAATCACCGATGTGACAATAGTATTTACACTACAGAAAACCCTAAAGTATATCGTTTATGTAATCACTTAACTCAGTGTATGGTATATACACGGGAGGATTGAGTTAGTGAAGATGTACTTAAAATACAATTAGCCCGTAGTGAAGTTGATCGAGAGTATCGGGTCTCTCCTTTAACGTGCTATTAATGCACCCAGAACACAATAGGTGTGATTGTCTTATCCGGACTTTCGGTTAAGAGAACCTAATGGGGCATTTATATATGATAGATACATCATATAGAAATTTGGACCGATTTGATTAGAGTTCACGATATAATTCCGTGAATCGAGAAGTCTTATCGAATCAATGGATGATCATATTTATGGATATATCTTAATCCTGTGGTGATCACAGTCAACTGCTTGAATCAGTATGAGGTTTGACTTGACGGTTAAGGATTACACCGAGTCCGTGGTCCGAATTACCCCATCTTGGCATTGTCTTGGATTGAGTGAGTAGTCCGTGTTTATCACGGATACGGAATCCATTCCTTCCATTTATGGAAGTAGATGAAACGCTTCCACTTATTTGTTAATCCTAGAAACCGATCGATCGCGAGTTCATATTACAGCGATTAGCTACCAAAGTGAGTTATATGAATTAATTGATCACTAGGGGTTAATGGTAAATAAGGATAAGAGGTTCTAAAAAGGGGTTAACGGTAACTTCCCGATTTAGAATGAATAAATCTATGGAGGATTAATCCATATGTAATGATTATATCAATGGACGCTTATTATTATTCTCGTGAGGAGATAAATATAATCTCATAATCGGAGGAGTGCGATCACGGGATTATGGTGGCATATTCTGTGATTGATTTATCGAATATAATTATTACGTTCGTAAGGTAATTATTTATTTGATTTATCGGAGTCGATTATTAGTCCATGGTCCCCGACGTGCCTCCTAATATAGCATAGCTATTCTCGGACGTCGAATCCTAATAATATTAATTTAGTTCTTGTTGGACTTCATTAAAACGATATGTGAATTAATTGTTTAGTGGACTATTAAATTAGTTGAGCTAAATAATTAAATATGTGAAAAAAGACATTTTCCATAATCTTGGCCCAATTATTGTGTAATGGCAAAATTAATATTGACTAGGTCAATAAGTATAATTTTAAGCCCCATGCTCTTTTATGGAACAAGAAATTATTTTCTTGTGTATTAATAAGACATGTGCATAAAATATTTATTGGATAAATATTTATGGAAAGAAATAAAGATAAATATTATTCTATATTTGTTCTAGAATATTATGGGATTATCTTTTATTTAATGGGATTATTATAATTGATTTTGTATTAATTATTAAATCCTTGGAGGTTAAGTTTTTACTCTCTATATAAAGAGAATTCTCCTGCCTTACAACACACATAATTTAGACTTCACCTCTTAGAGAGGAGAAGAAATATTTTTTTGGCCAAGGGAGAATAGGGAAATCTTGGAGGTTTTTCCGGTAGCATATCGGAAGGGTTCGAGTCGAATTTCCTTCCACCGGAGTTGCTTGGATCACACGTCACGGAAGATCGTGGTGCTCTTCACACCTTCTTTCCTATTGCGGTTCGTCAACTTGGATTTTGAGATCCAAGAGGTATGTTCTACAACCCCTTGTAGATGTAGATCTAGTTATTTTATTACGTGTAATTTATAGATCTAGATCCATAAATCGCTTCCGTTGCGGATGGTATTACTAACAGTGGTATCAGTCGCCATGGTGATCTATATTTATACGTATAAAATATTAGATCTAGGAGTGGTAAAACATGTAGATTTTTAGTCCCAATTTTTTTTATAAAAGGGGCCGAAAATTATGTTTATTTTTTTTATGTTATGAATGTCTTGGTTGAAGAGATGGATTGGAGTTGGTATTGTTTACCCGTAGATCTATTTTGTAGCTCTTTTGATTAGAATCAATTGAGCATAGGATGTGTAATTTATTTTATGTCATGCGAAAAATTGTAAAAGGTAGTACCTTTTTGTATTTAATTTTGATCCGGGTTCGAGACGACGAAGATGATGTGTTGAAGATCATGATGTTGAATATCATCAAGAAGGTAAAAACGGGAGGAGGCCGATTTGTTTAATTAATTTATTTTTCCGTCGGCAAATTTTTTTTTTGGCGGCTGCAAAAATTTTGTTTCTTGTAGCCTAATGTATTAGGTTTAGCCGCAAGTTTTGACCAAATAAAAAAAATAAAAAAAAAAAATATTTGCATAACAGCCGTGTGAATAAAAAATAAAATTACAATAAAATTTTATAAAACAATTTGATAATATAGATATATTTTTTAATATATTGGTATATTACGGCCTCCTCTCCTCGTCGTTCGTGGTTCGTGTCAAGATCGAAGCTTTGAAGATCCGGAAGTTTTCAAGATCAAGATCGAAGATCAAGATTTGAAGACTTAGAATTTATTTACGTTTTCCTTAGAAAATAGGTTAGTCGGGGGTACCAACGATCCATCTCGGTGTTTAAATTTTCCGCAATTTATTTTTTATGTGTTTGATCATAAAATAGATATAAAATCGGAATTGCCATGACATGAATCATATCATAAATCCACTCCATGCATACATGTAGAATTTTAATTTTGGTAATTAAAATAGGCATGTATACAAACTCGCGTAATTAGTTGAAATTTAATTAATATGTGGTAATTAATTAATTTAGTAACTAATTAAAGATCCGAGGACGGGTTATGAAATTGTTAAGCCTTTCGGTGTGTGTTCTCGGTGAACCTCCGTAAAAGCCCAAACGAGATCACGTTTTCGATTCGTAGTGTCAACAAGATTGAATGATGGTAAAAGAACAATAAATCTTGGATAAAAACAGTTCGCTTATAGGTTGGGTGGTCAACTGAGCTAGGCTCGAACGACCGACTTAACCCTCAAACGACTTATAGGTTGGGTGGTCAGCGGCTTATAGGTTATAGGTTCGCTTATAGGTTGTCTACTCAAACGACCGACTTAACCCTCCTAGTGTGATGTATGCACGGGGGTCCGGCAAGACTAAGCTACACCGGAGAGCGGAGGGGTGATTCCTTCCTATCTCAATGGGGCTCTCTTGACCCGACTTCGTCCGATCATCACATATGTTCCAACGAATAGGACGGGTAGGCTTGCCCTCACGTTACCGACACCATTTGGAATCCTTGATTTGATGTACTTTTATGTTAACATCAAAAAGACGTGGTTAGTTAACCCACCACCACTTCCAAAATATTGAGTGGGAGCGGGGGAGGCGACAGCCAACCCCACGGCCTCTACTATAGATACAAGTAAGTGAGAGAAGGGTGACACCTCGCGGCGCTTTGATTTCGTCCCCCTATGGATGGTGTTCACCCCTATCAACATTCATGGCTTGGCCTCCGAAAGGATAGGATTTCCGGTACTGTCCGGGTCACCGGCCTATCCTACAACGGCATACTCGGGCATACCTAAGAGATCCGATATAGTAGGTCACACTCATAAAGGATATTTTTGGTAATATCTAGGCTAAAAAAGGAAGGTAGTCAATGAATAAAGGGATGTTCGATTCTCGTGGGATGTTCGATTCTCACAAGTTATTCATTGATGAGATTGTCTCGATTTAACCGTCATCTCTTTGACCTACCCTACGGCGGCACTGAGATGCGAGGTTAAAGCCTTGGAATGGTAGAGTAGACTTAATTTTTAGTTTACAATTCCTAAAATAAAATAATATAGTAGTGTTAAACTTGAATTAATATATGTCATTTTATTTACAGCATTATATCCCTTACTAAATTGCTTAAAAGTTTATAATTGACTAGTATTGACTTCTTTAAAAAGTGGAAAGTAACTAGGACGTTGAACCAGTTAATCGATAATGCAATTATTTTTCGAAAGAGATATTTTCTCTTAAGCCTTTTAAAAACCAGAGTGACATATAGGTATGTCACTAGTGACATTCGTGTCAAACGGAAGACAAACTTAGTTTGATCAAAGGTGATTTCGGACTTTGAAATTCTTATAGTGAATTTTGAATGTGTAGTAATTAAACGAGTAATTTTCTAATTGAAAAATCGGAAAATCATGAAGTATTACTAGTTGGACGATATTTGGAATCGATGAACTAGTGTGAGCTTTATGATTTGTTGTTTTTCTAGAACATTAGAAAAATGTAACTGACTACACACATAACCGTTCTAATTGAAAAACCGGAAAGTCATGGAATGTCACTAGTTGGACGATATTTGGAATCGATGAACTAGTGGAGTTCTATGATTTGTTGTTTTTCTCGAAACATTGAACTATATATGAAAGATTTTCTAATCGAAAAAATCGGAAAATCATAAAAATAAAGCATTGCTCGTTAGACGGTATTTGGAACCGATAAACTAGTGGGAGCTTTAATGTTATGATTTGTTGTTTTTTCTGGTATATTAGAAAATCCGAGAAGTCCCGACGAGTAACACTCGAAATAGACATCCCACGGTTCAAGAGTAGTGTCTACTCAAACGAACCGCTGGTTCAAGACTGTTCCCATTCACGGAAAGTCAAGAATGGGAGAATATGTCTAAAAGTGTTAGTCATCTAAACTAAGAAAACTTTAAGGCTGAACAGAAAAATTAACTGAAAATCATAGGATAAGGACAGTGATTTTGGATCACCAACCTATGAATCCTTGTCGATTTTCTCGAGCTAAGTTCTTTGGAAGAACAAGGTAGCGGTGCATTTAACGATTAAAAGAGTAAACAACGGGCAGTTAATTTTAGCTAGAATAGTGGGAGTGATATAAGGAAATGAATCTCGGATTCAATCCTTGGATATCGCGGAAAAATTATTTTCTGTTTTAAGATTCGTTGGAACGAATGGATTTACCTTCTATTCGATAATTTGTTTGTCGATAGAAAGTGAATATACCATTTGTAGTACTTAATCCAAGACTCGACTTTTTTGATAAAGTCAAAACCACTTACAACTGCTAAAATATGTATATAAAACACATCTTAAGAACTATTAAAAGCAATTGGTTTCTATATTTAGATAAACGCTTCTTCACAAACCATAGTTAGTGCATAGTCCCTAAAAGACAAGACCTGAAGACTGGCTCAGGGTGATTCATTTCTCCCAGTCTGGTTGTATTGTCTCAAAGGTTCAATGACTAAGTTTTCTTTCAATCGGGAAAGAATAATGTTTATAAAGAAGTAACATAGCTTGTTCATGACGACCTTCGGGGTCTGATGAAAGATACAAGCTAGTAGGAGCTTCTGAGTAGTGACTTCTTGTCTGATAACTATTCAAACACTCCGGTAAGTTTATCCAAAATATTTTGAGGTTTCTCTGCTTTCTTCAACAGAGATAGAGTATTCTATACTCGAATAGGCCATTCATAGTCCTCGAGACTAATGCTCACCGCCTCATTGTGACATGTTCTCACTAAGTGAGAAACCGTTAAAATTGCCTTATATAGTTTTAGATGTGCTACAATACACTGCTTAACTCAATAAAGATATTGGAAGCGAAATAACGGTTTACATTGAAATGTAAGACCGAGAAGTCTACATAGAATATGCTTTGGAATTTACGGATAAGGTGTGGATTCGGTTCACCCCACTTCCATAAATATAAGCATTTAGCACACGGTGCTTGAAGGTAAGACTGGGAATTTTGCGCATCCGTTCGGTCAATGACCATTCGTGATATATCTTTTAAGCTATTGAGTATAAAGGTTAGATATAGGATTCTTGAAATCAGGAAGGGACATTATACTGTTGCATCCTTTATGATAGAGTCCATGAATAGCAAAACCTTGAACCTTGAAGTACGTTTACTCAAGGTAGTTACTAACTGATTAAAATCAGACCACATCCAACATCGGTTGTGGGTGATAACACTAAAACACTACTAAACTAGATCGCATTTCGATCCACCCAAAGAATGTAGTGGGAGTATGGTTTCTCCATTACCCATTCATGGGCTCGAGGACTTAATGGTCTACAGGATCGATTGATGACCTATGGCTCTTTGTGAGCAGATATAGGATTCTGATAATAGAGGTTGGTTTAATAGACATAACCCCGTGAATGGAGTTCGGTACTCAGCCTGCTTCATACTTTGTAGTAACCACCGAGCGCCTCAGGCCCAGGTGGGAGTAGTTGGATCTACACGGAAAAGAGTAGAATGAATAGGAAAGTTTATATTTCGAGCAAAGCTTGAGTGGTCTAGGGGTAATTCCCAAGAAGTAGAGAGTTAATCGGACCTTGGACTCTCTTACCACTTAGTATTGCATGATTTCGTTCAAAAGCGTAAAATAGGGGTGATTCCTGAGATTTTCTTGCCAAACAAACGGAGTCTGGATTCATTCGTAACAAAAGCGTATTGCCTTATAAACTTATGACAAGATGATCACAAGGCTTAAGTCCTTTGTGGATAAAAAGCAAACCTCTCGGTCACCTAAGTCATATATTTCTACAATATGTGGATTTGACCAGAATATTGATATATCTTTTGTAGACTGGATATCAATTTTTAGTACAGTAGTGAATATATACATATATTAGTGTTTGTGAAGGATAACACTGCACCAGTTCGAGTCAACATGGGTGTGTTATCTCAAGTCGACCGACAATGCCACAATTCTCTCCAATGTAGATTTGGACAACATCCTAAAGAGTTTGACTCGGTCGAATTCATTAGAATCGACCACTCGTTTCCCATCCATCTTATTGGTTAAGATGATGCATCCGTGTATGCAACATTCAACGAGGAAGTTCTACCTTATGCCTCGTGAATGACTCTCTAAATCTTCGGATCAAGAGAAATGGGATAGATTCTCTTTCTAGTAAGAGATTGTCGTGTTATTGAACGTCAACTTTGATCGAATTTTAGATTCAAGGTTAACAAAGAAAGTTTAGTATGTCCTTTAGTATCTTGAAGAGAACGAGGAATTATATGCGGACATATTCATGTGTGAACTTGGATATGTGTGATACACTGATTTTGACTTTAAGTCAGATTGAGGATGATCGTTAAGTCGATCTCGGGCTCAATGTTTACTCTTGTGTTGAAGCTATTGCCTGAGGAATCCAAAGAACGCCAACTCGACTTTAACTAGTTGGGTGATAAGCGGCTTTTGTAGTAGCTAGAGAGGCGATATAGCTTAAGAATTTCCTTTTCATATCTGGGAGTGATTCTAGATTTGGAAGCCGATACCACATCATTGTGCAAACGATGACGTGGTAGCTTATAAGGATCTTCGAAATCACTAGAGGTCAATAGCATATTAGGAAAGTACCACATGATTAGATGGACCGGTAACGTTTCGATTCCACGGATCGTCTCGAGCCGACAACCTGACTAATCATTAAGACCCTTGACATTTAGATGTAGGTACTCCCCGAGTCACTGACCTATCCAACGATGGCACACTCGGAGTGTACTTTGTCATCTGGCAATGGTTATGATATGCTTAATGGGTACTAGAATACGGGATGGGTCTCCATTGCTTTAGAGCAAGTGGGAGATGTAGTTTGTTGTATTTTAAATAATAGGGTGTGCTCTAAAACAATTAATCACATGCTTTCGCAAAGTGGGAGATTGTTAGGTGTGATGCCCGAAAGACAATTTTGTAATTGTTTTATTTAATAAATGAAATGATATTATTATTCATATTTATTATTCTCATAATCACCGATGTGACAATAGTATTTACACTACGTAAAACCCTAAAGTATATTGTTTATGTAATCACTTAACTCAAAGTATGGTATATACACGGATTGAGTTAAGGAAGATGTACTTAAAATACAATTAGCCCGTAGTGAAGTTAATCGAGAGTATCGGGTCTCTCCTTTAACGTGCTATTAATGCGCCTGAACACAATAGGTGTGATTGTCTTATCCGGACTTTCGGTTAAGAGAACCTAATGGGGCATTTATATATGATAGATATATCATATAGAAATCGACCGATTTGATTAGAGTTCACGATATAATTCCTTAATCGAGAAGTCTTATCGAATCAATGGATGATCATATTTATGGATATATCTTAATCTGTGGTGATCACAAATCACCGCTTGAATCGGTATGAGGTTTGACTTGACGGTTAAGGATTACACCGAGTCTGTGGTCCGAATTACCCAATATTGGCATTGTATCGATTGAGTGAGTAGTCCGTGTTATCACGAATACGGAATCCATTCCTTCCATTTATGGAAGTAGATAGACGATTCCACTTTATTTGTTAATCCTAGAAACTGATCGATCGCGAGTTCATATTACACCGATTAGCTACCAAAGTGAGTTATATGAATTAATTGTTCACTAGGGGTTAATGGTAAATAATGATAAGAGGTTCTAAAAAGGGTTAACGGTAACTTCACGATTTAGAATGAATAAATATGGAGGATTAATCCATATGTAATGATTATATCAATGGACGCTTTATTATTATTCTCGTGAGGAGATAAATATAATCTCATAATCGGAGGAGTGCAATCACGGATTATGGTGGCATATTCCTCGTGATTGATTTATTGAATATAATTATTCTGCTCGTAAGGTAATTATTTATTTGATTTATCGGAGTCACGATTATTAGTCCATGGTCCCCGACGTGCCTCCTAATATAGCATAGCTATTCTCGACTTCAATCCTAATAATATTAATTTAGTTCTTGTTGGACTTCATTAAAACGATATGTGAATTAATTGTTTAGTGGACTATTAAATTAGTTGAGCTAAATAATTAAATATGTGGAAAAGACATTTTCCATAATCTTGGCCCAATTATTGTGTAATGGCAAAATTAATATTGACTAGGTCAATAAGTATAATTTCCGCCCTATGCTCTTTTTATGGAACAAGAAATTATTTTCTTGTGTATTAATAAGACATGTGCATAAAATATTTATTGGATAAATATTTATGGAAAGAAATAAAGATAAATATTATTCTAGATTTGTTCTAGAATATTATGAGATTATCTTTTATTTAATGGGATTATTATAATTGATTTTGTATTAATTATTAAATTCTTGGAGGTTAAGTTTTACTCTCCTATATAAAGAGAGTTCTCCCAAGCCTTACAACACACATAATTTCGACTTCACCTCTTAGAGAGGAGAAGAAATATTTTTTTGGCCAAGGGGAGAATAGGGGAAATCTTGGAGGTTTTTCCGGGTAGCATATCGGAAGGGTTCGAGTCGAGAATTTCCTTCCACCGGGAGTTGCTTGGATCACACGTACGGAAGATCGTGGTGTTCTTCACACCTTCTTTCCTATTGCGGTTCGTCAACTTGGATTTTGAGATCCAAGAGGTATGTTCTACAACCCCCTTGTAGATGTAGATCTAGTTATTTTATTACGTGTAATTTATAGATCTAGATCCATAAATCGCTTCCGTTGCGGATGGTATTACTAACACAATGCGCATGCATTGGCTGGACAGTAACTTCCAGCATGTTTCTGGTCAGGGAATGCGCACGCATTGACCCCTTTTAATAAAACGTTGTTTAAGCTATGTAAAGAGATTTTAAATGTCGCTTCATGATCTAGTAACATTAATCAAACATGAACATGCCTTGATTGAACTTCGATGCGTTTAGTTCCGCACCGAATGTACTCTTCAAGGGAGTTGAAGTTCGGGACCGCCGGAAGAGAATGAATGGGCTTGTGCTTTGATGAACTAGAGTTCATCAATGTCCGTACTTGATAGGATGTGGTGTCTAGTCGCTCATGTGAGGAGTAGAGTCGTTAAGATGAGCTTTATCATTGAAAACACTTAAGTGGCTAGTTAACAACAACTAATACGCATATACTTGCATAGTAATAAGCTTAAACGTCATGTCACTTTTGGTTAGGCACATGTGAACATCGGCTATGTGACTCTTCCGGATAGGTGGATAACTCGTGACCTTCTTGAGGACAAATGACGGGAGCTTCACCGACTCAGATGCATACCGGGAAACCGGGACTAATAAAGCAAGCCATCGTTGGTTGGCACCCTCTCGTGGTGGATACACCTCACGTAGTGTCCTTGAGTGCTGACGTAACCAAGATAAGTGAAGTTAAAAATGTATTGTCATGACATGTTGATGGACATGAAGTGAACCCTAGATTGAGCCAGTCTCAAAAAGATAATTTGTTAATTATAACACTTGATTATAAACTTTACTTAATTTGTAGCTTCTACCTCTTATTGGGTACTTTGTATTTACCTCAAATACATTGTTTTTCTATGTGTTTGTGGGAGAGAAGATGAATAGGTAGATCCGGAGTTCGAGAGAGACTTTGATGACGATGTTTGAGGACGCCGACGTTGAAGCATTTACTTTTATTATTGTTTTGATAATATCCTAGACTTGCTGTTCTTTGGAGAACGTTGTACTTTCTTTTAGTTTTCTTTTGGAGGATTTCATACGTTATAAGTTTTGTTTGGTTTTTCCGATGTAATAAATGTTCCATTCATATCTTTAGTTTGAGTTTCTATTCTTGGTTGGTTGTTTGAAAATTTTTATACCTGAGTCTTTTTCTTCCGTTTTGCTTCAATACGACATAGTAGAGACTTACGTATAGTATGAGATTTATTTTATATTATACGTGCCGAACGTTCTTATTTCCGGATAAGGACTCGGTGTCCAGGAACGGGGCGTTACAGTTGGTATCAGAGCGAAGCGTCTTTTAGGCTTCATTTCTTGTAAGATAAGACTTCTTTAGATCTTTTAGTAACGCTCGCCTTTCTTTGATCATCGTGATGGTGACCACAAGGATCGGAGCTCATGGCGAAGAGACCTCCGCAGCACGAGAGAATAGTCTCGACACAAGTTGTAGGAGCCGGTTTTGTACGCCATAATCCGTCACCACACCCAACCCACACTTTAAGGCCTCATGCAAGCTAGACTTCGTGACCTCACTGTAATCCTACTCCACGACCTTAGCGGGGCCCGACACCATGACACCAACCAAGGTATACATACATGTACCGCGAACCTGTGGAAGCGCCCATACGTGTCACCGTGATAGGAGATATTCCACTAGTCTACGTACCTCCAAATGACCAACATCTACCCTCCACCGATCGGTGTTTACCCTCCACCAAGAAGCCACCCTCTCCACCGCTTTTCCATCACCAAAGAACAACATACCTTTTATGCTCCTCTAATTGGTCACACTCATCGACCTACTATACCTCTTTCACCACGCTTTGAACATCAAGAAGGCGTTGGTTACCCACCTTATGGTTTCTACAAACCACCACCATACCCTCGCAATAAAGATTACCAAACACAAGCACCTTTGGAACCCTCCGGTTTACCAACCAGGCCCACCAGTCAGACCACCACCGACCTATGAGAGCAAGCGCGGCGGTTTGATTGGTATTCAAATTTGAAGTGGAATCGGGTTTAGGATTTTTATGGGAATGTAGAACCATTCCAGGCTGAAGCGTGGTTAAGAGGATTTGAGAAAGCATGCAGAAACGTTAATGTGCCTGAATCTGAGATGGCCCAGTTAGCAGTTGGTTTTCTTTTGGGTGCTGATGAAGCTTCGATCGATGAGCGAGTAGTAATGGAAAAGTCACGCAGATTGGGAAGGCTTCAAGGCTATGTTTTACAATGAGTACTTCCAAAGAATAAAGCAGCGAGACAAAAGCGAGCGCCTTCTTAAGACTTAAGCAATGTGTCCATATAAAGGTATCTCAAAGATACCAACAAGTTCAATGAGTTGGGAAGGTTTTACCTCGAGCTTATGAAGATCGAAGAGAGGAAGATGGAACTCTACAATAATGGGTTATCCCATTAAATACAATATGGTATGTTGGGTTTCACAAAGAAGAAACATGGATGAACTTCGAATAAGGCTTTGGAAGTTGAGACCTTCAAGAAGAAGCCTACCGTCGTCATTGGTGTTAAGAGGAAATTTGGAACAATCCAGGGGGTAATAGTCGAGCGTTACCTTAGCAAAAGGAGAAGAAAACATCGGCACCATCGTTGTCAAGCCCACCACTATGCCGTAAATGCAAAAGGAGCCAGTGGTTGCTTTATTTGTGGAGAACATGGACACATAGCAAAGAATTGTCCATCAAAGGGATCCTCAAGCAATCAGAAACAGTGAATCGGAAAAGGCGGCCCAAGTCGCCCAAATTCAAGTTTTTGCAGTGGATGCTGAGTATGCAGAACCGGATGATAGTGTTATTTCAGGTACCTTTATTTGTTTATTCTAATTTATTAGAGTCCTTTTATAGCACGTTAAATCATGTTGTATTTGTATTTAAATAAATGAATTCACATCTTAGGTATAATAATATTAGACAACTTAGTGGTCACGACCTTGTTCGATACGGGAGCGTCTAATACGTTTATGTCGTCTAAGATAGCTAAGAAGTTGAATCTACCTACAGAGACCTTAAGAAACACTTTGGAAATAACTACACCCCTAGGAAAGGTAACTAAGGTAACTAGGACGATACCTCAAGTGGATGTTTGAGTGGGATCTTATCGATGTAAAAGTGACTTTACGGTTTTGGACTTTTCGTATTTCGATGTAATTCTTGGAATAGACTGGATATCCGAGAATTATGTTCACTTGGATTGTGAAGAAAAGAGAGCGACCTTTAAGGTACCCGGGAAATCGTCTAAGACTTATCAAGGTAATGTTTACAAGCCTAGTAAGAAGCGACATCTGATAATATCATCAGTCAAGGCAATAAGAGCTTGTCAAAGGGTTGTGAAAGCTAATTGTTATACGCAGTTGATGTGCAACAAGTGAAGCCTAAGTTAGAGAAAACTCCCATAGTAAAGGAATACCCTGAAGTGTTTCCGGAAGAGTTACCGGGAAACATGCCAGATAGGGAGATAGAGTTCGAGATCAAGTTGATACCAGGAGCGGCACCAGTTGCTAAGGCACCCTATAGAATGGCACCGGCTGAATTGAAAGAGTTGAAGGCTCAACTTAAAGATATGCTTGAAAGGAACATAATTCAGCCTAGTACCTCACCATGGGGAGCCCCTGTTTTGTTTGTCAAGAAGAAAGATAGTAGCATGAGAATGTGTATCAACTACAAAGCTTTGAATAATCTTACCATCAAGAATAAGTATCCTTTACCAAGGATTGATGATCTATTTAATCAGTTGCAAGGCAAGAGAGTGTTTTCTAAGATTGATCTTAGGTCAGGGTATCACCAGTTGAATATCAAGGTAGCGGAGATATACCAAGACGGCCTTTAGCACGAGGGTATGGACATTATGAGTTCTTGGTTATGCCATTTGGACTCACTAATGCTCCATTTGCATTTATGGATTTAATGCAACGTGTTTTCAAGCCATACCTAGATAAATTTGTGATTGTGTTCATAGATTATATCCTTGTATACTCAAAGAGGAGAAAGAACATGAAAATCACCTAAGGATAGTGTTGAACACTTTGAAGGAGAACCAGTTGTATGCTAAGTTCTCAAAGTGTCACTTTTGGTTGTATCAAGTCAGTTTCTTAGGTCATGTCATTTCTGGAGATGGCATTCAAGTTGATCCGGCGAAGATTGAAGCGGTTGAGAAATGGTCCAGACCGACGACAGTTTCAGAGGTGAGAAGTTTCCTTGGTTTGGATGGCTATTATAGGAAGTTTGTACAAGACTTCTAAAAGATAGCTACACCACTTACCCGGCTCACTCAAAAGAATGTGAAGTTTGAGTGGACTAGTGAGTGTGAAGAGTCTTTCCAAATGTTCAAAAAGAAGTTGACTACGGCCCCAGTGTTGGCAGTTCTGGAGATCTTTGATAACTACGATGTCTATACTGATGCTTCAGGACAAGGTTTAGGTTGTGTGTTGATGCAAGGAGGAAAAGTGATCGCTTATGCATTTAGATAGTTAAAGGTGCATGAAAAGAATTCCCAACACATGACTTAGAGTTGGCAACGGTAGTGTTTGCCTTAAAGATTTGGAGGCACTATTTGTATGGATTTAAGGCCATGATCTTTACAGACCACAAGAGCTTAAAGTATTTCTTCACCCAAGAGAATCTGAATATGAGATAGAGGAGGTGGTTAGAGTTCGTAAAAGATTACGACTTGGATATTCAATACCATCCAGGTAAAGCAAATATGGTTGCAGATGCCTTAAGTAGAAAACCAGTGTTTGCAGTTTCAAGCGTTGAAGATGTGGCAGAAAGGTTAGATGGGCTAAAAATATGAGGTTTTGATCAAATTGAAGATCGACAGTTTGTGCCACCGTTGTTAGCAAGATCTGAATTGATGGATGATATTCGGGAAAAGCAATATGAAGATCCAGTGTTGGTTGATTTGAAGATGGTTGCAAGGGAAAAGCCTATAGTGGGCTATATGTTAAATAAGAATGGGAACCTTTGGTACCAGGATCGTTTGTGTGTGCCTAATGTCGGTGATTTGAGACAAAGAGTTATGGAAGAGGCACATGTGATTGCTTTTGCAGTTCATCCAGGAGCTACAAAGATGTACAGAGATTTGAAGGAAAAGTTTTGGTGGCTTTCTATGAAAGTGGAAATAGATAAGTTAGTGAAAAAATGTGATACTTTCAAGAAGGTTAAAACGGAGCATAGAAGACCAGGAAGAATGCTTAAGCCATTGGATATCCCTAAATGGAAATGGGATAAGACCACGATGGATTTCATCACTGGTTTACCAAAGACAAAGAGTGGACATGATGCGATTTGGGTGATTGTGGATAGATTGACTAAATCAGCCCACTTCTTGCCAATAAATGCTGATATGTCTTTAAAGAAGATGACAACACTATACTTGGACAATATAGTGAAGTTGCACGGAGTGCCTATCTCGATAATTTTGGATCATGACAGTCGGTTTGTCAGTCGATTCTGGAAAAGTTTGCAAAGGGCCCTAGGTACAAAGTTGGATTTGGGTACGGCCTTCCATCCTCAAACAGACGGACAGTCAGAAAGGACTATCCAAACACTTGAAGATATGCTAAGAGCTTATGTTTTGGAAGTAGGCGGATCATGGGATGATTACCTACCTGTAGCAGAGTTTGCCTACAACAATAGTTATCACGCAAGCATACGCATGCCACCGTTTGAAGCTTTGTATGGGAGAAGATGTCGAACACCGTTGTTTTGGGATGAAGTAGAGGAAAGACAAGTCACCGGGCCGGAATTGGTTGAGCAAGCTAAAGAAAGGGTTCAGTTGGTTAAGAAGAATCTGAAGGCAGCACAAGATAGACAGAAAAGTTGGGCAGATGTTAGAAAAAGACCTCTTGAGTTTGATGTTGGTGAGAGAGTTTACCTGCGAGCTTCATCGATGAAGGGAGTGAAACTTTTTGGACAAAAGGGAAAGCTAAGTCCAAGGTATGTTGGACCGTTTGAGATTCTGGAAAGAGTTGGACCATTGGCTTATAAGCTCAAGTTACTAGAATCCATGTCGAGAGTCCACAATGTTTTCCACGTATCAATTAAAGAAATGCTTGACAAAGCCTGATGTTGAAGCTACGGTTGATCCGTAGTTCTTCGTGATAATCTTGCTTAATGAGAAGCCGATCAAGATTCTAGGTCGAAAGAAAATATGATTAAGAGACCGTTGATCCCTTTGGTTTTGGTGCTATGGAGCAATCATTCACCGAATGAAGCCACTTGGGAAGTTGAAGACGACATGACCAGTGAGTTTCCAGAGTTTGTGGACTTACCAGGTATGTTCTAGTTTCGGGGACGAAACCCCTCTTAAGGGGGAGGAATGTAATATTCCGATTTTCAGGAAAGGGCAGACGTGTCATTTTGCGAAAATGAAATATTATTATTCCTTACTTCTTTAGTGGAGTTAAGTATTTTTGTGTATATATGTATATATGGCCGAAAATATATATGTATATTTTGGGAAACTTTGATTTTTAAGTAATCAGGAAAATAATAAGAAATTATTATTTTTGGGATTTCCTAATTAAGGAAAATAAATCCCATCAGTTCCCATAACCTATAAATCAGAAAATTTTCCTACGCTAGAGAGAACGGCGTGTGTGAGAGCTTTTATGGCTGAGAGCTTTTCTTTCAGTTTCTAAGACAGATCTTAACGGTTTTCAGATTAGAGTAGAGCAACGGAATCGTCGTGAAGAGAGCGTCGATTTAACACCAGAGAGTTGGGGTTTTTCCTAAGGTATGTTTCAAGCCATAGAGGCGTTCTTGCTTGAGTTTAATGGATTTAAACTCTTAAAATCGTAGTTTTGTTGTTATAGAAGCATGTGATCGAATCTAATCTGATATGGATTGATCACAAAGGTTTCTGCATAAAGGATCAAGGTTGCTGCAGATTTCTCATAGCTTTTGAGTTGGAATTGCTTGCTTAAAAGGTAAGAGGCTCTTCCTACAAATTAGATATGGTGTATAAAGTTTTGATCGTATTTTGATGCGTTATTGTATCAAAATTTATGCCTATATGTTGTTTAAGGTTCAAAGTTTTATTTGGATCATAAAATTTATGCTTTTCTGATAAAAATCGTGTAGAACATGTTTGGAGTCGAGTAGAAATCATAAAGCGTAGAAAATCATATTTTAGGGTTTTTTTGCGTTGAATGCGTACGCATTGTCTAGCAATGCGCACGCATTCCTGTTACAGGATCTATGGCCTTAGGTGCTGCAGGTGGAATGTGCACGCATTCATAGGAATGCGCACGCATTCGTGATTCAGGATGTAAAATCTTTTTTCACAGCAGGTGCAATACGCACGCATTTCTGTTTCAGAATGGTTCAAGTTGATCCCAGCAAGTGCAATGCGCACGCATTGGCTGGACAATAACTTCCAACATGTTTCTAGTCAAGGAATGCGACGCGCATTCCAAGAAATGCGCATGCATTGATCCTCGCTTTATTAAAATCAGAATACCCTACTCCCGACCCTGTGTCCACCTGAGTCATTCTAGGAGGGGTTGCGAAGCTCTCGCCGCGACTTCAATATTAAGACTAGAAATCCCAAGATAATCATCTAAAACCACAATTTAACATAATAAATCCACAAGTTAATTTTACATCAATCCAATAATTATTTCCAATACAAACTATTACAAACCATAAAATTACAAAAGCTCTTAAAAAAATAAACCGAGATACCATCCAAAAACATTAATTTCCTTTATCTTCGAATCTCGATCAATCATCGTCTACAATTTCTCATTTTCCTTGGTCAAAACATGTACCTATATTTGTAAAAGAAAAGAAAACAAAAGAGACAAAGAAACAAAGAAAACGAGGCGTTAGCAAAGGGCTGGTATGAGCCACGTGTGCAAGTGTTATACTATATATATATATATATATATATATATAATAATATATAAAAATAAGATATCTTGATCAACTATTAGAAATAACAACGGAAGTCTTTTATTAGTTGATAGGACAAATGAAAAGTACTATTTTTAATATTGAAGTGCACGAGCATTAAGAAAAACATGTCGAGTTCATTTACAAGCACCAGCTTTGGCCGAGCCGATGAGTCAAGTACCGAACAAACGCCATATTTACCCAGGGATTTCAACCGCACTTCACGAGAACTAGCCATGTCTGACAACTCCGGCCGATTGTCAGGGAAAAGAATCAACCTTCACCGTGCAAACCTCCTACACGGCACCAGCCAACCCTATCCAAGCCCTAGGACCCACGCACCAACCGTCAGCCCTTGCTTTCCCGGCTGTAGCATGAATCTTCGGGGAAAAGGTACCGTCCCCACTCTTACGAGTGAGTACTCTAGTTACTGTCGGAAAGACTTCGAGTCAAGAGGCCCCGAGACCGGTGACTAGTCGTTGTCCTAGAGCAGTAACTCTAATCCCCCTAGCCACCAGAGCTTTGACACTTTCGTGCCACGAGCGAGCGAGCAAGTATTATCCGTCAATTCCAAGTATATCAGTTTTTATAGTTACAAGATTGTGCACTAGCTCAAAACGGTTAATGTTTTATTGTTTTTAAGACATCATTCGAAACGACTTCCAAGTTTAAAACATCATTTTAATATAAGTAAAATACTTGAAAATAATTAAAAGACACACTTTGGCTTTATATCAAAATAAAAGTCTCACCTTATTATATTATGCCATTAAAATACTTCTGATAAGTGATACCTGTTACTAAAGAATCGATCGCTAATGAGTTGGCGTTTTGAACTGAAATTCCTTACTTGCAAACATAAATTTTAACAGAAGATTTCCCTCTCCGTAATGGTCTCTGTATGGAAAGAAAAATTCACTCCAACTCCAATTATCGAGTCGGAGGTCGGCGGCGGCGCCTCTGAGCCAGTAAGCATCGCTTGGACAAAGGTGAACTTGGGTTGAGGCATGGCATCGGTCCGCTTTCGATTGCCGGAAAAAGGTCGATTGGAGAGGTCAGAACGGTGTGGAATAACGATCGAGAGATTGAAATTATGGTTTATGTGTTCAATGTTCATTCCATGTATTGTGGCCGATGGAAATTATTTGTGTGAAAATCTAAGGCTTGTGGAGACAGAGACGAAAGACAAGCTGTGTATGAAGATGATATAATATATATGGCTCCTCCATGGCTTATGTACATGTGGTGCCGATCAGAGAATTGAAGGAGATGACAAGAAGATAACATGGAAACTTCTTAGTGGAAATGAAGTATTTATACTAATAGTTGGAGATTCTCGGTTACACACTATATCCCAAACTGATAAGCTAATCACCGCCATAACATCTTCGCTTTTGTGAATTAATGAAGTAAGCATTTAATAATATATTAGTTAATATTCTTATTCTCAAATGTAATTTATAAGTGCTATAATAAGTTAATCAAATGTAACGTATAGTTTACTCCATTTGTGAACTTTAAGCTATTCGGCAGTTTCTTATATTTATCATAAAATAAAATAAAAACAATACAGCTAAAGAAAACATAGTTTAATATTTATCTTATAAAGTTATACTATAAGTTTAAGTCCAATATATAAATCAAAATAGATAAAATAATTTTGGAACAATAAAATGACATATAAAGAAATAAGTTGTGTTTTTGTTACTCAGTCACCCCGACTATAATAAAGAGAACTTATAATTATTAATTTAGACAATTTTACCCTTCTTGTTTCATACTGTAAAATTCAGGCGCACAATTCTCCCCTTAAAAAGAAGTTCGTCCTCGAACTTCCTCTCTCTTATAATGTATTCCACACCTATACTCCATTTTGTTATTAACCCTTAAGATGTAGTTTTCTTGGGTATTTGAGTCGTGCTTCGATCCTGGGAATGTGGGTGTCGGCCCACCTAATCCTCATCATGAAGTCTTACTCTACACTATATTCCATGTTTGAAAGATAATTCACTATCAACTACAACCTTTACATTATGACCTAAATACCTTATAAGATCTAAAGAGTGGAAATACAAGTGTTTCATATTTTTACTCAAATTAAAAATTAGAATTAAAGAAACATTTTCTTTCTTTGAGAGAAAAGGAAAACAAATATAGAATTTGAAATTTCGATGTATAGTGTCAAAAATAACTATTTTTGTTATGAAAAAAATAGCTATTGAGTTTTTCTTTTACACAAAACCAATTTTTTTTTTTTTTTTTTTAAGCACAACAGCGTAAAATAAATTTTAAACGCATAAAAATGGTGTTTCGTGAAAATTTGAAAGTTGTGTTTGAAATAAGGACGTATAAAACAACAATGCATTCGAAAAAAAAATACAACCCTTTTGAACAGTAACATAGATAGTTAATTTAGACTTCCATTGAACAAAATGTAACAAATGAAAGTTCTATAAATCTAAGAAATACTAAGTGGTTGAGTTAAAATTCTTTGCAAGATATTCTTTAAAATATATTATTTACCTACTCAAAAAAAATTATTAAAAATGATATTTTTCTTTATTGTTTTTTAGGAAACAAATTTTAACACCTTAAAAAAACATGAAAACTAATGCAACAAAACAGTTATAAAAATAAAAATAAAAACGCTTAAAGCATGACTCTGTTGCATTTTATAAAAATATATTCTAAAAATATAGAAATTTAAAATACATTTGTGCCAGACCGCTTTAAAAAAATCAGAAATATGTGGCATGCGAAATAGTTGTCCTAATCATGGATTAAAACTTACTATCGACAATGTCTAAATGTCACAACTTATGAAATTCATACCTTATTGTCTTTCTAGTTCCACTTGATCAATACCTAAAAAAATCATTTCACTAAACATATTCTATAAAATCATTTTCTAATACGATTCATCCTCTTAGTTAGACTAAATAATTTAACCTTACCTCATCCAAAATATATCTTCTTGTAGAACTCCCGAGAAACTTAACCTTTCTCTCGATACTACATGTAATACCCTACTCCCGACCCAAGGTCCACTGGGGTCATTCTAGAGAGGGTTGCGAAGCTCTCTCGCGCGACTTCAATACTAAGACTAGAAATCCCAAGATAATCATCTAAAACCACAATTTAACATAATAAATCCACAAGTTAATTTTACATCAATCCAATAATTATTTCCAATACAAAATATTACAAACCATAAAATTACAAAAGCTCTTAAAAAATAAACCGAGATACCATCCAAAAACATTAATTTCCTTTATCTTCGATCTCGATCAATCATCGCTCTACAATTTCTCATTTTCCTTGGTCAAAACATGTACCTATATTTGTAAAAGAAAAGAAAACAAAAGAGACAAAGAAACAAAGAAAACGAGGCGTTAGCAAAAAATTTTAGTATATGAGCCACGTGTGCAAGTGTTATACTATATATATATATATATAATAATATATAAAAATAAGATATCTTGATCAACTATTAGAAATAACAACGGAAGTCTTTTATTAGTTGATAGGACAAATGAAAAGTACTATTTTTAATATTGAAGTGCACGAGCATTAAGAAAAACATGTCGAGTTCATTTACAAGCACCAGCTTTGGCCGAGCCGATGAGTCAAGTACCGAACAAACGCCATATTTACCCAGGGATTTCAACCGCACTTCACGAGAACTAGCCATGTCTGACAACTCCGGCCGATTGTCAGGGAAAAGAATCAACCTTCACCGTGCAAACCTCCTACACGGCTCCAGCCAACCCTATCCATGCCCTAGGACCCACGCACCAACCGTCAGCCCTTGCTTTCCCGGCTGTAGCATGAATCTTCGGGGAAAAGGTACCGTCCCCACTCTTACGAGTGAGCACTCTGAATCTTTGCCGGAAAGACTTGAGTCAAGAGGCCCGAGACCGGTGACTAGTCGTTCTCTGTGAGCGAGAACTCTAATCCCCTAGCCACTGTGAGCTTTGACACTTTCGTACCACGAGCGAGCGAGCAAGTATTATCCGTCAATTCCAAGTATATCGGTTTTATAGTTACAAGATTGTGCACTAGCTCAAAACGGTTAATGTTTTATTGTTTTTAAGACATCATTCAAACGACTTCGAGTTTAAAACATCATTTTAATATAAGTAAAATACTTGAAAATAATTAAAAGACACACTTTGGCTTTATATCAAAATAAAAGACTCACCTTATTATATTATGCCATTAAAATACTTCGATAAGTGATACATTGCTAAAAGAATCGATCGCTAATGAGTTGGCGTTTTGAACTGAAATTCCTTACTTGCAAACATAAATTTTAACAGAAGATTTCCCTCTCCGTAATGGTCTCTGTATGGAAAGAAAAATTCACTCCAACTCCAATTATCAGAGTCGGAGGTCGGCGGCGGCAGTTCCTTGAGCTGTAAGCATCGCTTGGACAAAGGTGAACTTGGGTTGAGGCATGGCATCGGCCGTTTTCGGTTGCGGAAAAAAGTCGATTGGAGGGTCAGAACGGTGTGGAATAACAGTCAGGAGATTGAAATTATGGTTTATGTGTTCAATGTTCATTCCATGTATTGTGGCCGATGGAAATTATTTGTGTGAAAATCTAAGGCTTGTGGAGACAGAGACGAAAGACAAGCTGTGTATGAAGATGATATAATATATATGGCTCCTCCATGGCTTATGTACATGTGGTGCCGATCAGAGAATTGAAGGAGATGACAGTAAGATAACATGGAAACTTCTTAGTGGAAATGAAGTATTTATACTAATAGTTGGAGATTCTCGGTTACACACTATATCCCAAACTGATAAGCTAATCACTGCCATAACATCTTCAGTTTCTTTTGTGAATTAATGAAGTAAGCATTTAATAATATATTAGTTAATATTCTTATTCTCAAATGTAATTTATAAGTGCTATAATAAGTTAATCAAATGTAACGTATAGTTTACTCCATTTGTGAACTTTAAGCTATTCGGCAGTTTCTTATATTTATCATAAAATAAAATAAAAACAATACAGCTAAAGAAAACATAGTTTAATATTTATCTTATAAAGTTATACTATAAGTTTAAGTCCAATATATAAATCAAAATAGATAAAATAATTTTGGAACAATAAAATGACATATAAAGAAATAAGTTGTGTTTTTGTTACTCAGTCACCCACTATAATAAAGAGAACTTATAATTATTAATTTAGACAATTTTACCCTTCTTGTTTCATACTGTAAAATTCGGGCGTTACAATTCTCCCCCCCTTAAAAAGAAGTTCGTCCTCGAACTTCCCTCTCCTTATAATGTATTCCACACCTATACTCCATTTTGTTATTAACCCTTAAGATGTAGTTTTCTTGGGTATTTGAGTCAGGTTTCGATCCTGGGGAATGTGGGTGTCGGCCCACCTAGTCCTTGTCACAAGTCTTACTCTACACTATATTCCATGTTTGAAAGATAATTCACTATCAACTACAACCTTTACATTATGACCTAAATACCTTATAAGATCTAAAGAGTGGAAATACAAGTGTTTCATATTTTTACTCAAATTAAAAATTAGAATTAAAGAAACATTTTCTTTCTTTGAGAGAAAAGGAAAACAAATATAGAATTTGAAATTTCGATGTATAGTGTCAAAAATAACTATTTTTGTTATGAAAAAAATAGCTATTGAGTTTTTCTTTTACACAAAACCAATTTTTTTAAAGCACAACAGAAAATAAATTTTAAACACATAAAAATGGTGTTTCGTGAAAATTTGAAAGTTATGTTTGAAATGAGGATGTATAAAACAATAATGCTTTCGAAAAAAATAGAACCCTTTTGAACTTTAACATAGATAGTTAATTTAGACTTCCATGGAACAAAATGTAACAATTGAAAGTTCTATAAATCTAAGAAATACTAAGTGGTTGAGTTAAAATTCTTTGCAAGATATTCTTTAAAATATATTATTTACCTACTCAAAAAAAATTATTAAAAATGATATTTTTTTTTATTTTTTTTTAGGAAACAAATTTTAACACCTTAAAAAAACATGAAAACTAATGCAACATAACAGTTATAAAAATAAAAATAAAAACGCTTAAAGCATGACTCTGTTGCATTTTATAAAAATATATTCTAAAAATATAGAAATTTAAAATACATTTGTGCCAGACCGTTTTAAAAAAAATCAGAAATATGTGGCATGCGAAATAGTTGTCCTAATCATGGATTAAAACTTACTATCGACAATGTCTAAATGTCACAACTTATGAAATTCATACCTTATTGTCTTTCTAGTTCCACTTGATCAATACCTAAAAAAATCATTTCACTAAACATATTCTATAAAATCATTTTCTAATACGATTCATCCTCTTAGTTAGACTAAATAATTTAACCTTACCTGTCCAAAATATATCTTCTTGTAGAACTCCCGAGAAACTTAACCTTTCTCTGATACCACATGTAATACCCTACTCCCGACCCCTAGGTCCACTGGGGTCATTCTAGGAGGGGTTGCGAAGCTCTCGCCGCGACTTCAATACTAAGACTAGAAATCCCAAGATAATCATCTAAAACCACAATTTAACATAATAAATCCACAAGTTAATTTTACATCAATCCAATAATTATTTCCAATACAAAATATTACAAACCATAAAATTACAAAAGCTCTTAAAAAAATAAACCGAGATACCATCCAAAAACATTAATTTCCTTTATCTTCGAATCTCGATCAATCATCGTCTACAATTTCTCATTTTCCTTGGTCAAAACATGTACCTATATTTGTAAAAGAAAAGAAAACAAAAGAGACAAAGAAACAAAGAAAACGAGGCATTAGCAAAGGGCTGGTATGAGCCACGTGTGCAAGTGTTATACTATATATATATATATATATATAATAATATATAAAAATAAGATATCTTGATCAACTATTAGAAATAACAACGGAAGTCTTTTATTAGTTGATAGGACAAATGAAAAGTACTATTTTTAATATTGAAGTGCACGAGTATTAAGAAAAACATGTCGAGTTCATTTACAAGCACCAGCTTTGGCCGAGCCGATGAGTCAAGTACCGAACAAACGCCATATTTACCTGTGGATTTCAACCGCACTTCACGAGAACTAGCCATGTCCGACAACTCCAAATTGATTGTCGTGAAAAGAATCAACCTTCACCGTGCAAACCTCCTACACGGCTCCAGCCAACCCTATCCATGCCCTAGGACCCACGCACCAACCGTCAGCCCTTGCTTTCCCGGCTGTAGCATGAATCTTCGGGGAAAAGGTACCGTCCCCACTCTTACGAGTGAGCACTCTGAATTCTTGTCGCAAAGACTTCGAGTCAAGAGGCCCCGAGACCGGTGACTAGCCGTTCTCCTAGAGCAGTAACTCTAATCCCCCTAGCCACCAGAGCTTTGACACTTTCGTGCCACGAGCGAGCGAGCAAGTATTATCCGTCAATTCCAAGTATATCAGTTTTTATAGTTACAAGATTGTGCACTAGCTCAAAACGGTTAATGTTTTATTGTTTTTAAGACATCATTCGAAACGACTTCCGAGTTTAAAACATCATTTTAATATAAGTAAAATACTTGAAAATAATTAAAAGACACACTTTGGCTTTATATCAAAATAAAAGACTCACCTTATTATATTATGCCATTAAAATACTTCTGATAAGTGATACCTGTTACTAAAGAATCGATCGCTAATGAGTTGGCGTTTTGAACTGAAATTCCTTACTTGCAAACATAAATTTTAACAGAAGATTTCCCTCTCCGTAATGGTCTCTCAGTATGGAAAGAAAAATTCACCCAACTCCAATTATCGTAGTCGGAGGTCGGCGGCGGCAGATCCTTGAGTCATAAGCATTGCTTGGACAAAGGTGAACTTGGGTTGAGGCATGGCATCGGGCCGCTTCGTTGCCGAAAAAGGTCGATTGGAGAGGTCAGAACGGTGTGGAATAACAATCGAGAGATTGAAATTATGGTTTATGTGTTCAATGTTCATTCCATGTATTGTGGCCGATGGAAATTATTTGTGTGAAAATCTAAGGCTTGTGGAGATAGAGATGAAAGACAAGTTGTGTATGAAGATGATATAATATATATGGCTCCTCCATGGCTTATGTACATGTGGTGCCGATCAAAGAATTGAAGGAGATGACAGTAAGATAACATGGAAACTTCTTAGTGGAAATGAAGTATTTATACTAATAGTTGGAGATTCTCGGTTACACACTATATCCCAAACTGATAAACTAATCACTGCCATAACATCTTCAGTTTCTTTTGTGAATTAATGAAGTAAGCATTTAATAATATATTAGTTAATATTCTTATTCTCAAATGTAATTTATAAGTGCTATAATAAGTTAATCAAATGTAACGTATAGTTTACTCCATTTGTGAACTTTAAGCTATTCGGCAGTTTCTTATATTTATCATAAAATAAAATAAAAACAATACAGCTAAAGAAAACATAGTTTAATATTTATCTTATAAAGTTATACTATAAGTTTAAGTCCAATATATAAATCAAAATAGATAAAATAATTTTGGAACAATAAAATGACATATAAAGAAATAAGTTGTGTTTTTGTTACTCAGTCACCCGACTATAATAAAGAGAACTTATAATTATTAATTTAGACAATTTTACCCTTCTTGTTTCATACTGTAAAATTCGGGGCGTAACAATTCTCCCCCCCTTAAAAAGAAGTTCGTCCTCGAACTTCCCTCTCCTTATAATGTATTCCACACCTATACTCCATTTTGTTATTAACCCTTAAGATGTAGTTTTCTTGGGTATTTGAGTCAGGTTTCGATCCTGGGGAATGTGGGTGTCGGCCCACCTAATCCTTGTCACAAGTCTTACTCTACACTATATTCCATGTTTGAAAGATAATTCACTATCAACTACAACCTTTACATTATGACCTAAATACCTTATAAGATCTAAAGAGTGGAAATACAAGTGTTTCATATTTTTACTCAAATTAAAAATTAGAATTAAAGAAACATTTTCTTTCTTTGAGAGAAAAGGAAAACAAATATAGAATTTGAAATTTCGATGTATAGTGTCAAAAATAACTATTTTTGTTATGAAAAAAATAGCTATTGAGTTTTTCTTTTACACAAAACCAATTTTTTTTTTTTTTTAAAGCACAACAGCGTAAAATAAATTTTAAACGCATAAAAATGGTGTTTCGTGAAAATTTGAAAGTTGTGTTTGAAATAAGGACGTATAAAACAACAATGCATTCAAAAAAAAATACAACCCTTTTGAACAGTAACATAGATAGTTAATTTAGACTTCCATTGAACAAAATGTAACAAATGAAAGTTCTATAAATCTAAGAAATACTAAGTGGTTGAGTTAAAATTCTTTGCAAGATATTCTTTAAAATATATTATTTACCTACTCAAAAAAAATTATTAAAAATGATATATTTTTTATTTTTTTTTAGGAAACAAATTTTAACACCTTAAAAAAACATGAAAACTAATGCAACATAACAGTTATAAAAATAAAAATAAAAACGCTTAAAGCATGACTCTGTTGCATTTTATAAAAATATATTCTAAAAATATAGAAATTTAAAATACATTTGTGCCAGACCGTTTTAAAAAAAATCAGAAATATGTGGCATGCGAAATAGTTGTCCTAATCATGGATTAAAACTTACTATCGACAATGTCTAAATGTCACAACTTATGAAATTCATACCTTATTGTCTTTCTAGTTCCACTTGATCAATACCTAAAAAAATCATTTCACTAAACATATTCTATAAAATCATTTTCTAATACGATTCATCCTCTTAGTTAGACTAAATAATTTAACCTTACCTGTCCAAAATATATCTTCTTGTAGAACTCCCGAGAAACTTAACCTTTCTCTGATACCACATGTAATACCCTACTCCCGACCCCTGCGTCCACTTGGGAGTCATTCTAGAGAGGTTGCATGAAGCTCTCGCCGCGACTTCAATACTAAGACTAGAAATCCCAAGATAATCATCTAAAACCACAATTTAACATAATAAATCCACAAGTTAATTTTACATCAATCCAATAATTATTTCCAATACAAAATATTACAAACCATAAAATTACAAAAGCTCTTAAAAAATAAACCGAGATACCATCCAAAAACATTAATTTCCTTTATCTTGAATCTCTCGATCAATCATCGCCTACAATTTCTCATTTTCCTTGGTCAAAACATGTACCTATATTTGTAAAAGAAAAGAAAACAAAAGAGACAAAGAAACAAAGAAAACGAGGCGTTAGCAAAGTACTTGATGAGCCACGTGTGCAAGTGTTATACTATATATATATATATATAATAATAATATATAAAATAAGATATATTGATCAACTATTAGAAATAACAACGAAGTCTTTTATTAGTTGATAGGACAAATGAAAAGTACTATTTTTAATATTGAAGTGCACGAGCATTAAGAAAAACATGTCGAGTTCATTTACAAGCACCAGCTTTGGCCGAGCCGATGAGTCAAGTACCGAACAAACGCCATATTTACCCAGGGATTTCAACCGCACTTCACGAGAACTAGCCATGTCTGACAACTCCGGCCGATTGTCAGGGAAAAGAATCAACCTTCACCGTGCAAACCTCCTACACGGCTCCAGCCAACCCTATCCATGCCCTAGGACCCACGCACCAACCGTCAGCCCTTGCTTTCCCGGCTGTAGCATGAATCTTCGGGGAAAAGGTACCGTCCCCACTCTTACGAGTGAGCACTCTAATTACTGTCGGAAAGACTTCGAGTCAAGAGGCCCCGAGACCGGTGACTAGTCGTTCTCCTAGAGCAGTAACTCTAATCCCCCTAGCCACCAGAGCTTTGACACTTTCGTGCCACGAGCGAGCGAGCAAGTATTATCCGTCAATTCCAAGTATATCAGTTTTTATAGTTACAAGATTGTGCACTAGCTCAAAACGGTTAATGTTTTATTGTTTTTAAGACATCATTCGAAACGACTTCCGAGTTTGAAACATCATTTTAATATAAGTAAAATACTTGAAAATAATTAAAAGACACACTTTGGCTTTATATCAAAATAAAAGACTCACCTTATTATATTATGCCATTAAAATACTTCTGATAAGTGATACCTGTTACTAAAGAATCGATCGCTAATGAGTTGGCGTTTTGAACTGAAATTCCTTACTTGCAAACATAAATTTTAACAGAAGATTTCCCTCTCCGTAATGGTCTCTGTATGGAAAGAAAAATTCACTCCAACTCCAATTATCAGAGTCGGAGGTCGGCGGCGGCAGTTCCTTGAGCTGTAAGCATCGCTTGGACAAAGGTGAACTTGGGTTGAGGCATGGCATCGGCCGCTTTCGTTGCCGAAAAGGTCGATTGGAGAGGTCAGAACGGTGTGGAATAACAATCGAGAGATTGAAATTATGGTTTATGTGTTCAATGTTCATTCCATGTATTGTGGCCGATGGAAATTATTTGTGTGAAAATCTAAGGCTTGTGGAGACAGAGACGAAAGACAAAGCGTGTATGAAGATGATATAATATATATGGCTCCTCCATGGCTTATGTACATGTGGTGCCGATCGTGAGAATTGAAGGAGATGACAAGAAGATAACATGGAAACTTCTTAGTGGAAATGAAGTATTTATACTAATAGTTGGAGATTCTCGGTTACACACTATATCCCAAACTGATAAGCTAATCACTGCCATAACATCTTCAGTTTCTTTTGTGAATTAATGAAGTAAGCATTTAATAATATATTAGTTAATATTCTTATTCTCAAATGTAATTTATAAGTGCTATAATAAGTTAATCAAATGTAACGTATAGTTTACTCCATTTGTGAACTTTAAGCTATTCGGCAGTTTCTTATATTTATCATAAAATAAAATAAAAACAATACAGCTAAAGAAAACATAGTTTAATATTTATCTTATAAAGTTATACTATAAGTTTAAGTCCAATATATAAATCAAACTAGATAAAATAATTTTGGAACAATAAAATGACATATAAAGAAATAAGTTGTGTTTTTGTTACTCACCAATCACCCGACTATAATAAAGAGAACTTATAATTATTAATTTAGACAATTTTACCCTTCTTGTTTCATACCAGAAAATTCGGGGCGTTACAAAAACGTTGTTTAATCTATGTAAAGAGATTTTAAATGTTGTTTCATGATCTGATAACATTAATCAAATGTGAACAAGCCTTGATTGAACTTCTGATGAGTTTAGTTCCGGCACCGAATGTACTCTTCAAGGGAGTTGAAGTTCGGGACCGTCGGAAGGACATGAAGGGGCTTGTACTTTGATGAACTAGAGTTCATCAATGTCTGTGTACTTGATAGGATGTGGTGTCTAGGTGTCTAAGTGAGAAAGTAGAGTCGTTAAGATGAGCTTTATCATTGAAAACACTTAGGTGGCTAGTTAACAACAACTAATAAGTACCTACTTGCATAGTAATAAGCTTAAACGTCATGTCACTTTTGGTTAGGCACATGTGAACATCGGCTATGTGACTCGTCCGGATAGGTGGATAACTCTATGACCTTCTAGAGGCCAAATGACAGGGGAGCTTCACCAGACCTGTATGCATATCGGGGAATCCCGAGACTAACAGTGCAAGCCACTGTTGGTTGGCACCCTCTCGTGGTGGATACCCCTCGCGTAGTGTCCTTGAGTGTTGACGTAATCAAGATAAGTTAAGTTAGAAACGTATAGTCATGAAATGTTGATGGACATGAAGTGAACCCTAGATTGAGTCGGTCTCATAAAGATAATTTGTTAATTATAACAGTTTGATTATAAACCTTAATTAATTTGTAGCTTCTACCTCTTATTGAGTACTTTGTACGTACCTCAAATGCATTGTTTTTCTATGTGTTTGGGGGAGAGAAGATGAACAGGTAGATCCGGAGTTCAAGGGAGACTTTGGTGACGACGTTTGAGGACGCCGACGTTGAAGCATTTACTTTTATTATTGTTTTGATAATATCATGGACTTGCTGTTCTTTGGAGAACGTTGTACTTTCTTTTAGTTTTCTTTTGGAGGATTTCGTACTTTATAAGTTTTGTTTGCTTTTTCCGATGTAATAAATGTTAAATTCCTATATTTAGTTTGAGTTTCTATTCTTGGTTGGTTGTTTGAAATTTTTTATTCCCGAGTCTTTTGCTTAACTCGATACGACGTAGTAGATGCTTACATATAGTATGAGACTTATTTTATATTATACGTGCCGAACGTTCTTTTTCCAGATAAGGACTCGGTGTCCGGGAACGGGGCGTTACAGAATGTCTGGCCTTGTACATGTCAAATATCTCAAGCTTCCGACAAGACTTTTGAACATCATTTTTTCCATCATCAAACTTGGACAACTTCAATTCAGGTTCCATGGGTGTGTTTGCAGGATTGCAATCAAGCATGTTAAATTTTTTCAAAACTTCTTTTGCATAACTTGTTTTAGAAACAAATATGCCTTCCTCCATTTGTTTCAACTCAAGACCCAAATAATATGACATCTGTGTCAGATATAGTGTGCCCGAAAGACAATTGTTGCTTGTCCTTATGGGCAAGTGGGAGATTGTTGGATGTAGCGTCCGAAAGACAATTTATGTAATTGTTTTTAGAATTAATAAATGACAGATTTATTCTCATCTTATTAGTTGCTTCGTGCTTGTAAGTAATACACTAATTTGAAAACCCAAGTCGTATCAAATGTAGCCATATAACTTAGAGTGTGTCACACGCAAAGATTAAGTTTATGGTGATACATTTGAACTGTTAGTCTGTGGTGAACTTAATCAAAGTATGGGGTCTATTGATTAAACCACCATTAATGCACCCAGAGCACTTTATGGTGTGACCTTCCTATCTGGATCGTCGACATTGGTTGTCTAAGTGGGGCATTTATATATGATGAGAGTCATATAGGACTGGACCGATGTAATCTGCGTTTCTCATATAATTCTGGTGATTGAGAAATCTTATAAATCACAAGATGATCATATATGGATTAACCTTAATCCTGAAGTGATTACAGACTCTTACTTGTTTCAGGATAGGGTTTGATGTGTTCGTTAAGGATCGCTAGAGAAGCGCGGTCCGAATCACTTTCACGTTGGCACTATTCTGGAATAAGTGAGAAGTGTGTGTTTCACAGATATGGAATTCATTCCTTCCTGCGGGATGTAGAGAGACAATCCCCTTATTTGTTAATCGTAGAAACTGTTCGATCCATGGAGTTCGTATTTGTTATGAACTAATTGATCACTAGTGGGTTAATGGTAAATAATGATAAGTTGTATTGAAGAAGGTTTACGGAAATAATCTCGCTTCATTACGGATAGTCTATGGAGGGTTAGTTTATATGTAATGATTATATCAATGGACACTTATAGACTCGAATCGACGTTTTGAGAATAAGTTATATCTATAATCGATAGAGTTCAGTTTTGGATTTATGGTGGCGTAATTCTGGAATTAATGAATTAAGTAGAAATATTCCGTTCGATGAATATTTTATTTGATTTATTGTAGCTACTGGTTATAGGTCCATGGTCCCCGGGTTGGCTCCTAACACGCGAGTGTTTTCTAGTTTTATGGAACCTCGAGAATAAATTAAATAGTTGGTATATTTAATGAATATGCAATATTATTTATTTGGTAAATAATATGTAAAATAGAAAAGACATTTTCTATTAAAAATGACAAAATTAATGGCGCCCCAAATATGGATAATTAGGAGAAGAAATTTTTCTAGACTATCTCATATGTGTAATTAATTAATTATCTATTTGTTGGATAATTAATGGAAAAATAAAGAGATTGATTTTTTTTGGGAATTATCTCTTATTTTGTGGAAAAAATATCTTTTCCTTATCGGAATAGGTTTTTGTGGTGTGAAAATGATAACTCTCTCTTTACTAGTTATTTTCCCATATAAAGAGAGTTTCTCCCAACACATTGACACAAAAAAATTGGTGCCACACTTAAGATAAAAGAAGAGAAACATTAGTTTCTCGTTCTAGTCATTAAGAGAAGAAAAATCTAGGATTTTTCTTGTGCATATTCGAGGAGGTTGTACGGCGAGGATCGACGTCCACCAATCGTCGCTAGGAGATACAATCCGGAAGATTGTGGCTTCTCCCTTTTGTCGAATTTCTCATCTCTTTCCGTTGAGGTAAATCTACTAACCTTCTTGTAGATTAATTATTTATGTGAATCATATCGTGGTACGATCGCATGCGAATTTATTCATAGCTTCCACTGTGCAAGATCGAGTGTCTCGATCGGTGCTGTGAATCAGATCTGACGATCTAATTATGGATCGGATCCGGATTCGGGTTTCTGTATATCCAGCAATCTGTCCCAAGTCTGCCATCTCAAACTCATATGCCATTGCCTTCTTAAAATCTTCAATCAACTTTAGATTGTTTTCAGTGAAATTGGGATCATCGACATAAAGACATGTCAATAAAATGTCTCGATTTTCATGAAATTTGTCATATACATTAGCGCAACAAGTAAAGTCGTTATATATGAAGTATCTGTCAATGCGACAATTCCAAGCCCTCGGTGTGTGTTTTAATCCATATAACGCTTTCTTCAGTCTGAAGACTTTGTCTTCGTGCCGGATCAATGACAACCATACGTTGCTCAAAACACACATCTTATTCGAGATAACCATTTATGAAGGCTGATTTAACGTCCAACTGGTAAATTTTCCATTCCATTTGCCCTGCCAACGAAATAAGTAACCAAATTGTTTCCATCCGAGCCACAGGTGCAAAGACTTCATCATAATCGACTCCATGCTTTTGTTTATGGCCTTTGGCCACAAGACTTGCTTTGCATTTCTCCACCTCTCATTGGGCATTTTTTTTCTTGTATATCCATTTGATTTCGATGGCCTTATGACCTTTGGGAAGTGATTCCAACTCCCAGTGGTGTTCGTATTAATTGAATTGTTCTCCACATCCATTACTTCATCAAAGGTTAAAGTTTCATTTACCCCGTTTACCACACTATAGGTCTTCGTTCGAATTCCTCTCAGTGTGTGTGCGCAATTGTTAGGTTTGGAAACTAACACAAACATGAAACAAATTCAAGTAAAGGAAATCAATTAACACAAGATACTTGCAACCAAATCCATCATTATCAATCTACTAAGGAAGACAAAACATTGTCACTTAAACATCATCTTGGGTAAGCAAAAGCTTAGCCATCCATGGCTATGAAACCACCAATGTCACTTAAGGTCTTCATAGCTATGAAATAAGCTTTAAATGTAAAGTAAGAAGTTACCAAACAAGATTGCAAGAATGATAATTGCATTAATTTCAAAAAATTCTTCAATGGAACAAATACACCAAAAGAGAAGAACTTTTTCCTCAATCAACTCCAAAAGATTTAATATGGTTTCTTCGAAGATTACAAGAAGAATTAATGGCTTAGGAGCCCTTGAAAGAAGGAGTCTTCAAGTTTGGGGGAAGTGGTAGATGGTTGTTTCCCAAAAGATAATAAATGTAATCTTTTAAATATGACTTTGCGGAGATGTGGCGGGTGCCACCGGGTATGTGACGAATGCCACCCTACTTTGTCACCATCCACTGGAGATCATCAATACTTGTTAGACTATCACTTGCGTATAGTGGCGAACGCCACCTTCAATTTATGCACTTCCCGCTCTTTCTCATAATTATTTTCAACAATTGGGAGGTGGCAAACACGTCTCAAGAGTAGTGGAGAATGCCACTTTGTAGAAACTCTAATTTCTTCATTATCTCATTCATGAGCTTGAAGCGAAATGAACCAAGGCTTGACACAAACTCAAACAAGGCTTTCGGGGCTGGCCCGGTACATGTGCACTGCAATAAAAAAACACAATAATATCTGACAAATTTCGGTCAAAGTATTTCGTATGCCTTTAATCAATCAATGAGTACAATATTTATAGTCACTAGTGGGGCTTCTACTTTACGTAATATACCAAAACTACCCTTACTAAATCAATACAAAAATCAATATTTTCCATAATCGTAATGTATCGTAATACCCCCCCTCAAGTGGGAGCATGAAGATCTCGAACGCCTAACTTGCGTAATAAAAACTCGAACTGTTGTCGTCCTAATGCCTTGGTAAAAATGTCCGCCAATTGATGTTTCAAAAGGAACATAGGAAGGAAGAATCAAACCATCAGTAATGGCATCACATACGAAGTGACATTCAACTTCGATATGCTTTGTACGTTCATGGAAAACCGGGTTCTGAGCAATATATAAAGTAGACTGACTATCACAGAAAATTCGAATGCCGGGAGGGTGCCAAACCCCAAGGTCAGCCAGTAACTGCTTCAGCCACTTTAGCTCATATGTCAAAGAAGCCATAGATCGATACTCCACTTCAGCTGAAGATCGGGACACTGTTGTCTGTTTCTTGGACTTCCAGGAGATAGGAGAAAGACCGAGAAATACGAACCAGCCACTCAAGGATCTGTGAGTAATTGGGCAACTAGCCCAGTCAGAGTCACACCAACCCTCTAGAAGGAGGGAAATGTCAGAGCGCGGCAAAATACCCTGGCCAGGATGTTTCTTCAAATAGGGGACTAGTCGTAAGGCGGCCTCTCAAAGCTCAATCTGGGGGCCTGCATAAACTGTGACAAGACGTGAACAGAATATGCCAGATCGGGTCGAGTGACCCCGAGATAGATAAGCCGTCCAATAAGACGTTGGTACGATGCCGGATCATCCAACAGAGGTCCGGTGGTAGTGCCAACTTATGATTCTGCTCGATGGGAAAGTCAGTTGGTTTGCTCCCAAGTAACCCAGCCTCATGTATAATATCCAATGCATATTTCTGCTGATTCAAGAAAATCCCATCTACGTTCCTCGCAACCTCGATGCCAAGAAAATATTTGAGAGCCCCGAGATCCTTCATTTTAAAACACTTTCCCAAATAAGATTTAACAACCGTCATCGCCACTTTGTCATTGCCTGCAATGATCGTATCGTCAACATACACAAACACCACAAGCTGAATCCCGTCATAAGTCAAAGTAAACAACGAATAGTCAGAGTACGACTGACGAAATCCATAATCACGCAAAGCGGAGGCAAGCTTCGCAAACCAACACCGTGGTTCCTGTTTCAACCCATACAACGATTTACGCATCTTGCAAACCAAATTGGACCCCGGCTTCTCAAATCCATGAGGTATCTTCATATAGTCTCCTCGTCCAAGTCCCAATGTAAAAATGCATTATGGACGTCCATCTGATGAATGTCCCACCGTTTCACCGCGGCGACAATGAGAACGGTCCGAACCGTAACCATTTTTGCCATAGGGGCGAAAGTCTCTGTATAATCAATACCTTCTTCTTGGTGATGCCCAAAAGCCACTAACCGGGCTTTAAAATGCTGTAGGGTGCCGTGCTCGTCATATTTCTCTATATACACCCACTTACTCCCTAATGCCTTTTTCCCGGGGGGAAGGGGTTGCAAAACCCAAGTACCTTGATCTTCAAGTGCCTGAATTTCTTCTGACATGGCCTTACGCCACCCCTCATGTTCATAGCTTCCGTAGAAGATTTAGGAGGATTACCCACTATAATAGCTGTAAGATACTTGCGATGTTTATCAGAAAACTTATCATAATTAATATAATGCATAAGAGGATACGGAGTACCTGAGAAAACTGACGGACTGGAAGAGCATGGAATGGGACTTTTCTGATCAATCAATGTATGCGTCACAAAATCTTGGAAGCGCCTTGGTCGAATCTTTTGTCGCCTACCCCTACCCAACTCTTCAGTACCATCACCTAGATGTCGCGGTTGTGGTGAAGGCACTATATTACCCACAGTATCACCTGTGTCTACTGTCAAGTCTGTCCCCCCCTCAACCGGAGGATCCGGCTAGGGTGGATCCCAGGTAGGAGAGGCATCGAACCCCTGATCTACTATGCCAACATTGTCAAACAAAGGTTAAGGAACTACAGAGGCTTCACTATATGTCGGTTGGGAAAATGGAAACACTTGTTCGAAAATTTTCACATCCCTAGAAACAAAGATCTCCTCCGTATCTAGGTCATACAAGGTCCATCCCTTCTTCGCGAACGAATAACCAAAGAAAACACACTTACTACTCCGGCTAGCAAATTTATGAGTGTGACAATGGTCGTGGGCATAACATAAACATCCTAAAATTTGAAGCATTGAGAGGTCCGGTTTTTTTTCCCAAAAAGAGTCTTATAAGGCGGCTTAAAATTCAAAACACTAGACGGTGTTCGGTTAATTATATAAGCCACAACCATAACACATTCCCCCCAAAACTTAAGCGGCAAATGTCCATCAAAACGTAATGCATGTGCAACATTAAGAATGTGTTGATGTTTCCATTCTACCTGACCGTTCTGTTGAGGAGTAGTAACACATGACGTTTCAAAGATGATACCTTCTTTACGAAAATAAGGAAGCAAAGGTCTAAATTTTGTTCCATTATCACTACTGAACCCATTTAATGGTAACCTCGAACTGACGAGAAACTAAAGCAATGAAATCCAAGAAAGCAAATTCGACTTCCGTTTTCTTCAATAATAAATAAATCCAAACCGAACGAGAATTGTCATCAACAATAGTCAAAAAATACGTCACACCACATGTCGGGGTACACTTATATGGCCCCCCATAAATCACAATGTATCAACTCAAAAACACGACTAGCTTTATTCTCACTAATGGAAAAGGTTCACGAGGCTGCTTAGCTCGAAACCAGATATATGGAAATAGAAATATTAGGAACCTGCCGAAGGACCTTTCCTGATGGGTGTCCCAAACGCCGGCCATAAATCTGCAGATTTTCCGTCATCAATAGCCAAAATCTGAACCTCCGGAACGCCCAAGAATAGAAAAAGTCCATCCACACGCTCTGCCAGTCCAATCAGCGTCCTCGTCACTCGATCCTGCATAACACATAATTTCCCCGTAAGTTGCAATACACAATCATTATCATCATGTAATTGGGTAACCGAAAGCAAGTTGCAATTCAATTTTGGCACGATAAGACATTTTTAAGCATAAAATTTCAGAGCAAAATAACACTCCTTCATGAGTCGCCACCGATGAACTCCTATCGGGTAACCCAATCAGAGCCTCGAACAATTAGTCGTGGATCAACGAGGGACTTAAAAGAACCAGTCACATGATGCGTCGCTCCTGTGTCAACAATCCACGCAGACTGAGCTGATAGTCGATCCTTCGGTTTGAGCAAATCAACGATACTTTTCCATTGGGCTGGGCTGACATTGAAAAGACCTAATTGCTCAAAAGTATCGATCTTCGCGTTCATAACAAACATCTTTTCACCAATATAAAACCACTGAGCGTCGATCTCACAAAAAAAAACAACCCCAAAACACAGCAGTTTGGTCTCGGGTTTATTCTGAGATATTGAACCGTCCAAAAAAACTTTCAACCGTTCATATTGTACCAAATAAAGAGACGAACACGTCCTCAATGTCCGATCGTCGCCGGAAAACTTCTGCTGCAACAATTAACAGTAGTTCGGTTGCGGGCAATTTCAGAAAAATTGAACCGTTCAATCAAAAATTCCACCGTTCAGATTGTATAAGACAAAATTTCGAACAATCCCTCCAAATTTCGTCACGATCGGTGTCCGTTTCAATATCCGGTCGTCGCCGGAAAACTTCTGCTGCAACAATTAACAGCAGTTCGGTCGGGGGTAAGAGAAATTGAACCGTTCAATCGAAAATTCCACCGTTCTAATTGCAGAAGACAAAATTTCGAACAAACCCTCCAAATTTCGTCACGGTCGGAGGCCATTTCACTATCCGATCGTGGCCTGAAAGTTTCAGCTGCAGAGTTAAAAAAACCAGCGATTATTTTTTCTTCAACCTTGCTCTGATACCATGACAAATTTCGGTCAAAGTATTTCGTATGCCTTTAATCAATCAATGAGTATAATATTCATAGTCACTAGTAGGGTTTCTACAATACGCAATATACCAAAACAACCCTTAATAAATCAATACACAAATCAATATTTTACATAATCGTAATATATCTTAATAATATCACGCGTAAATTCGGAACAAAACTTTGGTCCTAGTGATCGATATAAATTCTATCAAAACTATGGTATTTTATATAATACTTATTATCAACATGTTTGGACATTATTAAACATAAAAGAACTCAAAACGATACAATGATGCTGAAAATTGTATCTCGAACGAGTAATATTTTTTGCAGTAATATTTTTCAGCATTAATATTACTTGATTCAATGAATAGAGTTCAAATGGTGTGTTTTGGTGTGTTTTTCGGAGAAAAATTATGGTGCATCGTTGATTTGACGAGTTATACTAAGTGGAGGGATGAGATGTATCCAATTCATCTATTTTCACACAATAGATGTGTGTAGGTATAAGATGAATGTATCACATACATTTACTTGATATAACTCTCTAATAACCGTTGCGTAATAACTCTTTTCGTTCCTAAAAGTGGAGGATGAAGGATGTTTTTGTCCTAAAATAGTATCAAATGGTTCAATCATATTCGTTAGATAAGTTTTTTTTTTTTTTTTTTTTATTCATTTAGTCTCCCAATTGATGAACTCTATTCATCGAATCAAGTACTAGTAATATTTACTGCACTACTTTTTCTCACAATAATCAACATATATCTTATTTAATCAAAATTCGTAACTTAAATAAATCCATATGGAAAGGGATATTTCTCTAAGAAAAATAACTTTTTCACAACAAAATAATCATAAAAAAGTGTCATAATACATTTTTACACAATTGATCATAACGCTGGATCCTCTGCTGTGTAGAGACATCACAACAATGCTGTGATAAGGGAAATGAGGAGTAAGAATGTAAATTCATCAACAGAAATTAAATTAAACTAAAAAAAAAGATAGAGAGAATGAAACACACTAATTTATTTATTTATATACATACGCAACAACCGCAACAACCACAACAACTTGGGACAACAGATGATCTCAGATGTGATAGGAATGAATCGGTGTCACACCATATCAATAAATGGTATAAAAATATATTTAATATTTCATTTATTCTAAAATATATTTTGATTCAAACACTACTTGGTCAAATCCGAATATAGTTATATATTAGTATATTACCCGACGGCAAGTACATTTTCCGTGATTAGAGAGCACCTGAGTTTTCTAAAAACAAACAACTGAATAAAACAAGAAGCCTACATGTCTTTATGTCTCTAAACGTTACGGAGTCAAATTTGTCAACCATATGGAAGTTTCTATATGATGCTAAAACAATTGCCTGGTCAAAATAAATGAAGTATATTCCTGATATAAAAGTCAAAAACCTTCTTCTAATAACAACAAAGTTTCATCGGACGTAATTAAATAAACCAAATATTATGTTTTAATCCATTTTTCGTTATGTATATAAATTTTAATCCGCACTCTTTTTTGTTGTTGCAATAAGGACGAAATAAATTTGACTAGACCAAAATACCCTTGATATATGAGAAACCACTTTGCACGATCAAAACTCATTCAATCATCGGAGAGACGTCATCGCAGACAGTACCGCTCCTAACCCAATTGAGAACAACATGATCGATTTTCTGGACGTATACTAGTTGAGAATGGCAATTGTTCATTCCTCAATCACCTTAGTCTTAGCAACAATTGTTTGACAATGTTGTTTCTATGACAGAAATTGAACTTAATCGTAATTTTCGTTCACGACTATAGAACACATTTCTCTGGGGGATTTATCAATATACCACTTTTGAGAAGGGGGAAATATGGGCATACCAATTTGTTATCGAAATACCACTCCCATTTTCGCGTTTTAGATGTTTTTGGAACCAAACTAAACCCTAATTGGGAAGGGAACCCCAATAGAGGATTTGAGGACCTTAAGATCGTGCACATTTGTGAAAAAAATGGGAGAAAATCGCGTCCCAAATTTTTTTTTTTTTTTTTTTTTTGCCTTGGGTGGTATATCCACAATTTGGAACAGAAAATGGTGGTAGATCAGGAAAAATCCCCATTTTTCTCTTGTGTAAAAATTTGATTCAGTTAGTGCTAGTAGATAATCAGTTTTTTTTTAAAACGGATAATCAGCTTGTTATGTCCATACCTGGGTACCTTTCCGAGCTCCCTTTACTTAATGTTTCTTATCTTGATTCTAACAATTTTACAGGGTGTATTCCATTAAGTTTGTGGAATTCAACAACATTAATGGAGTTTTCTGTTGCATATAATTTCTTGGAAGGTGCTTTGACAGGGGAGTTAGAAATGTTGCATCACTACAAAGGCTTGTTTTTGCCAACAATATGTTAAATGGTTCGATTCCTAAGGAAATCAGGGGTTTTACGTTTTAACATCTCTTTCTGTGTTAAATTTGAATTCAAATGAGTTAACAGTATCCAAGTATTTAAATGCTTGGTTCTTTCTTATAATACTCTTTCTGGTGTTATTCCTTCAAGAGGATCCAAGTATTTTTGGCAGGTTAGTATTCCGAATTCGAGTTATGTTCAGCACCGTGAAGTATTTTTTTTGCACCATGAACGTAAACACATGTAAGTTTCTATTTCTACTTGGAATTGTTTGTGTGTATCTTTCAAGATTCTTTGCTGATCTCTATTTCTTGTATCTTATGGATAATGAGGGAGAAACGATAGCGTCTCATCTTGATTAATCAGTCTATTTTGGTTGTTTGATGATGAATGCTATTGTTTTTGCTTCCTGACCTGCATTTCCCATTGTATTTATAATAGGAGGAACTAGTAGGCATTGTTCTGGTAGCTTATTCGGACTAACATAGTAACCAAGTGTGCTGCTCACTTGGTTCATATCATTAAGCTTTCTAATACACTAGTTTTGGGGGGTGATACTGATATTGTGATACTGATACTTTTATTGTGTTATGGTGCTGAGGTCAATGCATTGAAACCGAACGCGGAGATCTACGAGCTAATGTTGTAACTACTTGTTTAATTTGGTGATTTATTTTCTTATTTTGCTGTTACTGCAAATTGCAAGATATTTAGCTGTATTTTTGGACCTATATTTCTTTTGGTCTCGGTACTCTGTTGTTCAAACTTTGGCAGCCATGGTTGCAAATTCGACTAATTCGAAGGTATCTACTTCTGCTAATGCTATTGCTCCTAACATTTCAGGTTTTGAAAATTCTGGAAATCTGCGTATTGAGTCTGATAATTCGCGTATTGAGTCTAGGACTGTTCCTCTAGCAACTGGGGTTGAAAGGAATCCCAAAGCAGGTATTGAAACTACCATGGTAGACATTGAAGCTCATCACATTCTGGGGTTGAAGAAGGTCCCAGAGAATTAGAAACTCGTTTCCTTTTTCTTTTCTTTGGTCAACAACCAAGCAAAGCATTGTCAAAAGTTTGAAACTAATAGTTCATTGAGAACACAAATAATGGTAAAGTCTGTTGTGGTTGATAATATTGGTGATCCCACAGTTTAAGGGTTGGTTTAAGGATGCATCTATTATGTTTTAAAGAAGATTGATTGTGTTGTTCACTTGGTTCATATCATTAAGCTTTCTAATATACTAGTTTTAGGGGGTGTTACTGTGTTACTGTTAATATCACTATGTGTTGTGAGATTTTCAGCTATATATACGCCAAGAATAAGGCGGAAAATCATATTTTGGGGCAGAAAACCAAGTGTTTCAGGGCTGAAAAATGGGTTGAACATCGAGTGTATGATGTAGAAAATTTGATGTCATTGTAATATGTTGAGCTTACTATTATTGACTTCATCTTGTTGCCTTCTTCTACTTTGTTCAAATATACAGAAAGTTGCAATGTTGCAATGTTTTTTTTCAAAAAAAAATCGGTTGTAGTGTGCTTCAAACCTTCTCCCTTACATTGGGAGCATACTAATGATGATATTTCAGTCATTAATGGATAAGAAATGCAATGTATATTTGTTTTCTATGGTTATTAGTACTGAAAAGTTGTGTTACTATGATGATAAGGTGTTACTGTGTTACTGTTAATATCGCTATACATTATTCGTAAAAGGTGTTATTGCAGGCATATGGTGTCTTTATTTGGTTTTAATATTTCCTTGCATTCCACTATTTGTTGTGGTGTGGTTTTGGCCTAGGTGATTGAAGGTTGTTGATTCAATTGGTGAGGCAATGTTGGTGTTTTTTTTGCCTTTAGAAAAATATAGGAGCCTAGATTCTCTATTGTTGAGCCCAAAATGTTGCTATTTAATGCATTTTCTACTTCATGAATCTTCCATGAAGTTTGATGTGGTGCGGGTTTGAAGGATAAAGGTCTATAGATGGTAAAACATACTGCTTTGGTCTTCAACAACTTGAAGAATGTTTTAAATCCACTGATAGGCTTTTTGATTATATCCAAGAGTATTAGGCTTTTATTCTCTTGATTCCTCGAGAGTTGCATCTCCATAATGTTTTGATAGATTGTTTCATTACGATATCCAGTATTTTTTTGATAGATTGTTGTATTACACAATGTTAATGGTGATATTTTTACATTAATGAAACGTGTTCTTGTGTTATTATTCTTTGTTACTCTTATTCTTGTATTCTTATTCAAGTATTATTATTGTTCTTATCAGTAACGCTGCGATAAAATTCGGCTTTCAAATACTACGTCGAAAGGGTATCAAATGAGGTCTCAAAATGAAAAGAGAGAAAAATATGAACTTTGGTGAAATAATTTTGATGATCGGTGTTCTAAATCAAAAGTTACGGTCCTTTATAAGAAAAACGCTCCGGTTAATGCAAATATTTTTGCGGCTTTCAAAATATACGTCGGAAGGGTATCGTATGAGAGCTCAAATTAAAAAGCAAAAAAAATGAATTTTGGTGAAAAAATTTCGATGATCGGGGTTATAACTGAAAAGTTACGGGTGTTTGCAAAAACAAAAAAACAAAACAAAAACAAGCAGGTGCATTTGATAGGTAATGTAAACCTGATGTACCTGACGATGCGCACTTATGTAGGTCAGTTTTGTCCATGTCAAATTTTTTTGTCTTTTTTGCAACTAAAAAAGGAGTGTGCCCTATTTGTTCATTTTGTAAATTTTTTGTCCTTTTCCCTTAATCTCCCTTAAATAAATATGAATGTTTTTTTTTCTTTAAATAATAATAAAAAAAAGTTGAATGTTTATGTATAATAAAATGGTCACAATAAAATACCACAACACACTTTTACACAATTTATCTTTAGAGGACTTATATGTTAAATTTCAATGAAAGAAACATGAATTACAGAGAAGAAGCTGTAACGACCCGTCCTGAAACCCGAGTATTTTCGGAATACGGACCGTTCGGCCATGTTTCGAGGTAAAGTCTCGTAACACGAAGCCTTTCTAAGTAAAACATTCCCTAAAATTAATAGCGGAAGCTAAATAACCAAACTCAAGTCTAAAAACATCATTCTTTATATCCCAATTTTCCACAACTATATTCGGGTTTTCAGGACGGGTCGTTACAGGATCAATTGAAGGATCTTCAAGCTTCATAAAATTTGAATGAATGGGAAGGCAGGAAAATTGGAAGTTACAGATTTTGCTATTTGAGCTTACAAAACGTAAAGATGAACTAACTAACTCTCTCCTAATGTTGTTGAACATCCTATATATATATAGCTGATGAGCTGGAACGTTTGTAATTAAAACTTTGACAACTTTCTTGCACCAGTGTTCGACGTAATGTCTAAGTGAACCAGAAAACTGATTTCTAAAACTGAGCCAAAAACTGATTTCTAAAACTGAGCCAAAAATTGATTTCTTACGTATGTTGCATCATCCCCCCTCCCTCAAGCTTGAAGATGGTTTAAGGAAAACTATGTTAAAGCTTGACAAAAACTGATTTCATACTTATGTTGCAACGATTTTGTGTTGTGCGATGGAATGGCATATAGATCATTGAGGGGGTATTCTTGTAAAAGTCTGTTGAAGGTTGTTGTGTCAACTGGTTTGGTAAGAACATCTGCAGGCCGATCCTTTGTGTTGATAAGTAGTGGATTAAGCACCTTAGCAAGATATTTCTCCCTTACAAAATAACAATCTATTTCTTTATGTTTGTCCTTTCATAGAAAACTGGATTTTCCACAATGTTTAGTGCACTCTGACTGTCACAGTATAAGGGTACAACATTAGTGTAGTTAATTTGGAAATCTTTTAGCATGTATATTAGCCACTGAATTTCACAGACAGTGGTTGCCATTGCCCTATATTAAGCTTCACTAGAACTTCTTGAAATTGTAGGTTGCTTTTTTGATTTCCAAGAGATCAAGGCATTTCCTAGATATACCAAATAACCAATAACTGATCTTCTTGTTTTGCAGCATCCTGCCCAGTCTGCATCACTAAAGGCCTTCAATTTTATTGTGCCTGTACTAGGGGAAAACAGTCATTTTCCTGGAGAAGACTTTAGGAACCTGATAAGCCTATGTGTTGCCTTAAGATGTGCTTCATTTGGACAGTCAAAAAATTGACTAAGCTGCTGCACTGGAAAGGCTATATCCGGTCTTGTGTTGGAAAGGTAAAGAAGCTTACCTACCAGGCTTCTGTAATAAGTATTAGTTTCCAATGGCGGTGCTTCAATAGCTGTTAGATTTTGAGAAGTGTCCATTGGGATAGCCACTAGCTTGCAGTCTAGAAAATCAAAATGTTTCAACATGTCAAAGCAGTATTTATTTTGATCGATGACTATCCCTTGTGTTGATCTTTTTTTAACCTGTAAATTTTATTGATGAATTTGGAATTTACAAGGTTTTTGTGCACACCCCATGTAGACTCCCAAATAAAAGATGCGTCATCAATGCACATATCTCACCTCCCTAAAACCCTAGTCCGGAAAACCCTAGGTGGGAAAAACCGGGTGCTAGGAAAATATTATGAGCCTATGTGCATTAGGAAACAACAAAAAACAAAACCTGATACATGAAATGCTCTAGCAACATCCTCTGCAAGCTTAGGAAAACTAATAGAGCAAAAGTCTAAAAAAACTATATGTACTAGTTTGCTTGAAAATTCAGCAAGCTTATCACCAAACAAATGATTTGACTTCCATTCTCAGCATCTTCAAATCTGTACCAGAAAAGGAGAACACATCACCAGGGAAAACAACCAAAGCAAAAAGTTTGTTTGTGAGGGTCTGATCACAAACCCTAGGAAATATTTGAGTGTTCCTAGATCCTTGATTGTAAATGCAGAATGTAAAAGATCTTTTAAATGTTGAATTTTTAGTAATTGTAGACTTCCTACTATGATATCATCAACATAAACTAGATGAACAATGAAATTGTCTCTATGGCCTTTAGTAAAAAAGTTGTGATCATTCTGTGACTGCTTATGGCCATCCTCTAGTAACTTTTGAGTCAATTTTACATTCCATTGTCTACTATCTTGTCTGAGTCCATAGAGTGATATTTTGAGTTTACATACTAGACCATCTGTCTTTAAACCAAGTGGTGGTCTCATATAGACCTCTTCATCAAGATCTCCATGCAAAAAGGTGGTCTCATATAGACCTCTTCATCAACCAATCTTTATGAGCTGCTAATGCCATGAAAGTCTTATTGTAGTTTGTTTTGCTACATGTGAAAAGTTTTCCAGAAAATCTATGCCTTCTGTCTGTGTATAACCCTTGGCTACTAGCCTTGCATTGTACCTCTCTGTTGATCCAACTGATTTCCTTTTGATCCTATACACCCATTTACAACCTAGGGGTTTAACATTCTTTGGTTGCTTGACTAATATCCAAGTGTTTGTTTTTTGCAAAGCTTCTATCTCCAAATAAATTGCTTGTTGCCATCTAGGATCTGTTACTGCCTCATTGAATGTGCTAGGTTCTCTATCTTCATTTAGATTACCTTGATAACTACATGAAACATTGGCATAAGACATTACGCTATCAAGATTGTGAGGTGATGTTCTTTTTAAATGATTTGTGCAAACATAATCATTGAGATAGGATGGAGTGGATCTAGCCTTATTGGACCTTCTCTGATTTTGTGGTTGAACATCACCATTAGTATGTGGAAGTGGAATGTGATCAGTATTGTGATCAGAAGATGGATCATCATCGGGATTAGTAGTGATTGTATGTGATTTATAATTAAAACACTCATCAACAGATAATAAAGGTAACGCGAGGTAAGTGTTTTCCTGATCAGACCCTTGTAAGAAAGGAAATGATGTCTCATGGAATATAACATCCTAGAGACATAAATGTTCCTTGTCTCATTGTCCAGTACCTTGTAACCTTTGATATTGGACTCAAAACCTTGAAAACAGATGGTTTACTCCTTGTTTCAAACTTTCCTTTGCCTTGAGAAGCTGTAGAAACAAAACATAGGCATCCAAATATTTTAATCATAGCAGAATATGGTTCTTTCTTATGCAAAAACGTGTATGGGGTCTTATTGTCTAATAATGGTGTGGGGGGTAATGTTAATCAAGTGCACATCATGAACAACACAGTGACCTCAATAATCTATAAGAATTTTAGATTGAAACTTCAAAGCTCTAGCAACATTCAAAATGTGCTGATGCTTTCTTTCAATAAATCCAGTTTGCTATGGAGTTCTAACACAGGACATCTGGTGTACAATAACCTTTTGTCTGTAAAGAGTTTTCATACCAAATTCCCCCCATGATCTGACCTAATGGTTTTTATACACCAATCAAAATGATTCTGAACATAATCGCAAAAGTACTGTAGCAAAGAATTGGCTTCACTTTTGCATTTCATTAGGAAAAGCCAAGTATACCTACTATGATCATCAACTATAGACAAAAAATAGGATTCACCATTTACTTTAGGGACTCTATTAGGTCCCCAAATATCTAAATGAACGAGATCAAAGGTATTTAAAATAAAAGCAGAACTGACAGAAAACTTCAATTTCTTTTGTTTTGCCAAAGGGCATACAATATAGTTGTGCAAAGGCAACTTGATTTCAGAATCTAACAGCTTCAAAGACTTCATCATTTCCAATGAAGGATGCCCTAGTCTAAAGTGAATTAAAGGAGAATCAGAAAAATTACTAACATTGAAAGAATCTTCAGAAGTATCTAAAACAGAACTATGAGTTGAATCAAACTTGCTTGACAGGATGTACAGTCCATTCTGCAAATCAGCTATACCAATCTTCTTCAAAGTTTGTAGGTCCTGCATCACACACTTATCAGTTCCAAAAACAACAGCTAAATTGCTATATACTGTCAATTTTCTTACTGAGATAAGGTTATAAGTGAATGAAGGAATGCAAAACACATTATGCAACACTATATTGCTGTTAAGTTTGACTTTGCCTACATGAGTAACACTAACATGAGATCCATTAGGCAAGTTAACAAACAAATTCTTAACAATTTGGACATCAAAAAAGTTATTTAGATCAAAAGTAATATGGTCAGTAGCCCCTGAATCAACAATCCAGTGGTGACTACTACCCTTGATACATGAATGATTAACAGAAGTGCCTACATTCATAACCACTGAACTGCACTGATTATTGCCAGATTGAAGCCCTTGAATTAATGAGAGTAGATGATCATATTGGGACTTAGTAATGGAGGAATCAATTGTTGTTTGTACTGAGTTCTAATTATCAATGGAAGAACCAGCATCCTGCTCTTCTAATCCTTGATCAAAACTGACATTATTAGCAACAACACCCTTGCCTCTGCCAGAACCTTTAAAATTTGATGGATAACCAAATTTTTTGTCACCTTTCTCCACTGCATGTCCTTCTTTTCCACAATAAATGTTGGTCCCTTGGAAAGGCAAACACAAGTTTAGAGGGGGGGGGGGGGGGTGAATAAACTTGTCACCAAAAACTTTCTAAAATGGATTTAAACCAAATTAAGGGTTAGTTAAAACTTGTGTGGAGTTAAGCTGACTGAGCTGAGATTAAGTCAAACTGATTTAAGCAAAAGTTGAGTCAACCGGCAGCGGATATATTTCTAGCCTTTTTCTTGATCTTGTTATTTTTGTATGAAAGCTGAGTGTGGTAAACTGAATTTTGATGAATTTCAGTTTGTGAACTGTAAAGTGTATAACAATCAACTATCACAATGTTGTAAGTAAATGCTGAGTAAATAAATAAATGCGTAAAGTAAATAAGGCGAATATTATAGAGGTTCCAGGTGGTGTCATCCTGTACGTCCTCTCTTTCCATGTGGTGCGGAGGAATATTCCACTAGAACTTCTTGAGGTGAACTGTTATAAAAAGTCCTAAACAATAGTCCTTGGCTAATCCCTAGCTTCACTATCTAAACAGTTGTAGAACAGGTAGAATTGTTTCTCTTCAATTGCTTGAACACTGATCCTTGGAGGGTTGAATTGCCTCTCCACCAGCTACCACCACAAACACAGTTTACCCGACTGCTTGTAACAACTGTCCTTGACAAAACCTTCCCGGTTTGCTTCACAGTCTAAACCTTTGATATAGAATCAAAGTTGGGTTGAGAATCAATGAATTGATTCTTGTTTGTGGTTCTTCAAAGTGTCTGATTCTTGATAAATTCTTTGTAGCTTGAACACTTGAAGAAATTCTAGAAGTGATCTTGTTATAGCGCAGAGATGATAGCAATTCGAATAAAAAGACTAATGCACCAATATGCTTGTAAATCTGTTAAATCTTCTTTCTTTCTTTTTTTTCCTTGGTGCAAAGTCCTCTATTTATAGTGTGAGGTCCAACGTTTATTTGGCTTGAATTCGAATTGTATCAACGTCTATTTTGTAACGGATATATTTTCTGACCGTTCTGCTGTGTCAGTAACTCATCCAATGAAATTGCTTCCTTTATAACGTTCGACAAGCATTTATCACCGTTGGATGATGACATATAAAATCGAGTTTCCTTATCGCTTTTATATCGAGATTATCGCTTGTCGCTTTTGACTTGACTTGGAGCATTAATCGAGATTTTACTCTTCTTCAAATATCGAGATCTCAATTTTTCATCTGATTATAATTTACTTAATCAGAGTACACCATGACTCATTGTCTTCTAAGAATTCATTGTCCTTATGACTCTTAGGTCTTCATACAAGATCCATAAAGTCAGTTCAGGTCACCACAATCTTGCCTGAAGTCTAACTTTACAGTCTCGACATAGTCTTCATAACTGAGTTTGAACCCTCAGTTCTTTAATCTTCAATAACTGAGTCTGTGACCCTCAGTTCTTCATCTTCTAGATAATCCAACTGAGTCTGTGTCCCTCAGCGAACTTATCTTCTTCAGTTTTCATAATGGTGTATCCTGAGTCGGTTTGTTTGTCTTGATGATTTCCGCTTTTCTAAATGACTTCCGCCGATTCTACGACACACTAACTATTACGAAGGCTTGTCCGATGTAACCTATACAAATATCAGACTCTAGTAAAACCTAAACATTCAGTTCTAGACAACTTTTAGCTTTTCACTATAACAGCTTGCTTCAGCACTTCATCAATGAGGTTAAGATAATACTTTGAATAAATATGATGAATTATCATCAAAACATAAGTTTTATTTCCAACAATTTCCCCATTTTTCATGATGCCAAAACTCTCCCTAAAAGAAAAGCATAAAGATCAAAACAATGAAAACCAATGTAAAACTGGAAAACTGGATTTCATTAGAATGAGCAAAAACTGGAGTAGTTACATTTTGTCCAAATAATTGTGATTAAAGACTAAGCTTTTTCTTAACTGAAATAAATGTCTTCTCCTTGTCATATAGACGATAGTCATTTTCTAGCTTGGAGTCTTCCTTTGAAAAAGTCTTGTTGTAGTCAACTTGACTTCCTTCTTTCCATCTTCTCCATAGAAATAGCTTCGGTAAGTCTGATTCTTTCAAGTAGTATTTTTCAAATTCTACTACATTAGCTTTCATTTGTTCAGTCTTGTCTTTAATCTTCAGTTTATCATCAATCCTCTGATTTTTCTTATATTGTGCCATTTTCTGCTTTGAGAATACATCAGATAAGAAGTAGTTCAAGGATTCTTCAAATGTCCTGTCCTTGTACTCGGCTTTGATAGAATTGTGATCGTTGATAAACTTCATCCACAGATCCTTTGTAAGAGTGTGTTAAGGGTGATTTTATACGTTTTATAAGGATATATTTTAGATCAATTTCCCCCATATTTGGATGTTTTTCATAGAAATCGAGCTTTATATTGAAATATTGAGCAAGTGATGTTTTTAATGGGTTAGTTGCGAAATCGTATGAAATATGTGTAAAATTGATAGTTTTATATTGATTTGGAAGTTACTACATTTTGCAATGTTTTGATGTGTTGTAGGTACGTGTTTGATGCTCAAATGAAGATCAAAAAGAGATAAGAGTCGGATTTAATTGATGAAAAAGAGATAAGGATGGAATTGGCTAGAAGAAAAGAGATAGAGTTGAAGATTTCGAATTTGGATCCAAATGAATCAAGGCGTCCAAGTCCCGTCCGGCTGGATCAAGCGTCTGTAATATTGGGTCAAGCGTCCAGTGAGATTTTTGATACAGAGAGTTTGGACGCTGAGTGGACAGGCGTCTGAAGCAAGTCCAAGGCATTTGGACGGGCATCCACAATTCCGGACGGGTGTCCTTAAACCGACTTAGCAAAGAAATCCTCGCTTTTTTTATAAATAGCAGCGCGTATTTCAACCCTAATGATACATTATTGAGACCTATTGATACACAATCATTAGGAGAAAACCCTAGGCGGCCCCAGCCCCCTTAGGGGAGGCTGGGATTGCGATTTTTCTTGTTTTATATTCGTTTTTCCTATTTCGTTTCTCGTCTTTTATGTTTGAATGCTTGGAGGTGAGCAATTGTTCAAACTATGTGAATCCGCTTTATTGAGTTCTTTCCTTTCAATCTAGATTTGTTTTGTGAATTTGATTAAGGTTGTATCTTTCCCATGTGTTTATTTTGTTATGCAATCGATATCGAAAGATGTATTGCTATTTGATGTTTACCATATGATGAGAGTCGGTGTAAACCTTAGATCACCATAGGAAAGATGGGATTTTTAACCTTGACATAACGAGAGTTGATAGGTTAGATTTCTAGGTTGCTAGATTGAGAGATCTTACACCTTGGTTTGAGAGCGTCAATCTTATATATCGAGAGATGAGAGATTGATAGGCGAATTATCTACTTAGAGTAGAAATTCATACTTTTGTTAGGTGAACCACAACTTGAATTAAATCATCACAAGATAACTTTAGAGAGGAAATAGAGGTTGCGGGATTGGAGGATTATTGTTTGTTCGTTGTTTAATCACCATGATCATCTTCTTGTTTACTCAATGTTTATTTTATAGTTTATAGTTTAGATTTCGTTTTCGCTTTTATCCTTCCTGGCTTTGGACTGACAATCCTTTGTCCAGTTTATCTTTTCGTTCTATTATATTAGGTTTAATAATAATAGTATCAATCTTAGGAAAATTAATGAACTAGATACCCCGATTCCCTGTGACCGACTCCGGTATTAATCGCTGTACTACGATCCCTAAACTTGGGGAATAACGGATTTATAAATATTTATTACTTGTTGTTTTGTTAGATAAAATCCGTGACAAGTTTTTGGCGCCATTGCAGCGCGTATTTCAACCCTAATGATACATTATTAAGACCTATTGATACACAATCATTAGGAGAAAACCTAGCGGCCCCTGACTTTTTGTGGAGGTCAGGGTTGCAATTTTTCTTGTTTTATATTCGTTTTCCTATTTCGCTTTACTCTTTATCTTTGAATGCTTGGAGGCTGAGCAATTGTTCAAACTATGTGAATCCGTTTCAGCAGTTTCTTTCCTTTCAATCTAGATTTGTTTTGTGAATTTGATTAAGGTTGTATCTTTCCCATGTGTATATTTTGTTATGCAATCGATATCGAAAGATGTATTGCTATTTGATGTTTACCATATGATGAGAGTCGGTGTAAACCTTAGATCACCATAGGAAAGATGGGATTTTTAACCTTGACATAACGAGAGTTGATAGGTTAGATTTCTAGGTTGCTAGATTGAGAGATCTTACACCTTGGTTTGAGAGCGTCAATCTTATATATCGAGAGATGAGAGATTGATAGGCGAATTATCTACGAGAGTAGAAATTCATACTTTTGTTAGGTGAACCACAACTTGAATTAAATCATCACAAGATAACTTTAGAGAGGAAATAGAGGGTTGCGGGATTGGAGGATTATTGTTTGTTCGTTGTTTAATCACCATGATCATCTTCTTGATTACTGTTTATTTTATAGTTTATAGTTTAGATTTCGTTTTCGCTTTTATCCTTCCTGGCTTTGGACTGACAATCCTCTGTCCAATTTATCTTTTCGTTCTATTATATTAGGTTTAATAATAATAGTATCAATCTTAGGAAAATTAATGAACTAGATACCCCGATTCCTCAGGATCGACTCGGTATTAATCATTTATCACGATCCCTACACTTGGGAATACCGGATTTATAAATATTTATTACTTATTGTTTTGTTAGATAAAATCCGTGACAAGTTTTTGGCGCCATAGCAGCGCGTATTTCAACCCTAATGATACATTATTGAGACCTATTGATACACAATCATTAGGAGAAAACCCTAGGCGGCCCCCACTTCTTGGGGAGGTCAAGGGTTGCGATTTTTCTTGTTTTATATTCATTTTTCCTATTTCGTTTCTGTCTTTATGCTGAATGCTTGGAGGCTGAGCAATTGTTTAAACTATGTGAATCCGTTTCAGCAGGTTCTTTCCTTTAAATCTAGATTTGTTTTGTGAATTTGATTAAGGTTGTATCTTTCCCATGTGTTTATTTTGTTATGCAATCGATATCGAAAGATGTATTGCTATTTGATGTTTACCATATGATGAGAGTCGGTGTAAACCTTAGATCACCATAGGAAAGATGGGATTTTTAACCTTGACATAACGAGAGTTGATAGGTTAGATTTCTAGGTTGCTAGATTGAGAGATCTTACACCTTGGTTTGAGAGCGTCAATCTTATATATCGAGAGATGAGAGATTGATAAAGCGAATTATCTACTGAGAGTAGAAATTCATACTTTTGTTAGGTGAACCACAACTTGAATTAAATCATCACAAGATAACTTTAGAGAGGAAATAGAGGGTTGCGGGATTGGAGGATTATTGTTTGTTCGTTGTTTAATCACCATGATCATCTTCTTGTTTACTGTTTATTTTATATTTTATAGTTTATATTTCGTTTTCGCTTTTATCCTTCCTGGCTTTGGACTGACAATCCTCCGTCCAGTTTATATTTTCGTTCTATTATATTAGGTTTAATAATAATAGTATCAATCTTAGGAAAATTAATGAACTAGATACCCCGATTCCCTGTGACCGACTCCGATATTAATCGCTGTACTACGATCCCTACACTTGAGGAATACCGGATTTATAAATATTTATTACTTGTTGTTTTGTTAGATAAAATCCGTGACAAGTTTTTGGCGCCATAGCAGCGCGTATTTCAACCCTAATGATACATTATTGAGACCTATTGATACACAATCATTAGGAGAAAACCCTAGGCGGCCCCAGCCCCCTTAGGGGAGGCTGGGGTTGCGATTTTTCTTGTTTTATATTCGTTTTTCCTATTTCGTTTCTGTCTTTATGCTGAATGCTTGGAGGCTGAGCAATTGTTCAAACTATGTGAATCCGTTTCAGCAGGTTCTTTCCTTTCAATCTAGATTTGTTTTGTGAATTTGATTAAGGTTGTATCTTTCCCATGTGTTTATTTTGTTATGCAATCGATATCGAAAGATGTATTGCTATTTGATGTTTACCATATGATGAGAGTCGGTTTAAACCTTAGATCACCATAGGAAAGATGGGATTTTTAACCTTGACATAACGAGAGTTGATAGGTTAGATTTCTAGGTTGCTAGATTGAGAGATCTTACACCTTGGTTTGAAAGCGTCAATCTTATATATCGAGAGATGAGAGATTGATAGGCGAATTATCTACGAGAGTAGAAATTCATACTTTTGTTAGGTGAACCACAACTTGAATTAAATCATCACAAGATAACTTTAGAGAGGAAATAGAGGGTTGCGGGATTGGAGGATTATTGTTTGTTCGTTGTTTAATCACCATGATCATCTTCTTGTTTACTGTTTATTTTATAGTTTATAGTTTAGATTTCGTTTTCGCTTTTATCCTTCCTGGCTTTGGACTGACAATCCTCTGTCCAGTTTATCTTTTCGTTCTATTATATTAGGTTTAATAATAATAGTATCAATCTTAGGAAAATTAATGAACTAGATACCTCGATTCCTTGTGACCGACTCCGGTATTAATCGCTGTACTACGATCCCTACACTTGGGGAATACCGGATTTATAAATATTTATTACTTGTTGTTTTGTTAGATAAAATCCGTGACAGAGTGGCTCTCTTTTCTCCAGGTTGACTATATTTCTCAATGAGCTGCTCATCAGTTAGCTCTTTCCTTAAGAACTTAGGATCTGATTTGTATCTTTCCAATTCTTCTTCAAGTCGCTTCATCTCTTTAAGTAACTTCAGCTTTTCTTCTTCAGCTTCCCCTTTTTTGGCATCATACAGCTGATCTACCAAAGCATGGGTTGCCTGTTGGTCGGCTGATATACGTTGCTGAGAAGCAATCACTTCCTTAAGCTGAGTTTCTAACCCGTAGATGTGATGATTCATATGCCAGTGAGCCTGAGCATCTGTTTCCCTATCTACTGCGGTTGAGTCTTCTAGTTTCTGTTTAAGTAATAGAATTTCTGAAGCAGAACTTGAACTGGATTTGTGGATCATCTCTAGTCTTGCATGAACTGAGACATCTGTTCTAGTTCTATAATCGAGATATCCAGAAATATTTGATAGAAGGCCATTTTGTGCATCCTTGTGACTGAGCACAATCTTCAAGTTTTCATGAACTTTGGCCAACTCATCCTTTGTTAGGATGTCAGAAGGATCGTATGTCATTTCAGGTTGATCCTTGGGCTGAGTGATATCTTCAATAATCATCAGTTGTAGATTATTAGGTTCATCAGCTGCTTGCTGAGTGTCAGTTGTTTGATTTCCAACTGGCAACTCTTTTTGCTGACTTACAGTTTGCATAGCTAGAGGTTGAGGTTGAATTTCTGAATGCAAAACTGTAGTCACATCAGCTTCTTTCCTTGTATGATCATCTTCATCATCATCCTTTTTCCTTGAACTTTCTTTGGAAAAAGATGATGTGGCTGATTCTCTCTTTTGAGCTAGTTCAGTAAACCTATTGAAACAGTTTTCAAGAAACTCTGATATAGGAAATAGAGTATATAAATCTCCGATTTCCGGCTCGAGAGTAATTTTTTTCACCTGGAGACTAGCATCACGAGAATCTTCTGGTTTAAGCTTCATCTTCATTAGTCTGACAATTTTATCAGCTTCAAAAATTGGGGCTGATTACTGAACTGATTGATGTTGTAATTGAGACGTATTATCAGCAAGAGTGTTTTTCCATGTAACTTCAGTTGTCAGTTGTTGTTGTTGTTCCCCCTCAGTTGGTGCAGTCTTACTTGAGGTTGCTGGGTATAAACATCTTACAACTGATATTTCTTGTGCTGAGTCTACCTTTCGCTTGATTCCTCTGTGTTCAGCTTCCTGCTGAGACACAGTTTTCTGACCGGCTTCAGGTTAGGAAGTTGTTCCTGTTTTTGTTGTGATTTCCTTTGTAGCCGCATCTTGTCTTGCTTGCTTTCCTTCTTTGAGTCTTTCCAGATAGAATTGAATGATTCCACTGAGTGTTTTCTTCAGTCGAAATCTACCAACAGTTGCCTGACCTTCAGCCTGAGCTCTTTGTACACTTTCTAATTCGGCTAAATGTTGTTTCTTTATCTGATTGACTGCATAACCTACCCAATTGAATTCTATTTCATCCAAAATTATGTTCATCAGATAAATATTTTCTTCGGATAGTGTACTGACTCCTTTGGATTATCCAATGACATGCTTGCTGAGCCATCTGCTGAGGTGCGCAAATTCTGGCTTGAGTTTGTCAAAACAGGACTATCGATTTGTACTGGTTCCTTAGAGAAAGTAAGTTGCTTCAGAAAAGCTTCTTTTTGCAATGGTAGAGTAGTCGAATCTATTGACGTTGCAGATGAATCCGTGAAGACGAATAATGACTTCATAACTTTTTCATTGACAGCAATACGATCTCCATGAACTGTAGTGATCAGAGAGTTTCGTACCAATCGCATATTCTCCCAAAATTGCAGAATTCCTTCCACATCACGTGGTTCGTTGAATTTAACTTCTAGGAGATTTCTTAGACCTGGTTGTTTCTGGATTTTATTACAAATCCAACTTACTAACAGAGTATTGTTGCACATTGCTTCATAGATATCGAGTGAAAATTCATCTAACTCTGTGATCAATCTTTCTTTTATTAATTTGTCTGAAGTGGCCATATCTGGGTGTGAACACAAAAATTGATTTTTGAGAGGAAAAGATTGCGAAGAGTCTGATTTTGTTTTTAGGAAAGAGACGAAGAATTTGAAATTTGATTGAAAATAGTGTGAACGAGGGTTGAATAAATAGGTAGGATATACTGGCGGTTTGAGTAGTACAACTTTTCAAATTCCATGATGGTTTGGGTAACCAATGTATGCACTGTTCTGACAGTCGTGAGGTGTACACGCAATATTCTGACAAAAAGGAACTGTAGTAATTAAATGTGATATAACCGCTGTCGCTTTTATCTTGTCAACCTTTGACTTAAGTTGACTGAGATAGAAACTGAGATTAAAGTCAATTTTTAGAAGTTATTTTCAGTTTTCGTCAAATTAGTCAGTTTCAGTAAGTCTGTCAGTTTTTGTTGATCAATTTGAAATTGTTGATGTCAATGACTAATCTGTTAAGTGACCGCACCCATCATAACAAAGATTAATCCCCGTGATGAATTTCTGGCTTAACTGATTTCAACTGACTTTTATTATCCCCAATTCAGTTCGTAGTTTGGCAAATCTATCTTTGTCCAATGGCTTTGTAAAGATATCTGCCAACTGATCTTCAATAGGTACATAAAGAACTGTGATGTCCTTTTTCTCTGCATGATCTCTTATGAAGTGGTGACGCACATCAATGTGCTTTGTCCTTGAGTGTAAAACTGGGTTATCAGTGATTGCAATTGCACTTGTGTTATCACACATTATGGGAATCATTCATTCTTCTATCCCATAATCCCTTAATTGCTGTCTAATCCATAAAACTTGAGCACAACAACTTCCAGCTGCTATGTATTCAGCTTCAGCTGTAGAAGTTGAGATTGAGTTTTGCTTTTTGCTAAACCATAACACAAGTCTATTTCCTAGTAACTGACATGTGCCTGACGTGCTTTTTCTGTCCACTTTGCATCCAGCATAATCTGAGTCTGAATAAGATATTAGCTTGAATTCTCCTTCTTTTGAATACCAAATTCCAACTCCATCTGTATCTTTCAGATATTTTAATGTTCTTTTCACAACTGTGAGATGGCTTTCCGTTGGTTTTGACTGAAATCTTGCACATACACCAACGGTAAATGATATATCTGGCCTACTTGCTGTAAGATAGAGTAAGCTTCCAATCATCCTTCTGTAAAGTGTTTGATCAACATCTTTGCCTTCTATGTCTTCATCTAATCTGATGTTGGTCCCCATTGGTGTAGAAATTCCATTAGATTTTTCCATACCAAACTTTTTGATAAGTTCTCTTGTATACTTGGTTTGGTGAATGAAAATTCCATCATCTAATTGTTTGACTTGTAATCCAAGAAAGTAATTCAATTCTCCCATCATACTCATTTGGAATTTGCTTTTCATCAAACTTGCAAATTTCTCACATAATTGTTCGTCTTCCGATCCAAAAATGATGTCATCAACATAAATTTGAACAAGTAAAGTATTTTCACCATTTTCATTCTGAACAAAGTTTTGTCTATAGTCCCTTTGATGAATCCATTATCTACTAGAAACTGAGATAGAGTTTCATACTAAGCTCTTGGTGTTTGTTTTAGTCCATAAAGAGCTTTCCTTAGTCTGAAAACTTTATCAGCTTGATCTTTGATTTCAAATCCAGGTGGTTGTTGAACATATACTTCTTCTTCAAGAATTCCATTCAAGAATGCGCTTTTAACATCCATCTGGTAAACTTTGAATTTCTTATGAGCTGGAAAGGCAAGAAATAGTCCGATTGCTTCTAATCTTGCAATCAAAAGCGTAGGTTTCATCAAAGTCTATGCCTTCTCGCTGAGAGTATCCTTTAGCTATAAGTCTAGCTCTGTTTCTGATGATATTCCCATCTTCATCAAGTTTGTTTCTGAAAACCCATTGGGTTCCAATGATATTCACATGAGCTGGTCTTTCTACCAATTCCCATACTTGATTTCTTTCAAACTCATTCAGTTCTTCTTGCATAGCTAATATCGAATCTGGATCTTTCAAAGCTTCTTCTATTTCCTTAGGTTCAGATTGAGATAGAAAACATGCAATCATTGCATCTAGTTGATGTCTTGTTCGACTGCCAGTTTGAGTGTCACCAATAACTTGTTCTTCAGGGTGATCTCTCATCCATTGATACATGGATGTTTGCATCAAAGGATCTATATCTTGTTCGACTGGTTCTTCAAGAGCTGGTTCTTGAATTTCTTCAGTTGGATCAGAAATATGTAGTTCATGTGTGGTTTGTTGAGTAGTTGGAAACTGAGGCTGATCTGGATCTGAACATTCTGAAATTTGTAGTCTTCCAATGTCAACAACAACTGATTCTGGTGAGACCGATGGCGAGACCGAAAAACCGGTTCTCGTCTGTCTTTCGCTGTTTCACCAGGAAGTTTGGTTCATCAAATACCACGTGTATTGATTCTTCATGCTTGAGTGTCCTTTTATTTAGTACTCTAAAAGCCTTGCTGACACTTGAGTATCCTAGAAAAATTCCTTCATCAGCTTTGGGCTGAAAAACATGAAGTTGATCCTTCCCATTGTTGTGTATGAAACATTTGCTTCCAAAAGCATGAAAGTAGGAAACATTTGGTTTTCTTCCATTCCAAATTTCATAAGGGGTCTTCTCATGTCTTTTGTTCATGAGAGCTATGTTCTGTGTGTAACAAGCTGTGTTAACTGCTTCTGTCCAATATCTTTCACGTAGTTTTGCTTCACAGATCATAGTCCTTCCAGGTTCTTTGAGTGTTCTATTTCTTCTTTCAGCTACACCATTCTGTTGAGGTGTTCCTGTGGTAGCAAGTTGGTGTAAAACACCATTTTCTTCACAATATTCAATAATCACACTATTGAGGAATTCAGTTCCCTTATCTGATCTTATCTTCACAACTGATACTCCTTTCTGATTTTGAAGTCTCTTGAGTAATTCTGTAAGTCTTTGCTTGGTTTCACTTTTCTTGGTTAAGAAGATTACCCAAGTGTACCTTGAAAAATCATCTACTACTGATGACGGTCAAATTATACCCGTAAAAGTCATCAACGTTGACCTTAAATTGAGATTAATAATATATATTTTATAATTAAATCACGTGTTATATTGATTATTTAATGTTATGTGATTTATAATTTATAATTTGGTATTTATCCATTTTGTATTATTTAAAAGAGATAATTTGGTATTTATATGTTTTTATTTATAATTTGTTATTTATCTGTTTTTATTATTTAAATATGATTTACTTTGGGATAAATATTTATTTTGTAGATTAAGATAAATTTTGGAGGATAAATGCAAATGGAAGAATTAAATCTCAAGATAAATCAAAGGAAATTCAAGATAAAGAACGGATAAGCACGGAAAGATGAGTAAGGCATGACATGAGCCGGCGAGCCAATCAGAAGAGTGGCGCCGATGGAGGATGCGCACCAAGGGGGGGGGGCATTTTTGCCTTTGTCGGGAGATCGGCCGGGAGTTATCTCTAATTGTTTTCATATTTCGAAGTATATCTTTTAATTAGCTTGAACACCTATAAATAGAGCTGTATGAATTTCATTTAAGACACAGCTTTTACACCTTAGACACTTCTCTCGAATTATAATAAAGTTCTCAGTTTTCCTCAAATTGGTTTTTGTACAAGTTCTGCTATAATGTAAGTTCTTGTATTAATTTCTTCTTTGTTCTTTGTAATTAAGTCCCCAATTATTGTTTATCGTTTGAGGTTGTTCGTTCTTCACTGGACAATGTAGATCTAAGGATACGATATGAGGCAGTGGGGATTCCTTGTATATAAGGATCCACACGCCCAGATCCGTTATCCGGTGACCTATAGATGACTTTGGTATGATCGACAATTGTGTTTTTAGTAGATCTATATAATTGATTTATGAATCTCTATTTTATCCGTTACGTATGTAGAAACACAAAGATTTAGGTTTTCGCCGCGTCAATCTAGCCACGTCTTTATGGTGAGGTTGTCCACCTAGAATTTCTTGTCTTAGTAGGTATGGCTGCGGCTACGTTGCTCGTCTATTTTAATTAGCGTATTATTAGGAAATACCAATATAGGGCTCCTAGGTCGGCTCATGAATTGATCTTCCGGGACTTTCAGCGAGATCTAAATCTGTTCTGTATTAGGGAGTTGAGCTCACCTAGTTATACGTAAATCGTAGATTAACATGAGACCGAGCAGGTAATTGTTAATGGAACGAGACTGATGCGATCACTTAGGAAGTACGCCTAATCACATGAATGTTGCCTAGGTGAGGAATACGGTTAATATCGGCATCCCTAGTTTTGTCAGCGTGCAAGTTATATGAGATGAAGGCCTAAAAAGCGAAGTCACGTAATGTAGCATAGTGATCTAGATGGCCTACCCGGAGCTAGATCTAGTTTAGGGGATGACTCCCGTAGCCAATATAAAAGAAATACGAATCGGATTAATAGTTGTCGAGTCTAGCTTAATTATATAGAATCTCTAGATCCAAATGATAACATGATAATTGGGGAGGTTAATTACGTTGTTTATGTGTTGTGTCTTGTCGAGTCCTTTATCTTCCTTGTCTTTTGTTGGTCGTAGACCGCTTTGTGTCCTTGACATGGATGATTAATTGTTTGTGTATAAATGACCCACAATTGGTTCCCTGTGGGATCGACCTTGATTCGCTATAGCTATACTACGATGGACCTAGTCCTCTTGCTAGTATTGGTTTATGGTGGTCAAGTATTTTATTATCACTTGATCTACGTCATCAAGTTTTTGGCGCCGTTGCCGGGGAACCAACGGTCAATTTTATATATAAATAATTTTTTTATTCATGTCGAGTTTTATGTTTTAGAGTCTGTTTTTATGTTTTTGAGTCCCTCTGGTTGTCTGCTCTGTGTAAAAATTCCAGAATCTGGAACAACTGGTTTCGCTCCCAGCGAGACTGCCTCTCGCTGCCAGCGAGCCTGGTTCTGTTCTCTGGAATTTCGCGTGTCTGTTTATCTCTGTATGTTTAATCCGTAGGTCTGATAGCAGCATGGGAAACCATGTTAAAATCAGTCTACGGTCCATTTTGTTTTTGTTTTTCTTCTGTTTGCAGAAACCAGGGAAACAATAATCCGAGTCAGTAATTTTTCGCGGGCGCTGAGGAAATAACCCAGCGACATGTGGAGCTACGAATCTACGATGGGAAAAGCGATGGAAGTAACACCTTTAAAGCACCAAGATGGCTCCGAGAAAATAAATATTAAAAGGATCGAATTATTCGTGGTACAATATTGAAGGCAATGTACTATTACTATCTTTTGGTTTTTTGAACATAAGTTAGTCTTTACATGAACCTGAGTATGAATCTTAGCCCGGAGTTGGTTTGTAAGATTAATTTTATTAGTGTGGAAGGTTCTGCCCCAAATCTGCCTCATCTAGAGGGTGTAAGGAAACATGTAGTAGTTGAAGGAAGCAGTGAATAAAGAGTTCCTCGTAGGTCTGTTAAAATCTCATTGTCCTATGCATGAGACTGCTTCTACTGGCCACGGGAGCAACAATTTGTGTAGTTTTAAGAATTCACAATCTAAAGAAGACGTTGAGTTTTGAGAGAGCATAATGAAGCAGCATTATAGAGGATATGATTAAAATGGGTCCCTAGGACTAAATCTTCTTAGAATTCACTAATTCCTAAAACGAGAGCCAAGGTAGGAGCTTTGTATAAATGGTATGGATAAATGTCGCTTCCTAGGTCTCACAACCAAGGGAATGGTATTAATCCGCAAAAGCGATGAGCCCACCTCATATAGTGCTCAAGGGGTCAATATCTGGCGATCCAAGAAGGATAACTGACAAGGAGAATTTTTGGAAAGTCGAGCTGAGGACTTTAAACTCAGAACTACTTCTTTAAAACCCTTAGGATTTCTTTTTAGGATTTTAGGTTTTTGTTTGTTTTCTTTGAGTCCAATAAGAGTAACGTGACATATGTTGAGGTTTTTTATTTTTCCGTGTTCCGATGGCCATTGGGCTAAGGATGTGCAAAACTTTTTTACTCAATATAGGCCACGTGAACTAGAGTTTAATAGGAGAGTCGAAAAATTGCTAATGAAAAGGAAATTTAGCAATCAACCTTAAGATGGAAGCATTAAGAGAGCCTGAGAATTATTGCAAATGTAACAAAGAATGATTGGTGTTAACAAGAACTCCTTTTGGTCAACTCCAAAACTTTTAAGAATGGCGATCCGAGTGAAAATCCAAAGTTGTGTGCAATTCGTTCTGCAACTACCCTTATCCTTTCCTTTTATACCTTTTCACCCTTCAACCTTTTCGATCCTCTCACCAATCTGCCCCAACAGTTCACATTTCTAACCATTTTTTCATCCTCTCTCTTTCTTTCCATCTATTTCACTCTCCCACCTAACCCAATCCCTTAACCAATACCCACCCAAAACACAATTTCTTACCCACCCTTTATCTCTTCTTACCATTCTTACCAACATCTTTTTCTAAACCCATCATACTCTCAACCTCCATGTTGTTTACCAATTAACCTTTTGTTGCAGAATTTGAACATTGCTAAGTTTTAATGATTATCTTTTATCATTTTGGTTTTCATGATCCTAGCTGGGGTAAGTGTAGCTCTGAACCTAGCTAGATTTTATAAGTTTTTGGTTCGATCGAAATACAACTTCTCTTTCTACCGGAAGATTTTAAATTTCACACTTTTTCTGACCCTTCCGGCATATAGATTATGAGTTTTGTTCTAAGCTATCACACCGATCCGACCTTGTTGATGACGGTTATGACTTTTACGTGATACATTGGGTTATTAGTAATTTCGAGGAGAAGCTACATCTCCCTAAGTTGTTGATATCCAATGCAAGCGAGAAGTTTCTGCGCTAAGTATTTGATTTTATATTTAGCCAATAGGTCACATTCAATGCATATACCTTACCAAGTTTCTCTTTTACGCTGGATTAAATACCTTATCAATCCGGTAAACCTCGTGTTCTCCCACACGGGGTAATGCTTTTTGATCTTTGTCTTCTCCACCCGGTTTTAAGAATATTTAAGAGGTGGATATTATAGATGAAGACTACCATCTTTAGTTGCTTGTTTATTTTTCTTTCTATTTAGTGTTTTTCTTTTTGCGTCTATATATATTTTTTAGAATTCGTGTCGGAACAAGTCGTTTTAACTCTTTGGCTTTCCTTGTCATTTGGTTGTATACCATAAAGTGGCTTAATTTATTTTTGGATATTTTATATCTAATTACTGCCACATTATTTTATAACTTCCATTGACTTGTTATTAACGATTTCGTGGAGTTTCTGTTTGGTTTGCTTTACGAGGTTTTTGTTTGCTTCTCCACGACGTGCTTGGATTACTCTGATATTCTGCCTTTACTTGAGAGCCGTTTCCAGAGCTAAGTCTTTTTCTTAAATTCTCATTTTTATTTGTCATTGGGGACACCATGTTTAAGTGGGGGGTAGGAGACTTAGCTATGATAAGCTATAATTGAAAATTGAATGAAACGGTGAAAAAATGAAAAAAAAATTTGAATAATGCCATATTATTTATCTCGTACCCTTAGGATTGTGAGTTCCTAGCTTAGAATTGATAGGAAAGGAACCAAGTTGCATAAGTACGTGATCATGTTATACTTATGTGAATGTAAATTTAAGGATATTCATGCCGATTGTTGCAAGTAGTTATTTATTATTCGATTACTCAATCTTTGAATCGATTTTTACCGCGCGAATTATAATAACTGAAGAAATTATGTGTACATTGCATAGATGATTGGTTATGTTGACTTAGTGTCGATATTTATCTGCTGATGTATTCCTATCTTCTGGCCATCAAAGCGGAGTAATAAGCTTGAGAATAATCTGTGTTTTAACAAAATGTTAAGCACTGGGCTTGTAGTAACATTACCAAAGTAGCTTCACGCTTGTGGTAATATTCAATGTTATTGACCAATCCGTGAAAGGGGATTCTTGCAATGCATAATTTACTTTTAAAGCAAGTTTCTTTCTTGAGATGTGTTAATGCTTGAAAATATGAAAATATGAGACAAAAAATTCAACTTTTAAGAGGCTTCGAGTATTTTTCTCGGTCTCCAAGTCCAAAAACCTTCTGGATAACGCTCTTGCTTATTGCACCATGTCTTTACCCATTGCGAGGCTTAAGAAGTGGGAATACAGATGTTGGTAGGTTGAGATTGCGAAGTAAGCATAAACTTTAATCTTGCCACGAATATATAAAACTGAATGCACATGCACACATCACTTCGGTTCATAGCGAGTAGTGAATAATGAATATCTTGTGAGCATGAATGGTATGAGTTGACTCGAGTTTCTTGTGTAAGTATGATTTGACCATGGAAAATGTTGTCTTAGGGAATGACTTATTGATGCTTTGTTCGGGACGATCAAAGTCTAAGTGGGGGTAGTTGATGACGGTCAAATTATACCCGTAAAAATCATCAACGTTGACCTTAAATCGAGATTAATAATATATATTTTATAATTAAATCACGTGTTATATTGATTATTTAATGTTATGTGATTTATAATTTATAATTTGGTATTTATCCATTTTGTATTATTTAAAAGAGATAATTTGGTATTTATTTGTTTTTATTTATAATTTGGTATTTATCCGTTTTTATTATTTAAATATGATTTACTTTGGGATTAATATTTATTTTGTAGATTAAGATAAATTTTGGAGGAAAAATGCAAATGGAAGAATTAAATCTCAAGATAAATCAAAGGAAATTCAAGATAAAGATCGGATAAGCACGGAAAGATGAGTAAGGCATGACATGAGCCGGCGAGCCAATCAGAAGAGTGGCGCCGATGGAGGATGCGCACCAAGGGGGGGCGCATTTTTGCCTTTGTCGGGAGATCGGCCGGGAGTTATCTCAAATTGTTTTGATATTTTGAAGTATATCTTTTAATTAGCTTGAACACCTCATTTAAGACACAACTTTAACAACTTTTACACCTTAGACACCTTAGACACTTCTCTCGAATTATATTAAAGTTCTCAGTTTTCCTCAGAATGGTTTTTATACAAGTTCTGCTATAATGTAAGTTCTTGTAGTAATTTCTTCTTTGTTCTTTGTAATTAAGTCCCCAATTATTGTTTATCGTTTGAGGTTTTTCGTTCTTCACCGGACAATGTAGATCTAAGGATACGATATGAGGCAGTGGGGATTCCTTGTCTATAAGGATCCACACGCCCAGATCCGTTATCCGGTGACCTATAGATGACTTTGGTATGATCGACAATCGTGTTTTTAGTAGATCTATATAATTGCTTTATGAATCTCTATTTTATCCGTTACGTTTGTAGAAATGCTAAGATTTAGGTTTTCGCCGCGACAATCTAGCCACGTCTTTATGGTGAGGTTGTCCACCTAGAATTTCTTGTCTTCGTAGGTATGGCTACGGCTACGTTGCTGGTCTGTTTTAATTAGCATATTATTAGGAAATACCAATATAGGGCTCATAGGTCGGCTCATGAATTGATCTTCCGGGACTTCAGCGAGATCTAGATCTGTTCTGTATTAGGGAATTGAGCTCACCTAGTTATACGTAAATCGTAGATTAACATGAGACCGTGCAGGTAATTGTTAATAGGACAGAGACTGATGTGATCACTTAGGAAGTATGCCTAATCACATGAATGTTGCCTAGGTGAGGAATACAGTTAATATCGGCATCCCTAGTTTTGTAAGCGTGCAAGTTATATGAGATTGAGGCCTAAAAAGCGAAGTCACGTAATGTAGCATAGTGATCTAGATGGCCTACCCGGAGCTAGATCTAGTTTAGGGGATGACTCCCGTAGCCAATATAAAATAAATACGAATCGGATTAATAGTTGTCGAGTCTAGCTTAATTATGTAGAATCTCTAGATCCAAACGATAACATGATAATTGGGGAGGTTAATTACGTTGTTTATGTGTTGTGTCATGTCGAGTCCTTTATCTTTCTTGTCTTTTGTTGGTCGTAGACCGCTTTGTGTCCTTGACATGGATGATTAATTGTTTGTGTATAAATGACCCACAATTGGTTCCCTATGGGATCGACCTTGATTCGCTATAGCTATACTACGATGGACCTAGTCCTCTTGCTAGTATTGGTTTATGGTGGTCAAGTATTTTATTATCACTTGATCTACGTCATCAACTACCACCAATGTATACTTCTTTCCACTGATACTAATTGGTGTAATAGGTCCAAATAAATCCATGTGTAGTAATTCCAGATGTCTGGTTGTTGAATGCTGAGACTTGGTCTTGAAAGCTTTTGTTTGCTTTCCTTGATGACAAGCATCACATAAGCTGTCCTTCTTATATGAGATTTCCGGTAGTCCAATGACTAACTGTTTCTTAACAAGTGTGTTGATGTCATCAAGGTTAAGATGACTCAGTTTCTTGTGCCATAACCAATCGATTTACGATTTGGTATGTACAAGCAAACAAGTTTCAAAGAACGGTACGTTGTCCAGTCTACTACATACATATTCTCTTTTCTTCTTCCGGCTAAAACAACTTGATAAGCTGATTCGCTGACGACAACGTAGAATTCTTTGTCAAAAGTAACTTTGTATCCCATATCACAGAATTGACTGGTGCTGAGTAGATTGTAGTGTAATCCTTCTGCATAAGATACATTCTTGATTGTAAGTCCATTCCGGATCAAGGTGCCATAACCTTTGGTGTATCCAGGTTTGTCTTTACTTCCAAAATTGACCTTTGGTCCGTCTTTTGCAATAAAATTACTGAGACAGTTTTTACTCTTTGTCATGTGCCTAAAGCAACCACTGTCAAAGTACCATATATCCTGCAATAAAAATTAAATAATTTTAGGTACCCAACTCAGTTTGGGTCCATGGGGGTCAGTTGTCAGTACAACTCTGGGGATATATCCTTTAGGTATTCTTCGGATATTGTTGCACTTGTTTTCATATATGTAAGCCACACTCCCATAGTGTCTATGTTTGGACTGTGTCTTATTTATAAGATCTCTCAGATCTTTTGACTGAAATTTATTTCCATCATGATTTCTATTAAGACTTGAATAATAACCATCATTCATTTTGTATTGAGGTCTGGACTGACCTTGGTACTGGGGCTTTTGCTGAGAACTGAGATTAGCTCTCTGCTGAGTTTAGGACTGAAACTTATGATAAGTTTTCTGTCTGGAATGATTGTTATTATCAGTTTTATTAGTAGATGCAGTAAAATTCCAATCATCATCAGTGGGGTATAGTCTTCCTTTCCTCATGAATGTGTGAATCTTTGAATGATTGACATTCTTGGATTTACTTTGATTGAAACTTTTCTGGTTCTTGACTTGATTGGTTTTTATGGACCTGGTAGTTGATTTCCCAGTTCGGTTTTCTTGAAATACAGTTGATCTACCATTTGGTTTACCCTTGTTGGTAGATCCAGTTGTTTTCTTGGAAAACCGATTTATCCTATGTAATACCGGCTTTACTTGGTTCAAAGAATTTTCTCGCCAGTGGAAGTTGCTCAGCTACAAACTTAATACCAGTTTTGGTACTAGGTTCAGCAGCTTTGCTGGTTCTATTCTTGGAAGATTGCTGTGTATCAAATCCTAAACCCGTCTTGTCTCCATACGGTTTTCCTGATTTGAATCCATGAATCGAACTTGATTGAGAAAATGATTCGATTCTTTTAGCTGATGCGAGGGTCGACATCGAATCTTTTCTTTATCAGTTTTAGTCAGTTTCAACATTTTTAGTTCAGACTTCAAATTTTCAACTTCAATAATTAGATTCTCTTTTTCAGCTTTAATTGATTCATAACCAGCTTGAATAGTTACTAGCTGATTCATCAATTCGTCAAGAGTTTCTTCTAATTCTAGATTTTTTGGATTGGAGTCAGCAGTCGAAGAACAAGCATTTTGCATGGAAATTTGAGCTGAAGAGTATTTAGTATTTGATTCACATACCTCATTTGGGTCTTCCATGTGTGCCATTAAAGTTTGTGTCATCCGATAGTCTTTCAAGATCACTTCATAATCTGACTCATCTCCAGCAAGGAGTGCTCTTCTACCAATTCTTCTTGGTGAGGTCTTCTTGGTCAGTTCTGGACACTCAGCTTTATAATGTCCAGGTTTCTTGCAGTTGAAACAGAGATATTCATCATATTTTCTTTTCTCAGGAGTCCTCTTGATGAACTTCTGAGTGACTGGGTGTCCACTCTACATTCTTCGAATTCTGTTCATCATTAGAGCCATCTGTTCTTCCATCTCATCTAATTCATGAAGATTACTTGATGAGTTTTCTTGATTGTCATTTGATGCTGCTGCAAGTGCTGTGGTCTTTGGTTCTTCCAGAGCTTTTATTATTGCAGCTGTACTTGTAAGATCTTCACTGAATTCATAAGCTTTCAAATCTGAGAAGATTTTGAATGAATCCTCTATGTCAAGTCTTCTAGATTCTTCCATATCAGTGACCTTCATTTTCCAGCACATTGGTAATGCCTTCAAGATTCTTGTATTGATAACTTTCTTTGAGTATTCAATCTTGAGTAGATCTAATTCATCCATGATAGCACTGAATCTTGTCTCCATTTGGTCAATGGTTTCTCTAGATTTCATCTTGAAATTCTCAAACTTTTGTTTTGCAACAGAAATTTTGTTTTCCTTGATTGAATCTGTTCCTTCACAAACAAGTTGTAGTTTGTCCCACATTTCCTTGGCAGTTGTGCATTCTTTCACCTTTAAGTACATGTTGCTGTCAAGAGTTCTGAGGATAAAATCCATAGCAATATTGTTGAGATTGTTTCGCTTGCGATCATCACTAGTCCATTCGGATTTGGGTTTTGCAACTCAAACTTGCTCTCCACCAACAGTTTGCATGTGAGTGATCTGAATTGGTCCATCAGTGAGTACATCCAATATTTTATAATGAGTAGCTGCTAGAAAAGCCTGCATTCGACGTTTATATTCATCAAATCTGTCCATGTTGCACATAAGCATTTGTCTCGCATATTGATTGTTATCCATTGTGAGTGAGTGAAGACTGATATTAAATTAACAGGAACTGGGCTTTCAAATGAGAACAACTAGCGGAGATATAGAGCAAATGATATCTTATCAAAGAAACACTGCTCCGATACCAATTGTTGGTCTCTTGGAAAGGCTAACACAAGTTTAGAGGGGGGGTGAATAAACTTGTCACCAAAAACTTTCTTAAACTGGATTTAAACCAAATTAAGGGTTAGTTAAAACTTGTGTGGAGTTAAGCTGACTGAGCTGAGTTTAAGTCAAACTGATTTAAGCAAAAGATGAGTCAACTGGTAGCGGATATATTTCTAGCCTTTTTCTTGATCTTGTTTTTCTTTTATGAAAGCTGAGTGTGGTAAACTGAATTCTGATGAATTTCAGTTTGTGAACTGTGAAGTGTATAACAATCAACTACCAAAATGTTGTAAGTAAATGCTGAGTAAATAAATAAATGCTTAAAGTAAATAAGGCAAATATTATAAAGGTTCCAGGTGGTGTAATCATGTACGTCCTCTCTTCCCCTGTGGTGCGGAGGAAAATTCCACTAGAACTTCTTGAGGTGAATCACACAAAAGTCCTGAACAATAGTCCTTGGCTAATCCCTAGCTTCACTATCTAAACAATTTGTAGAACAGGTAGAATTGCTGCTCTTCAATTGCTTGAACACTCGATCCTTGGAGGTTGAATTGCCTCTTCACCACTACCACCACAAACACACCGCCGCCTGATCGCTTGTAACAACTGTCATTGACAAAACCTTCCCGGTTTGCTTCACAGTCTAAACCTTTGATATAGAATCAAAGTTGGGTTGAGAATCAATGAATTGATTCTTGTTTGTGGTTCTTCAAAGTGTCTGATTCTTGATAAATTCTTTGTAGCTTGAACACTTGAAGAAATTCTAGATGTGATCTTGTTATAGCGCAGAGATGATAGCAATTCGAATAAAAAGACTAATGCACAAATATTCTTGTAAATCTGTTAAATCTTCTTCTTCTTTTTTCTTTGGTGCAAAGTCCTCTATTTATAGTGTGAGGTCCAACGTTCATTTGGCTTGAATTCGAATTGTATCAACGTCTATTTTGTAACAGATATATTTTCTGACCGTTCTGCTGTGTGAGTAACTCATCCAGTGAAATTGCTTCCTTTATAACGTTAGACTGTACTATCAGCTTGTTGGATGACTGACATATAAAACTGAGTTTCCTTATCAGTTTCATACTGAGATTATCGCTTGTCAGTTTCTTGACTGACTTGGAGCATTAACTGAGATTTTACTCTTCTTCAAATATCAGTACTCCAATTTTTCATCTAATTATAATTTACTTAATCATAGTACACCATGACTCATTGTCTTCTAAGAATTCATTGTCCTTATGACTCTTGTGTCTTCATACAAGATCCATAAAGTCGCCTTCAGTCACCACAATCTTGCTCAAGTCTAACTTTACTGAGCCTCGACATAGTCTTCATAACTCGAGTTTGAACCTCGGTTCTTTAATCTTCAATAATCGAATCAGTGACCTCGCTTCTTCATCTTCTAGATAAGCCAACCGAGTCTGTGTCCTCAAAGAACTTATCTTCTTCGATTTTCATAATGGTGTATCCTGAGTCGCTTTGTTTGTCTTGATGATTTCCGCTTTTCTAAATGACTTCCGCCAGCCTCTACGACACACTAACTATTACAGTGCTTGTCTGATGTAACCTATACAAATATCAGACTCTAGTAAAACCTAAATATTCAGTTCTAGACATCTTTTAGCTTTTCACTACAACAGCTAGCTTCAGCACTTCATCAATGAGGTTAAGATAATACTTTGAATAAATATGATGAATTATCATCAAAACATAAATTTTATTTACAACAGTAAACACATTGAGGTTTCTTGGAATTACCCCTACCAACACCAGAACCCCTTCCCTGTCCTCTTCCTTGACCATTAATTCTTGTATTAAGAACAACATTATCTTCAATATCTCTTTGACTGTTAACAGCTAACATGATAGAGTCGACACTAGAATTGCTGTAATTCATCTATTACTCATGATTAAGATCTATAACAAAGGTAGTCTTAACATCCAGGAGGGGTCTAATCATCAAAACTTGTGACTTAATAGTGCCAAAATTGCCATTTATACCTTTCAGAAACCGTTGTATAATAATTGGCATAATTCTCTCCAATCATGGGCAAAGCAACACAAGCACATGGAGGGATTGGCTTTAAAACCGGATATTGATCCCACAGAGACTTGAATTTTGTGAAATATTCTGTTACAGACAAAGAAACTTGTTTGACCCTCTCAATCTCTTCCTCAAGATTTGACAAACGGTATGCATCAGCCCTACCAAACCTATCTTGGATATCTAACCATATTTCTCTAGCAATATCACAATATATAACACTCTCATAGATATTTGGGATCATGAAATTTATGAGCCAAGAAGTTACCAAATCATTGAGCTGCATCCATTGTTCATAGCCTGGATCATCTTCTGAGGGCATAGTAATTGCGCCATTCATAAAAGACAACTTACCTTTTGATGATAACGCTTTTGAAACTGCTCTCCTTCAATGATGAAAGTTCTATGTACCTCTCAGTAGAGGATGAACAAGAACCAGACTCGGATTATCTGAATTATTGGAAGAACTTGCAGATAAAGCTCCCTGGTTTGCAGGTCAGCTCCTTGATTGATAGCATCCATTGTAATTACCAAGAAACGAATGAAACACCAAGAATACAGCGGATTTCAGCGGAGATCTTATACCATATTAAATTTCAATGAAAGAAACATGAATACAGAAAAGAAGCCATTGAAGGAACTTCAAGCTTCATAAAATTTGTATGAACGAGAAAGCAGGAAATTGGAAGTTACATATTTTGCTAATTGAGCTTACAAAACGTAAAGATGAACTAACTTTCTCCTAATGTTGCTGAACATCCTATATATGTATAGCTGATGAGTTGGAACGGTTGTAACTAACTTTAACAACTTGCTTGCACCAGTGTTTGACGTAATGTCTAAGTGAACCAGAAAACTGATTTTTTACTAAACCAGAAAACTGAGCCAAAAATGATTTCTAAAATTGAGCCAAAACTGATTTCTTACTGATGTTGCAACATTATAGGAATCTATAATACCCCCGAATTGTAATTGAAGGCTTTTGAAGCATTTTGACACTTTTTAGCAAAACCTTAAAAAAAATGGATGCTTCCGTGCCGGCATGGAAAGGCCGGTAATTCTGACTCCCGAAACATGTATAAAATCCTCTTATTATACAACTGGTACCACATTACATCTTCTCCAAACCCTAGATGTAGCCGAGAATTATAGACTTTTCCTCTCTCATAATTCTTCTTTTCATGATGTAATTGTTCCGTCTTCGCAGTTGAACAACCTCACACGGATCAAGACAATCAGGAGCAGTAATTGTCGTTTAATATACATTTCTTGGTAATTTGATCCCTCTTTCCGTCTCCTTAAAAATCTAGGTTTTCGTTCCTTACAAAACTATAGTTTTTAACCGTAGATTCATGTCTAAGTGATATTTCGTTTTTGCCTTTTTCTGAATCTGCATCGTATCACAATTGTCATCCATTAGAAGTAAGAACTACATAATTGAAGGGTTAGGTTAAACTTATGATTTTTAATTCATTTAATTTGTATTTAGTTGTCTGTATTTGATTAATTATACGCACGATTGTCGAAGTAGTGCTTTATTGGGAAAAGTGGATCAATCGGTGGACAAGAATGGAAATCATCAACCACGCCGCTGTTGCTGTCACCGCCGCCGCATCGATAGTCTCAGTTCGGATTATGTTCTAGCAGATTGTCTGTTTAGGGCACAGTACACGATACACGATTATTTAGGGTTCAATGAGCATTTATTTTATGGTATGTTAATTATTATTATTATATTTAACTTTATGTGATTTAGAACTTGTAGAAGCAAGTTAGGATCGTATATATTACGCATGTCAGATTTGTCTTGATTAGATATTGGTGTACCTGTATTTTCGCTATGAGTTCTCAAGAATCCTCAACATCCTAAGATACGCCCTATCAATTATAATTCAGGTGGGTGTTGGGCCGGTATTTAGGTGCCCATCTAAGGGTCGAAATAAATAGCAGACCGGTTAGCTTTCCTTTTATTATTTATTTATTATTTGGGTCATGACAAACATGACAAGCTCTCCCTTTGTGGGTAAGGCAAATGTGTAGTACCCATGAATCATCTGGCACCTTATTTCATGTACGTCACGTCACATCACATATTATAATTTATTAGGTAACGGAAGTATGATAATGAAAGTATGACAAGATAAGTAATGTGTTTCGATACGTAACGGTGCATATCAATAAGTAGCAGTAAGTTAACGGAATACATTAAGTAAGATAATTTCAATCATGCATTAGTATTGTTAGGGATGCATTGAATTATGTCATGTCCAATTCCCGATTTCCATTATTCATACGTAGCATTTAAGTATGATAATTATTAATACGTATTTAAAGGTATAATTGAATTAATAGAGAAATGTAAGTGTATTTCCCAGATACTACAATGGTTTCCTTTTAATTATATTTTCTTTATTGTGCCGTCATGCTCACCCCTTAATATTTCAGATGAGGATTATGTAGAATCCGAAGAGAAAGAAGAAAAACCGTTGGATGAAATTTATTATTATGCTTCATAGTTTATCTTGTTTAGGAGTTCATTTACTTTTCAGCGTGATACATTGTACCTTTATTATATTTTATTTATTGGGTTGGGTACCCACAACACGATCGACATCCATGTCTTTTCATTTTGGTTCCTTGAGGAATAGATAGTTTTTAGTTGTATTTCTTTTATTTTGAGGAATTGAAGTTTGAGAACTTTTGGGATTTATTATGGAAACTTTTGGAGTATTTGTTTGTCGTTTTGGAGTTGTAGATGTATCCCGTAACATGATACAAAATTCGGGATTTTGGCCCCACCAACGCTGCGACTTGGCCACCGTTTCGGCGGCTGAGTTAGGTTCTGGGTTCTACATATTGTTCCATCTGTCCAGTTCCGAGTTTGATAAGTTCTTTATTAAATGCATGTTTTGTTTCCCGCGCATTCTGGTATATTTAATTCCTTATGTTCCGCTATTTGTATAATGCGACTATTTCATAAAGCTTTGTTAAAGCAAGTTCATAGACGCGACTCGATTTGATTAGTGTAGCTCGTTTTTCCTTTACTTGCTCACTAAGTTGTAACATCCTATTTATATTCCTCTATTCTTGTATATTGTAATCAATCACAAATCAATGAAAATCTTCTACACTTATATTTTTGATATGGTAGCGGAGCCATAGGCTGAAGCCACCCTTCCATCCCGATCCTCCTCCCTTCTTCTTCTCGATCCCACTGATCTTCATCCTCAGTTATCAAAAATATATATATATATATATATATATATATATATATATATATATATATATATATATATATATATATATATATATATATCTTGCTTTAATTCTTCTCCTCCTGTTGGTCGAACTAACAGCCCAAAACAAAAACAAAAAAAAAAAACAAAAACAAACGTTCCTGCTGCATCTCCTTTCCCTCCTTCTTGTTCAATCATCAAGCCAAAAAAAAAACAAAAAAAAAAAGAACAACCATGTCTGCCATGTCCACCACCTCCTCCACCTCCACCTCTCTCGCCGGCGCTACCTCTCCTTATCCCTCCTTCAATTCATCCAACTCGGTCAATATCATCAAACTCACAAGGACAAATTACCCCATATGGCTGGCACAAATGGTGCCTTATTTAAAAGGACAGACGCGTTTTGGTTTCGTTGACGGATCGATCCTGCTCCACCTCGAACATTGCTCGCAAACCCAACCTCGATTATGCAACATGGGTTAAACAAGACAATTTAATTTTGAGTGCCATCACCTCCTCACTCTCAAGATGTTCTCTCCACGCCTATCATGCCCGCACTTCCGCCGCCATATGGACCGCCATAAACGCCGCTTCGCTTCTCAATCACGTGCCAAAGTGGTCCATCTCCGATCACAAACTAGCCACTACTCGTAAAGAGAACTCTACCGCCATAGAATATTTTATGATAAATAAGCGGCTCACCGACGATCTTGCTCTCGCCGGTCAACCTCTAACTTCTGATGATGTTATCAATTATGTGCTCGCCGGTTTGGGACCCGACTACGATGCCCTGGTTGCCATGGCTTCCAATCGTTCTGATCTTACAGTCGAAGAGCTCTTTTCACTGCTTCTCACCATGGAAGCCCGCATCGCACATCATGCCGCTGCTCCTCCCGCACCACCTTCGTTGCCTACACCGCCATCTAATGCTTCCAGCAATTACACAACTCGTCCTCCCTCCAACAATAATAATAATAACTACCGTGGCCGCAACAATCATTCCAATAATAATCGGAGGCGAGGCCGAGGTCGATCACAGGGACCTAGGCCGCAATATCATCATCAAGCAACCAAATCACCAATCACCAACTCCACCTCCTATGTCCGGCCCTTCCTTGCAATGTCAACTATGCAATCGATTTGGTCCTCCGTCCATACATGTTGGTACAGGTTCGATTCGAATTTCAATCCTGCTCCTCCTCCTCGTCCTCCTACTTCTAATTTTGCAGGTACATCTTTTGATTCCTCCTCCTGGCTTCCTGATACCGGTGCTAGTCACCACATGACGCACGACCCTCAAAATTTCAACTCACCTCCCGTCCCCTACACCGGCGATGAACAAATTCGTGCCAGTAATGGTAATGGTATGCCTATCTCTCATGTTGGTACTATTTCTTTTACTACCCCTTCCTCTACATATGTTCTTCGTGATGTTCTCTTAGCCCTCGCCTCCAAATAAATTTACTTTCTGTGCAACATTTTGCCCGTGATAATAATGTTTACTTTGAATTTCACTCGTCTTATTTCCTTGTGAAGGATTACTCGGGCCAGGTCCGTCTTAGAGGCTATGTTAAAGATGGCCTATATCACTTCACTCGACCTCTTGCTCCCTTCACTGGTCCCTCGTGTTCTGCTACTTACGCTCCTGTCTCCTCCTGGCATCGTCGTCTTGGTCACTGCTCCTCGCGCATTACAAACATTATTCTTCGTCAATTAAATATTCCTTTTCCCCGTCATTCCGCTAATTCTGTATGTCCTGATTGTCAGCTTGCAAAAAGTCATCGTTTACCTTTACCTTCTACGTCATTTACTTCGTCTAAACCTTTAGACTTAATTTATTCGGATGTTTGGGGGCCTTGTGCCGAGACTTCAATTTATGGCTCAAGATACTATGTTTGTTTTGTGGATGATTGTACGAAATTTATTTGGCTCTATCCTATTATTTTGAATCTGATGTTGAACAGGTTTTCTATAAATTTCAAGTTCTTGTTGAGCGCTTATTTGATGCAAAAATTAAGACTCTTCAAACTGATCGTGGTACTGAATATAGTAAATTGAAGGATTATTTTTCTCGCATTGGTATTTCTCACCAGGTTGCTTGTGCTCATACTCATGAGCAAATTGGTGCCGTTGAACGCCGCATCGCATCACACATTGTCGAGACGGGATTGGCTTTACTTGCTCACTCTCACCTCCTTCTTAAATATTGGGAGGATGCCTTTACTACTGCTGTGTTTCTCATAAATCGCATGCCCTCGCAGGTACTAAATTACAAGCGCCCCTATGAGATTGTTTATCATCGCCGCCCTGACTAAGGTTTTCTAAAAATATTTGGTTGTGTATGTTGGCCTTACTTACGCCCGTATAATAATACTAAAACTGCATTTCGGTCTAAGTCATGTGTCTTTCTTGGTTACAATGATGCTCACGGTGGTTACAAGTGCCTCGACCTTTCCTCCGGCCGCATATTTATTTCTCGCCACGTTATTTTTTATGAGAATATATTTCCCTATGCTTCAAATATTGCCAACTCCCAAACCCACACCCCTGATAGTGTCCTCCTTCCGTCCATTACCAATTCCCCAATCAATACAGCGGCCCAGCCCAACATTACACCTAGCCCACCCAGCCCAACCCACTTCTCACTCTCCCCACCAACAGACAGCCCAATCCATTCTCCCCCGCCTATAACCAAATGCCAAATTTTCCCTTTCCCTCCTCACTGCGTCTGCTCCCCCAATTATCCCGAATGAGGTCGACCCACCGGCCCACCGCATGACTACACGCTCCCGTACCCATTCTCTTAAACCTAAAACGCTTCCCGATGACTTCGTGTCCTCCCCACCACCGTATGCCCACAACACTAAAAACCTTCCTCTCGAACCTAGCAACTACACCGAGGCTTCCCGCCTTCCCGAATGGTGTATGGCGATGCGAGACGAATTCACCGCCCTTTTAAATAATAAAACTTGAACACTTGTTCCCCCTCCCCCATCCGCTAATATAATTGGATGCAAATGGGTTTATCGCATCAAGCGTAACTCTCAAGGTCACATCGAGAGATATAAAGCTCGCCTTGTTGCCAAAGGCTTTCATCAAACTTCGGGCGTTGACTTTCATGAAATGTTTAGTCTTGTGGTTAAACCTGTCACTATTCGAACCGTCCTCACACTTGCCTTGCAGTTTAACTGGCCCATTCGACAGCTTGATATTCAGAATGCATTTTTACATGGCTATTTGGATGATGTTGTGTATATGCAGCAGCCCCCAGGCTATGTTCACCCTAGTTTTCCGCATCACGTATGTCGACTCAATCACAGTCTATATGGGCTTAAGCAAGCTCCGCGGGCATGGTTTTCTCGGCTCACTCAGTTACTGGTTACTCTTGGGTTTCGTCCTTCCTCTGTGGACTCGTCTCTCTATATTTATCATCATGACAGCACTTATATTCTTATGCTTATATACGTGGATGACATTATTATCACAGGTTCTACTTCGCAGGCACTCCACTGGCTCATTTCCTCTCTATCTGCTACTTTCCGGTTAAAGATTTGGGTGACCTCTCTTATTTTCTGGGCATTGAAGTCACTCGTACTCCGGATGGGCTTCATCTCTCACAAGCTAAGTACACGACTGATTTATTAGCCAAGTCTGGCATGACTGACTCTAAGCCCTGTGCCACTCCTATGGCTGCTTCTCCACCGCTATTTCACTCCCAAGGCCAATCCTTTGACAATCCCCAACTTTATCGTATGATTGTTGGTGGCCTCCAGTATTTGGCTTATACACGCCCCGATATTGCCTTCGCGGTCCACAAAGTCAGTAAATACATGCATGCTCCTACTGTTGAACATTGGCAGGCTGTTAAACGTATCCTACGCTACCTCAAGGGCACTTGTACTGATGGTCTTCTCTTGTCCTCTCATCCGGGCACTCAGCTTCATGCATACTCTGATTCTGATTGGGCCTCGATCCTGATGATCGCCGCTCTGCTGGGGTTATCTGCGCGTCTTTTTAGGCACCAATCTCATTAGTTGGTCTTGCAAGCAACAACTCACAGCTTGCCAAAAGTAGTACTCGGTCGAATACAAGGTCGTTTCCACCGCCGCCACCGGTTCAATGGCTCTGGCTCTTCTTCGCGAGCTTCTGCTTGCGGTATCTTGCCGCCCCATCCTATGGTGCGATAACGTTGGGGCCACCTACCTTGCCGCCAATCTCGCCTTTCATGCTCGCACTAAGCACATTGAGATCGATGTACATCATGTTCGTGAACTCGTCGCTCGCAAGATTCTTCGTGTTGGCTACATCAGCACCACTGACCAGCTTGCGGATATCCTTACTAAACCTCTTCGCCAACCTCGTTTCCAACACTTGAAGACCAATCTCCATGTCTGCTCCGCACCCATGGGATTGCCGGGGGGGTGTTAAAGCAAGTTCATAGACGCGACTCGATTTGATTAGTGTAGCTCGTTTTTCCTTTACTTGCTCACTAAGTTGTAACATCCTATTTATATTCCTCTATTCTTGTATATTGTAATCAATCACAAATCAATGAAAATCTTCTACAATTATATTTTTGATAATCTTACGTGTGTATTTGTTCCCGGGATGTGCACGTGCCGAGCGGCCTATTACCATTTTATCCCTGCATATGGTTTGGGTCGTTACAGAATCAATAGGTCTCTCAACATATCAATGGTACAAAAGTTTATTGTGGTACTTTATTGTGTGCCACCTACTCTTATTAAAACATATATTAGTGGATGCGTTCCCTTCCTCGACTATAACGACACAATATTGTGTAGACCCACAAATGATACATACATAAAAAATCACGATTGATCACAACCTGAAGTCATATACATGACACTTACAAGTTACAAATGAGTTTTCGGATGCTTATCACAAATGGACCTATATGGGACTGGACCAGCTTTAGAGTCTACATCATCCAACCTTGTACTTCCAACCTAATTATCCGCTTGTCTTGGTAGTTCATGAACAAGAACAAGTCGCCCCGACCTCAAAAAGCGGTGACAACTCCTCAGTAACAAGATCCCACGATTGATCATTCATTAATTGCTATGGTCTATGATTGATTACATCTCACAACTTAAGCTTAGGTTTCTAGATATTCTTATCTTATCTGGCCTAGCGATCTACGCCCAACCTCCAGTCCCACAAGAAGGGTTAAAGTCTGAGCTCTACCCCAAACAACAAAACAAGATGGCTAACTCTTTCTTCTACTGACTTCCTCCCCTCTTGATTTCGATAGAGAATAGGAAAGTCCGGTAAGGCAGATCTGGATATCAGCGCTTACATCAATGTCGGGAGAGGGGCTTCGAGAATTATTTTCTCATTTTGGTAAGGAAGCCAAAGAAAGAACCAAGCAAATGATCAAAGAAAGAATGACTTTTGGGATTTTTTTTTTGGCATTACTTATTTTTATCTCCTGGTCAGTCAGAAATCGTGATTGCGGGATGCCCTTCGTCGGGCAAGAAGAGATTGAGGCATAATTGCCCCACATTGGGACCATAATGACCCTCAATCACATACTAAAAATCAGGGATTTTTACATTAACTCGTTCATGAGGGGGTGTCATAAAAGTATCTTCATTCTCATAAATCAAAACTACGTATTGACTGTCCCATGACATGACCTAGTGATAAAGGGCTTGGGTACTTTAAAAAGGCGCTAGAGTGTGGAAGTTCAAACCCCGTAAATTTGGGGGGAGGGATTTCTTTTAGTACCTTGTTATAACAGCAAACTCATGACTCTGAACCCCGTAAATAGACGACCCTTGTGGCTAGAGTTTAACCATTAAAACTACGTTATTGACTTGGCTTGATCCAAGACATACTGAATATGTAGATAGTGTTAAGTGTCAACGTCACAACCACAAATCATTAACTGATGTTGCGCTGAACACCAGATTTGCGGTAACAGTGTTTATCTTGAGGATATGAGGCTGAAATGAATGATTTCTCCGATGTGGTTAGGGTGGCGAGTAAGAACAAGGTCGCTGGATCTTTTACAAGATGAACAAGTTAATCTGTTTACAAATTGGCGTAGTTTCGCTTGTATTAGATTTTATAGTTAAAGTTTTTGAGAGAGAGTCCTCTTATTACAATGTGATCCCATATATATATAGGCTAAAAAGTAAGTCGGTTTATCTGCTCATCGACAAGACAACCGAGAGTATATAGCTAAGTTAAGCATGCATGCAATACAAGTGTCCTAGCCACCAGAAAGTGTGGCCACCGGATTGGCCACCGGATAAGCATGGCGAGCAAATAATAGCGAGAAGTATGGTCGATCGGACTGACTCGCTTTTGCCTTGAGTATATAGGTAGAATCACACTGGAGAGAATGGGTCCGCTTATCATTGGCGGATTGGCCCCGATTTGTAGCTAGCGGCTGTGAAGCTTGGTGGCGCTGCTAGCGGAGATAGAGGCCCATTATCTCGTGTTGATGGGCCAAGATTGTAGGCCCAATATGGATGAACAGGCCCCATTCCAATCCGGTATATCAATGGCCCCTACTGTGGTCGCGCGTGCCCCAAGGGCGAGAGTAGAACTTGAAGAAGAACTTTAGTGAAGCTCCTTTGTAGTCGCCGTGATAGGCTTGCCGATATTGCTCTATCGGGCTTGAACCAAAGTTGTTGGTGAAAACCACTAGCTATGTGTCAGCATTTGTAGCGAATGTGCTTGATCGCCGATAATGTTCTATCGGGCTTGAATCGTTGTTAGTATCGCGTAGCGAATTACCGATTATATGCCGCGTATTGCGTGATGACACTTGATCGAATCAACGCTCGCCGGACTTACTTGATAACGCCTTTCAAAGGTGTTTTTTTTTTTTTTTTTTTTTTTGTAAGCCAAAGCGGGCATTGATTGATGCTAGCCGCTTGAAATAATGTTGGGAGATAATAATACGCCAAGTCGCTTATGCCGCGTGATGTGATGCTCGCCGAAGAAATTTGAACGGTTAGAAAATGTAAACGGATGTATCGGTACACGAAACGCCATGTCACCACGTGTTCGACACGGGCGGTCGGGACCGAACCGCCCCTTGCTCGATTGGTGGAGAGAAATCGGTAACCGCTCTCGCTATCATTACATTTGAATTTTGAATCCCAAGCCGCCGTTTCCCTCTCTTTCCTCCTATAAATAGAGGAGTTCCCCAACACTTACACTTTTCTCCTCTTTCACTTCTAATAAATTCCTCCGCGATAAAGCAAGGAAATTCCGCGCTTGCAAGCAGATTCCGACGAGCGCTTTTCACCAAAGCTCAACACTTTATTACCTTCATTATCAATCAAAGTAAATTTCACTCTTTTATTGTTTGTCGATTCGATTATGCTTTTTATTTCTCCCATTCTTCTTACAAAATTCATGAATGCCGTGATTCTTGCCTCTCAATTTTATCTCTTTCTCGATGAATGCCATGAGCCCAAACCGCTTATGTTTTTCTCAGTAATTTATGGCTCTTTCTCTCGTAAGAACCATCGATGTGCATGCTTTGATTATGGTTTCTCGCTATTTGTTCAAGTATTTGTGTCTATGCTTTTGAATATGCATTTTGTGGTTTATCTGGTTTTGAATTTAGGGGTATCTTTAAGAACTTGGGGTTTTCTCAAGCGTATGTTTGGGGTTTTTGAGAATTTTGTATCTCATTAATAAGATGGAAGGGCGAGGTGTCGGGGTGTGATTGCTTTCACCTCGACCCGATCTCCATGTCCGGTGATAAACCGATCCACCTTGCCCTTTTTCTTTTCCGCACGTCATCGAGCACACACAATCGCATCGAAGAGGCTAGGGCCGCAGCTGGTTACGGGTCGAGGAGGTTAGCATGGAGGATGCTAGCTCTAGCGGTGACGAGGAGGAGATGGAAGAAAATCCAAACCCTGACCCATTAACATAGAATCACCCAGAGGTCGGGTTATTGGTGAGGGCGCTGGAGGAGGGCGAGGTCGAAGATGACGACCAAATGGCACTAAGCAATCTCCTCACCAGATGGAGAAAGTTTTAAAACCTCGAGCCGCAAAAAGTAGCGGCAAGATCAAGGAAGCCGTGGAAACCGCTGGTATCGGAGAAGCCCAAAAATCTCCAAAATTGTTGTACGCAAGAAAACCGCCACCGAGAGCCCGCAAAAAGAGAGGGCGCCCAAAAGAAGGTCCGCCGCGTTGAAAATGAGCTCATGGAGCAAAAAGGGCGGATAGTGAACTTGTAGCCCGGCCGATGGAGGGAGTTTAAGGATCGAGAAGATTATACTTCGGCGTTAGCAAACAGCATTTATATCTCGGCGGACTATCGCTTTGTTAGTATGGGCGCCGACCAAAGATGCCATGGACTCGTGGGTCGAGACCAAAGAAGACTATCTCGTGGCTGCATTATGATCATTTTGCGGCCGGACTCGCACTCTCCCTTTGATCCATTCTTTGTTACTTTTATGGAAGAGTCGAAAGTGATGCCTTGCGACTGAGTTTGGGAGTTGTTCGCGTGGTCATGTCCTTTATTATAATCGCAGGTTGAGCGGGCGCGAACCGTCGATGCCGGTGCTTTTATACTTTTATAGTTTCTCCCGGAAGGGCGGCGCCAAGCCAAATCCAACCGCTGTAGTCGATCGAGTCATGGTAGAGACCCCGCTTTATTTGATCTTCCCGACAAGGTGGCGGATTGGGACAAAAGATGTATGAAGGTAGAGTCCCGGTAGGCTGGCCGCTTGAGAAGCTAGCGGAGAATTCGGTCAAGATCGATCACTTGAACAAGATAAAACCCAATTTGACGATGATGAGTTTATCTCCGAGCCGAAAGACGATCCGGGCTATACTGTAAAATGAACCTCGTGCTAGGCATTTAACCTGAGGTTGTTGCTTGACGCCGCCACTTATCTTAGACAGCCGGACTTCCTGGAGCAGTGTCGGCGAACCTTTAGTTGTAGTCGACTCGCTGTCGACCCATCCTCGATTGGTACGCGAGTGTCACCACGGGAGGTTCATGCCTTCTCAAGTAAATCAAATCACGGGCGGTTATCCTAATATGCGAGCACCGAGTAGGATTTTTACTTGCATTCTTCTTGCTTTTTTTTTTTTTTTTTTTTTTTCAGTCTCTTTTCATATATTCTGGTTGCTAATATATATTTGTTCCCCACAGGTACCATGGATAGATTAGTTCGCCGCAGCCAATTGTCTAAGCAGAAGACCGTCGGTGAGGTGAAAAGAACCGCTGAACTAAAGGGGATTAAGACAGCCCTTCCCATGGTCGATTTGCAGACGGCGGCGGCTGGTGCTTCTGGAGCTAAGGTCGTGAAATCATCCCAGCCGCCAGTTATAGAGAAAACTGCAGCGGGCAAAACTCAAGCGCACTACTCGCCAAAACCGCCCAAGGGTGATAAGAAGAAAAGTGGTCATGTTGAAGAGATTGAGCCCGATGGAGACGATAAGCGCTTGCGTGAGGTCCCCTCTTAAGAAATCCAAAACTGATAAAGGCAAACCTGCGGGCCGGTGACGTGGTATCTCGCGGGTACGGGTAGTAGTGTTTTTGCCGGAGTCCCTATCGGGCCTGTGAGGTTGTCCCGCCGCCGTTGGACAAAGAGTTCATGCGCAACAACCTCTCGACCGCCATGGCGCCGCACAATTTCAAGGGTATCGCCGATGTGCCCTCGCCGAGACATTTCGGGATGGGTATCCCTAATGATATCCAGATGGAGGTAGGCCGCGATAGCGGATGTGGTTGTGCCGGGCGGATCAAGTTGATCCCCGCCGCGCCTTTCTTGGGAGTATTGAAGATTTGTGGGGCTTATACGGCGCCACGGTGAGCATGGTAAACCTCCTTTCTTGTTTTTGTTTTTCATTCCATTTATTGTCGCTTTCCTCAAGTCAATATTGACTCACTGCTGGTTTTTCTTCCATTAGGTTGGTATCGGCTTGGCACAGCTTCATCAATGATTATAGAAGCACCATAGCCGAAAGTGTCAATGTCGAAAAGAGTCGGTCGAAACTCGTAAAGCTCTTGGGGCGCAAATGATGTGTCCGCTGGCTTCGTGGGCGGTTAAACGCAATGATGCAGTAGATTGAGAAATCAAGGCGCAATGACCGAGACCCGTAAAGTTAACTCGACCTCGTGGAGCAGGTAAATCGCTGATCGGGCCATGCAGAGATGAAGCTTAAAGTTACCGAGGCCCAAGCTCATCGGGAAGCCGAGCAAGCAGCCGCGGTACGGATTTGCGGGCACACCGGGCGATCTAGGCTCAAGTGTCAAGGTCACCAAGGCCGCTTCGATGACGGCTTTATGACGGGATATGATCAAGGGTTTTATCATATCGCGAGGTGCGCCCCTGCTCATGACGGCAAGAACCCGACCTTGACGCCCTGTAGGGAATGGATTCTCACCCATCCTTCTCGATTATCTAAGAGAATTTCATGATCGCATACCTTTTTCTCGATATTGAGCTTCAGCCGCTATGTTCCAGAGTGTGATCCTGATTGGGTGGCCCCACCGTGATTGAGGCGACCGAGAGAGCGCAGCGCTGGCTGGCTGCGTAAGCAGAGAGAGCGGGTCAAGAGGGCGAGCAGTCGGGGGTGAGGTGGAGCAAACCGCCGAGCCGCTGGTAGAGCCCTCCGTGATCCGAGACAAATGCCGATCGATGTCGATCATTCTCTCCGCAAGAGAATGTCCATAACGGGAGATGCGCCCGAGGGTTCTTAGATTTCTCGCCTGCTTTTGTAAAACATTATTCTGTGGTTCGTATATGTATAACTCTTTTCTTTTCTCGCACTTTTGTCCGCACATTTGTCTCTCAGAATGTCCTCGCTTATAATTTTATTCACAAGTTTGTTTCCTGCCTGCTTTTTTGTGTATGCTTGCTTTTTGCTCGAATTTATTGTCTAAATTGAGTCCGATGATAACAACATCCGTCCCCTTGTTTGAGATAAGATTCTAGGTCGATCTTGTGCGGACTCAGTATGAGATAACATCCGCCCCTCTTGAATCTTATCTCAAATAACTTGTTTGCTAGGAAGTTGTGCCTGTGTCTGCTAAAATTTTCCCAAATATTGCCCCTATTTTTAACAACTCTAAAGTCCAAATTAAGTTTTGTTGAAAATTCTTCGAGTACAATTCTTTCTTACCCATGCATACTTGTAATAATTTGCACAAAAAGAGAATGTAAAATCGGGCTTTATTAATTTCACCCATCCCGCTAGATGAGTAAAGATTACAAGCAAAATAAGAAAGCCTAACCATTCACGTCAGAAACGAGAGGATAGCCATATCCCTAGCCGATTTATTACATGTAGTACCTTTTAAGGTTGTCCGCATGCCAAGGTCTATTGAGCTCGTAGCCTTGATGATTTCTCGAGACATAAGTCCCTTTCTTGATCTCTCTCGCGACTTGATAAGGGCCTTCCCAATTTGTCGTTAGCTTTCCTTTATCGTGCTCCATACCCGTGGCCTTTTGTTCAAGAACGAAATCCCGACTTTAAATGAGTGGTTGCGGATTCGCTTGTCATGTTGTTGTTTAGCAATTTGCTTGTAGTTCGCTAATCGGTGGTAAGTCGCTATTCTTTTTCCTCCACTAGATCCAAGTCGATCCGTCTGCTTAAAAGATTATCCGCCGGTCATACAATGCGACTCGATGTCGGTAGTAGTGCCATTTCGATCGAATCATAGCCTCCGATCCATGGTAAGGGCAAAAGGTGTTTCTCCCGTGGGTGTTTTGATCGTGGTGCGGCGACCAGAGTATGGCGGGTAGCTCATCGACCCACCCTCCTCGCTTTTACCTTGTCATCTACGCTTTTCTTAAGCATTTTGATTATTTGTTTATTGCCGCCTCACCGCCGCTTCTCGAGGATAAGCCACGGACGATCGCCGTTGTTTAACTTTGAATTCTCACAAAGGTCCGAAAAGTCTTTCCCGAATTGTGGGCCGTGATCTCGATACTACCGCCTGTGGAATGCCAAAACGTGAAAAATTTGATCGTGTAAGAAATAACTCGCGCTTTAGCGGTTATCTTAACCATGGGTTTTGCTTCGATCCACTTTGTGAAATAATCCATCGCTACTATGATAACTTTACATCCGCCTCTTCCTGGTGGAAATGGTCCGATGAGATCGAGCCCCACATGTCGAAAAGGCCAAGGTGCGGTCACGATGCTCGCTTCAATGATGGTATTCGTGGGATGTCCGCATGTTTCGACACTGACATTCTCGAACCAATTTTTCTCGAGTCTTTAAGAATTGTTGGCCAATAATACCCCGCGTTATGACCTTCGTGCCGAGAGCGACTAGCGGGGTGACCTCCACACACTCCTTGGTGAAGTTCGATAAGGATTGTCTTGCTTTCTTCCTCTCGAACACATCGTAATAAAGGTCTAGTTGCGGACCTTCTATGTAGTATTCCATTGTTTATAATATACCCGGTCGCTTCTTTTCTTAAGAGCGAGCTTTGTCCGCCTCTCGGTAGCAGCCTGCTTTCTATGTAAGCTTGAACTTCATCAATCCAACATGTAGTTGGTGCCGTATATCAATTTCCATGATTTGTGCTTCCTCAATAGCGGGTACGGCTAGATACTCAATTATTATCGAGGATCTCGCAATTTCTTCCTTAAGTGATAGCTTGGAGAGATAGTCCGCTCGCCGTTGTCCTCTCTTCCACTCGATGAACTCGCAATAGTTAAAGTTGCTTTTCGCTTGTCGAACAATCTCACCATACTTCTAGAATACCACACAGGTCAGGTCATAATTCCTTGAGATTTGGTTGACGATGAGTTGGGAATCACAAAATACTTCAACATTTTCCACCTTTAACTCTTTGGCTAATTTGAGCCCGGCAATTATCGCTTCATACTGCTTGATTATTTGTGGCGGAAATTCAACCTCAAAGCTTTTTCGATTTCCTCCGTTGTTCCGGCTCCATCAAGATTACTCCGCCCCACACCCATTTCGACTAGATGCCCCATCCACATACAAATGCCAACATTGATTGGGCTTATTTCGCCGCAACGGGCTCACGGGCTAACGGCGAATCTGGTTGTGGCGAGCTAAAGCTTGTCTCTACAATAAAATCTGGCAAACGCTTGTCCCTTGATAGCTTTTCGGCTGATATTGTATGTCGAACTCGATGATTTCGATTGCCCATCCGAGAAGTCGACCGTAAAGATCCGGTTTATGCAATATTTGACGAAATGGACTATCCGCTAAGACCACTATCGTGTGTGAGGTAAAGTAAGCCCCGAGTTTGCGGGCAAAGAATAACAAGTGAGTAGGCTAATTTTTCAATATTAAAATAGCGGCTTTCCACCGGATCGAGAGCCTTGCTTACATAATAAACGGGATTTTGGAGGGTTCCGCCTCCTTGATAAGAACGGCGGCAATGTACCGGTCTCAAGCCGCTAAATACAAAACAAAGACATCTCCTCTATAGACTAACCAAAAGGGGTGGTTTCTAGATATTCTTTTAAAGCTTGAAATGCCTCATAACACTCTGCTCCATGAAAAAGTTTTGTCGCCTCGAGAATTTTGAAGAAGGGGAGACACCTTTCCGCCGATTTCGATATGAAGTTTACCTAGCGCAATGATGCGCCGCTGAGCCTCTCGATTTCTTTGATGGTAGTAGGCTCTCTCATGTCAATCAAAGCTTGAATTTTTTCTCGATTAGCCTCGATGCCACGACGACTAACCATAAACCCCGTAAATTTGCCTCGCTCGACACCAAAAGTACACTTGGCCGGATTCACCTTCATCGAGTGTTTTCGACATTATTGAAAGTTTCTTGAAGGTCGGCAGCTGCGACCGCCCCTCAAATGACTTAACAACCATGTCATCTATGTAAGCCTCCATATTTCTCGCTTATCTCGCGAATCAAGACCCTCGCTGACCATTCGCCGATAGGTCGAACCCGCATTCTTCAAACCCAAATGGCATCATTTCATAATAAAACAATCCTCCAAATGCTCAAAGCCGCTTTTTTCTTTGTCGGACTCACCCATCCGTGATTTGATGATACCTGCATTATGCGCTCAAGAAACTTAAAACCTCAAAGCCGTAAATAGAGTCAACTAACCGGTCAATTCGTGGCACCGATAAGATCCCTTCGGACATGCTTTGTTGATGTCCGTGAAGTCGACGCACATTCTCCACTTGCCGCTGTGCTTTTTACCATAACCACATTTGCCAACCAAGTAGGGTAGGCAAGCTCTTTTATGATTCCTCGCCAGAAGCTTTCCGACTTCTACTTTCACCGCCGCCTCTTTCTCGCTGAGAATCGACGCGCCATTGTTGTATCGGGCTTGAAAGTAGGGTCGACGCAAGATGGTGCGTGGCGACGCCTGGTTCGACTCCTCGCATGTCGGTAACCACCTGCAAAGACACTCAAATTCTCTTTGAGTAATTGTATCAATTTTTCCTTTCGATAGACTCAATCGAGCCCCTATCTTTATCTTTTGCTCGATATTCCTCATTGATGACCACCTCGATCAACTCATCTTCTTCGCCAGAAAATCTGCCTCATCTCTCGACTTGCAATGTTTCACACTCTATTTTGACTGTTCAGATCAACAACGACCCCGATCATGTCGATGTTCTCCATGTTATATGGTCGCTTCGATTCAATCCTCTTATTCCCTCGCTCATCTCATGTATGTATGTTAGACAAATGGCAGTTCACCGATCGACGCTCCGATCCTCGTCCCCAACATAAAACTTTGCTCACCGATGCGGAATGGAAGCTACCATCCAAATCGCTTTAAGCGGGTGTTCCAATTATCATGTTATAATTGGATCAAGATCGACAACTAAAAACATCACCTTTTCCGCGCGTAAAGGTGCATAATCTCCCATCTCAGACATCGAGGTCGATGGCCCCTTGACTCAGATCTTATGATTGGTAAAGCCCTCAAGGTGCCATTATGCGGTCTCAAATTAGAGTCACCAAACCCAACTCTTTGAAGCAGCTTGTAATATAGATATCGCGCAAGCTCCTCAGATCAACCATCACTCTATGACACAGCCCGATTGACAACCACCGAGATGCAAAGGCACATATCCTCTCAGACCGGGTAGAAGTCACCACCACTTCGAGTAAAGGCAAGGGGTCGTTCACTCCTCAAGAAAACTACAAAGCTTCTCCACATGTTTGTTGATGGCCGATGCGATTCTTAATCTGATTGTTGAGGGAGGAGGTTCGGTTATCATTCTAATGTTCCTATCGAACCGACGAGCTTGTCGATTCCTCCTATCCGACCACCGTATCAAGTTTGAGGTGATCATGGTGTCCGCGAGCGAGCAACCTCTCTATTGCTCGCTTGAATTGGATACATTCATCGGTAGTGTGACCCTTATCCTGGTGATAGCCACAAAATTTGATGCATCGCGCGCGCGCGTCGTGACCATCGGGTATGGTTCGTATTTCGCCTCGATTTCATTCAACACTTGGGAATAGGAAATTCTGAGCGGCGTGAAATGCTCTTCCTTAAATCTTTCGGTTTCTTAATTTCCCTATCCGCCTCTGCTGGTGTCTCTTGGCGGCTACGCCACCCTCTCTGCTTGCCTTTGTTGGACGAAGACGCCCTTCGCTTCCCGCAGCTTGCAATGTATTTCCTAGTCGAGCTCAACATCTCTTGTAGGTTCGGCCGGTGGTGACAAAGCCGAAATAAGACTTCAAGTACCCCGGCTTCAACCCCTGCTTTCAAAACTACTCATGACAACATTATCTCGCTATACCCTGGTCACCATACACTTTGTAAAACCGCCATAATAATCGCGAGTACCTCACTGTCGCCGCCTTGTCGGACCTCACGTAGTCGATATGCGCTCTTTTAGGTCCTCCTACCGACTTGAATTTCGCTATAAACTTGTTGATCAGTCATCCCATGATAAAATCGATCCAGAGGAAGATCATGGATCCATGATGTCGCCTTCGATCTTGCATTGATCCCACAAATGCTATACACCAAGCCTCATCGCTAGAGGTACACAGATCGATTCTCGCTTTGAAAAGCGGATAGCCACCCGAGGATCTGCATGTTCGTGGTAGTTTATGAAATTGGGATAGTGAGTTCCTCCCTCGAGCCGCCAAAGATGCCGGGATGAAGCACACTTGTTCCCACGCCGGAACCGCTTTTAACACTCTTTGTTCCTTTCTCGTAATTCCTCTATCTCGCTTTTTTCATGATGCCTATCTCTTCCTCGATTTGGGGTTGAGGTGGGAGCGCAACATAACTTTCTTCAACTTCCGAGTCCCCTGTCCTTCCAAGCGGGTGCGAACTCGGCGAGTGTTCTTGGTCGCATCGGGGTCGCACCGCGATCGCCGATCGCGGGCCCCAGTCTACCAAGCGCAGATTTCCTACCCTCTCTAGGATGTGAGGTTGCATGACTACTCTCCTCTATTTCTGATCGCTGTGGTCGAACCGTTTTTGGAGGAATGAATGTGGGCTGAATCTCGGTTTGTGCGGGTTGAGGAGGGTTGAATTTACGGATTGACCGAGGAGGTAATCCTTCCGCAAATGAGTAGTGCATTTCCTTCCCGCATTTCTTCAACATATTCCATGTGCGCTTGCAATGCTATTTTATATGTATCTTGTTGCTGGGGAGCTCCTCGCTAAAATAGCTTCTTGTTCGTTAGTTGGGTTGGACGCCCCCGCGATTCCTTTTCCTTGCTTTTCCTAACCGCTTCTCATGTATTTCACGGGCTTTAGTCCTTTCCCGTATGTATGCTCGCATGTCGGTTGTGAGGGCGTGGTTGACATCCGCCCCATCCGACATAACCCTTCGGCTAGCCTCTCCACGGGCGTGCTCGCCTTCCACGTGGCGCCCCCTCGATTGGTCGCTTTGCCGGTGTTGCAGTGGTTCATGTTTTTCCCGCCATCCATGACTTATGATTTTTGGGCGGGTATTTTTCTCGACTCAGAATATAAGGTAACGATTGTTTGTATTTCCCAGCGGTTTGCAACGAAAAGATGACCAAACTTTCCTTACTTGAAGATCTCAAACCGATGAAAAATGCGAAATCAACCTGGTACTTTATATGGACTCAAATGTGAGTTTGCAATGAAGTTGATGATCTCCTCTGTGCAAGTTGATCGACAGTCGCAGATGATGATGACTTCGCCGAGACACCGTGGAAATCGCTTTGTGGTGGAGTAAGTGATCTTCAAAAGTCGAATGATGATCGGTTTCCCGGTAACGGAGCCAATCGATGTTGCGCCAACACCGATTTGGCGGTAATGTTGTTTATCTTGAGGATACGAGGTCGAAATGAATGATTTCTCCGTGTGGTTAGGTGGTGGCGAGTAAGAACAAGGTCGCCGGATCTTTTACAAGATGAACAAGTTAATCATTTACAAATTGGCGTAGTTTCGCTTGTATTAGATTTTATAGTTAAAGTTTTTGAGAGAGAGTCCTCTTATTACAATGTGATCCCATATATATATAGGCTAAAAAGTAAGTCGGTTTATCGCTCATCGACAAGACAACCGAGAGTATATAGCTAAGTTAAGCATGCATGCAATACAAGTGTCCTAGCCACCAGAAAGTGTGGCCACCGGATTGGCCACCGGATAAGCATGGCGAGCAAATGAATAGCGAGAAGTATGGTCGATCGATGGACTCGCTTTTGCCTTGAGTATATAGGTAGGAATCACAATGAGAGAATGGGTCCGCCATCGTCACATGGATTGGCCTCCGATTTGTAGCTAGCGGCTGAAGAAGCTTTGGCGGCGCTGGCTACATGGAGATAGAGGCCCATTATCTCAGTTGATGGGCCAAGATCAGAGGCGATACTGGATGAATGCGCCATTCCAATCCGGGTATATCATTAACAAACTCACCAAATTGTTAGTTGGAATTCTCGAAAAATAAAATTGCATTGTTAAGTTTCAACGACACAACTATAAATCATCAACAAACCCACCAAATTGCTAATTGGAATTCTCAACAAAAAAAAAAAAAAAATACCGTTATAATAACTGACGATTTCCAAGCATCGTAAACGATATACAAACCAAAAATGAAGCAGATTTATTTTATAAATGTTTCTAAAAGAGGTTCCGCCAAACATTAAGTGACAATGGTACAATTAATTAAGCAAATTAATCCTACTAATCCCATATGGCAGTTTCCGCTTATATTCCCATCTCTCTTTGACACATTCAGTCCACTCCGACCACTCCTATATTTTCCTGTACTTCGTCACTCATTTCAACTCACTTTCCTTTTCTTCTTCTTGACGCGGTCATTTCAATTTCAAGCTACAAGATCCATATAGCTCATTTGATATCATCTAGAGATATATTCTGATAAGCAATTTTGCTTTTGATCTGTGAAGATAGGGTGATGGAGAGCTATCTCAAGGAGAATTTTGGAGATGTGAAGGCTAAGAACTCATCGGAGGAGGCGTTGCAGCGATGGAGGAATCTCTGTTGGCTTGTCAAGAATCGGAAGCGCCGGTTCCGATTTACTGCTAATCTTTCTCGACGTGACGAAGTTCGTGCCATCCAACGCACAAATAAGGTCAACTCTTTCATTCCTACTTTTTCTACTTCTTTTTCCCCCAAGCGTGCTTTCTCCCGTGCGTGTTGATTTTTATTTTTATTTATTTTTTTTATTTTTTTAGTTCTAACGTGTTGTTTTGGTATGATGCAGGAGAAGCTTAGGATTGCGGTATTGGTTTCTCAAGCTGCTATTAGTTTTATTCAAGGTATATGATAAATTGATAATTGCAAGCTGTTTGGTGGTAATACAGTGTATGGTGTATTTAATGTTCATTTAATCTTTCACCTTAATACTTTCAGGGATTACTTACAGTGTACCTGAGGAAGTTAAGGATGCAGGATTTAACATATGTGGTGATGAATTGGGATCAATTGTTGAAGGACATAATGTGAGGAAGCTTAAGGTTCATGATGGAGTTGAAGGAATTGCAGATAAGCTTAAAACATCACTAACTAATGGGATTAGTACTTCCAGCGATATGCTGGATAGAAGAAAACATATTTATGGTGTTAATAAATTTACGGAATGCCCACCAAAGGGTTATTGGTTATATGTATGGGAAGCTCTTCAAGATACCACTCTTATGATTCTTGCTGTTTGTGCACTTGTTTCTTTGGCTGTTGGAATCGCCACTGAAGGCTGGCCAAAGGGTGCTCATGATGGACTTGGTATTGTTGCTAGTATTCTTCTTGTTGTGTTTGTCACTGCTACCAGTGATTATAGGCAGTCATTACAGTTTAAGGATTTAGACAAGGAAAGAAGAAAATTGCAGTCCAGGTCACAAGAAAGGGTTTCAGGCAAAAGATTTCGATATATGATTTACTTGCTGGTGATATTGTTCATCTTGCTATTGGGGATCAGGTCCCAGCTGATGGGCTTTTCATTTCAGGATATTCTGTTTTAGTTGATGAGTCGAGCTTGACCGGAGAGAGTGAACCAGTCAATGTGACAGCAGAAAATCCTTTTCTGCTCTCTGGAACTAAAGTTCAGAATGGATCGTGTAAGATGCTCGTTACTACAGTTGGGATGAGAACTCAATGGGGCAAATTGATGGCTACTCTCAGCGAAGGCGGTGATGATGAGACACCGTTACAGGTGAAGCTTAATGGAGTAGCAACCATCATTGGGAAAATAGGACTATTTTTTGCTGTTATAACGTTTGCTGTTTTGGTACAAGCATTATTTAGCCGTAAACTAAGTGAAGGATCTCAGTGGACCTGGTCTGCGGATGAGGCCATGGAGATGCTGGAATACTTTGCCGTTGCAGTGACGATTGTTGTGGTTGCTGTTCCTGAGGGACTGCCTTTAGCTGTAACATTGAGCCTTGCTTTTGCCATGAAAAAGATGATGAACGATAAGGCTCTAGTCCGCCATTTAGCTGCTTGTGAAACAATGGGATCTGCCACAACAATTTGTAGTGATAAGACTGGCACACTAACTACTAATCACATGACCGTTGTTAAAACTTGCTTTTTCGGAAATAATAGAGAAGTGAGTAGCTCTACAAAGTCTTCAAGTTTCCGCTCTGAAATCCCTGATTTTGCCGCGGAAGTTCTGCTTGAATCTATATTCAACAACACAGGGGGAGAAGTAGTTACCACTGAGGGTGGTAAGATTGAAATCCTTGGGACTCCAACTGAAACCGCACTCCTGGAATTCGGTCTTCTGCTTGGTGGAGACTTTGAGAAGGAGCGAAGTGTATCGAAACTTGTCAAAGTTGAACCTTTTAATTCTAACAAGAAGAGGATGGCTGTGGTTTTGCAACTTCCTGGAGGTGAGTACAGGGCACACTGTAAAGGTGCTTCCGAAATAATTTTGGCAGCCTGTGACAAGGTCCTCAACTCTGAAGGAAACATTGTTCCTCTTGATGAAGCATCCATGGATCGTCTTAAAGACACAATTGAAGAATTTGCTTCCGAAGCTCTTCGAACTATATGCCTTGCTTATAAAGAAATCGGAAGTGTGCTTTCTACGGATGATATCCCTTTTGATGGATATACATGTATAGGGATAGTGGGCATTAAAGATCCAGTCCGTCCTGGTGTAAAGGAGTCTGTTGCCATTTGTAGGTCAGCTGGAATTATTGTGCGGATGGTGACAGGGGACAACATAACCACTGCTAAGGCAATAGCTAGAGAGTGTGGTATTTTAACTGAGGATGGAATAGCAATTGAAGGCCCTGAGTTTCGATCCAAGACCGACGAGGAATTGCAGGAAATTATACCTAAGTTGCAGGTGCATTTACTTCCTCCTTATCTCTTTTGTGTTTGTTTTTGTGTTATTATTATTGTTATTGTTGTTGTTGTTGTATTCTGTATTGTTATTATTAACAGATCAATGATATTTAGCCAAATTGCTGTAGATTTTCACTTGTCGAATAAAGCAAACCATGTTCAGGGAGACCAAGCATCTTGTATAATATGTGATGTATAAAATTTCTCCCATTCCGCATTAGGAATATGTTTATTTTCTGAGAAAGTTGAATGATTTGATTGGGAACTTTAGGCATTGATTTTCCAATTCATGGAAAGGATTTTGTGATTTCACATTTCACGAGTCTTCCTAATGCTTTTTCAAAACGGCCAGATGATATTCCTGTCATTGTATCGGTTAAATGTATTATATATATTGTTCTCCATGTAAAATTCGATCCTCTGGTTGCCTATTTCATCACTTTTTAAGGGCCCTTGGCGCTTTCTGCAACTACAAATATTATTATGTTGTTATCATCATGAATTTTATGCAAGGCATTTGTTGTCTCAGGTCATGGCTCGTTCTTCACCGATGGATAAGCATACACTTGTTAGACATCTGCGGACCACATTCCAGGACGTTGTAGCCGTGACTGGTGATGGTACAAATGATGCTCCTGCTCTTCATGAAGCTGATATTGGTCTTGCAATGGGCATATCAGGGACTGAGGTTACACTTGAATTCTTTTACTTGTGCTTTTTACTTAAAGCCATTTTTTTTTATATCTTTCCATTATATAGTCATTGAAACTATTGATGTAGATGCCATATACACTGGACATGTTTTTTTGACTTGTTCTTGAATTTCAGGTGGCTAAAGAGAGTGCTGATGTCATTATTTTAGATGATAACTTTTCCACCATTGTAACTGTTGCTAAATGGGGCCGGTCAGTTTACGTCAACATTCAAAAGTTTGTGCAGTTTCAGCTTACAGTAAACGTCGTTGCCCTTGTTGTCAACTTTTCTTCAGCTTGTTTGACAGGTAAAAAAAATCTCTTGCAGTTTTTTCTCGTACAAATCACGAATTTTTTTCATACTGAAAGTTTTGTGATATCTTTTCGTTCGTGATCAGGAAATGCCCCTTTAACTGCTGTCCAACTGCTTTGGGTCAACATGATCATGGATACACTTGGAGCACTTGCTTTAGCCACAGAGCCACCAAACGATGAGTTAATGAAACGATCTCCAGTAGGAAGGAAAGGAAACTTCATCAGTAACGTGATGTGGAGGAATATCATAGGACAATCATTATATCAGTTTGTAATCATATGGTATCTTCAGACATCTGGTAAAACCGCTCTTCGTCTCGATGGCCCTGATTCTGATTTGATTCTCAACACCATGATTTTCAACTCATTCGTCTTTTGCCAGGTAAATTTCAGTAATTTATGAAATGCTAATATTCTATCTAGTAACGTGGTCTCATGAAACTTAACATTAAGTGTGTTTTGAAGTGATTCTCATAATCCGTTGTACAGGTGTTTAACGAGATTAGCTCAAGGGAGATGGAGAAGATAAATGTATTCAAAGGCATATTGGAGAACTACGTATTCGTGGCAGTTTTGAGCAGTACCGTCATTTTCCAGTTAATCATTGTTCAACATCTGGGTACTTTTGCAAATACTCACCCTCTAACTTTGCAGCAATGGTTCATTAGCATCACTTTGGGTTTCCTTGGAATGCCGATAGCTGCTGCTGTGAAAATGATCCCAGTGGGATCAAGCTAGAATATTACGAAGAAAATTTGCACCATGCATTTGAAGAACAAGAAAGTAACTGGTAATGGATTGTTCCCATATTTGCTCACTTGACTAGCATGATCAAAACAAAACTTTTTTTTTTTTTTTTTTTTTTTGAAGTAGAAAGTGATTAATAGCTGGTGCAAGATGCTATGACCACAACAGTGTGTCACTACACACCGGTAGACGAACATTTGAAGTATCAGTATTTTTTTTCCCCGGTATTTTGTATCTTTTTGTTGGTTGTGGTCTGAAACTTTCTGACTAATAGATCTTCAAGACTTCTTGATATTATTATGCTGATTATAATATATATGGCTGAAATGCCAGGATATATTTTGCTGTTCAGTTTTTTATATATCATCGCCAATGGCTTTGTTTTGCTAAACTCTTGAAATAGAATTTCAAAAGAAGATTTATGGGTGGATAAATGAAAGACTAGGGTGAGACAGAAATGGGTAGTTTTGATGGTAAAATCATACTATTTCTTTGCTTCTAAGCACTATTGGTTATTATCCTCCTCTAGTCTGGGTGCCAAGTAGAGGGCCTACTGAAATGTTCAATTAGTAAAATGAAATCTGAGAAGGAAACACGTTTTGGGATTATATGTAGCAAGAAGTGTGGAGAGTGAATCTTAAATCACTTTCTAAAAACGGTTAAACCCTAACCGTGAGGGCCTCTCCCACCTCTGATCCCATAAAAATATGGGAGAGGTTAATCAGTGAACTTAGAGCTAGAAATGGTGGCTTGCTTGCCTCCATCACTCATGGGTGTTATCAATCTGAAATCAACTCTTTACTTACGGAATCGAACAATGACCTCCAATTTTAGGGTCCGTTGCCTTAAATCACTTTCTAATTTCAATAATACGAAGGGAATGAAGGACTAGGGTTCTCTCAGAGAGAGAAAGGCAAAATAAAATGGGGAATTTTGTTTTAATTTTTTTTCACCGAATTACCAAATATAGTGGATATCTAACCATACACATACGGTGGGACTCGAACCCAATAGGTAATGGTCCTGAAACCTCAGCTTAACCAGTTTGGTAAACTTCATTGGCGTAAATTTTATTGATAATGATCTGAATCAAATCTGTTACAAGGTAATAAAAGGGTTATATACAAGCACTAACTACGAGGCCCCACATTCTAACTAACCATTGGAATTGGGATCGTCTGCCGTATCCCCCTCTGCTGTGCGGCTGCTGTGATACAAAACGACGCCGTTTTGTATCACAACGGCGTCGTTTTGATGATGATATTCTTTTTTAAAGCTCGGATCCAAACGGCGTCGTTGTGATACAAAACGGTGTCGTTTTGTATCACAGCAGCGCCTGCTATGTGTGATTCACGGCAGAGGATCCGCCCCCCTAACCATTGACTTTCTAATAATCTAATCTAACTAACATAACATAACATATACGTAACACCCCCTTAAGATAGGCTTGGGGAGCAATAGATATCCACCAAATGAAGGCTACTCAAAAAGAGTGAAACAATGACCCATCCAAAACTTAGTGAAGATGTCAGCCAACTGATGTAAAGAAGAAACTGGAACAAGCTTCACATGGTCATCCTGAAGTTTTTCTAGAACAATGTGGCAATCAATTTTTATGTGCTTAGTACGTTCATGAAACACAAGATTACGAGCAATATGAATGGCATTGACATTATCACAATGTTGAGAAACATGTGTGGGAAAAGGAACTTTAAATTCACGAGCTAAGTAACAAAGCCACCGAATCACTCATGTTGCAAGAGCCAAGGAACGGTACTTAGCTTCTGCGGAGCTGCGTGAAACAGTCGTTTGCTTTTTGGACTTCCAAAAAACTAAGGCATCTCCAATAAACATACAATAGCTTGTGATGTTGCGTCTAGTGTCCTTACAAGCACCTCAATTGGAATCGGCAAAGCCAGACAAGGTAACATAGTTATTCACAAGATAGAACAAACCCTTTTCCAGGAGCAGATTTGATGTATCTGAGAACTTGCTGAGCAGCATGGAAATGATGAACAATTGAAGCATCTAGAAACTGACTCAGTTGTTGTGTAGCAAAGCTTACGTCCGGAAGAGTGATGGTAAGATAAATAAGATTCCCAGCCAAGCTGTGATAAAGAGAGTTATCAGAAAGAAAATCTGAATCCCCAAAAAACAAAGCCAACTTGGATTTCATTGGTGTTGTATCTCCTTTACAATCCAACATATCAAAAGTATCCGAAAGATTGAGTGCATACTCGCGTTGAGATATACAATGCCCAAGTGTGATCTAGAGATTTCAAGCCCAAGGAAAAACTTGAGATCACCCAAATCCTTTAAATTAAACACTTGGTTCAAGTAGTCCTTAAGTTTAGTAATCAACTCCATATGGTTTCCTGCCAGCACAATATCATCAACATAAGCCAATGCCATGATAAAATGCTCACCTACTGTCTTGGTGAACATGCTATGATCATATTGTGATTGAACATATCCCAACTGTTGAAGGGCTGTGGTTAGTTTATAATCCCATTGACGGCTAGCCTGCTTGCTGCACCATAAAGTGACTTCTCTGCAGCGACATACTTGCTTAGGATGTGAAGTCTGAAAACCTGGGGGTGTTCATATACACCTCATCATGTAGGTCTCCATGAAAAAGGTGTTATTGACATCAAGTTGGTGTAAGAACCAACTTTTTTCTACTGCCAGAGCTAATAGGCTGCGTATAGTAGTAACTTTGGCAACATGAGAAGATGTTTCTTCATAATCAATGCATGGTTGTGTATACCCCTTTGCCACCAACCTAGCTTTATAGCGCTCTACTATGCTTTTCTTTTGCTATATTTCACCTTATACACTCATTTGCACCCAATGGGCTATTTCCCACTTGGTAAGTCGACTAGAACCCATGCTTGAGTGGCCTTCAAGGCTTCTATTTCTTTCTTCATGTCTTCTTGCCACTTGGGACACGTAACTGCTTGGTTATAAGTTTGTGGTTCTGGAATTTTGTCAATGGTTGCAAAAAAGCTGATTGAGAATCAAAAACTGAGTGCAGCTAAGAACTGACTCCAAAGTATAGGGAGATGTGTGTTTTCAAGTTTGAGCACAAATATAATCCGGCATATAGGCTGGTGGATGCCTCTTCTTGCTAGATCTTTGTGGGATAGGATATGTCTGTTGTAGAGATGAAGAATGAGGTGGATCTGGCGTTGTATGAGGAATCTCAACAAGAATGTCAATGGAATCTAGGTTACGGTTTTCATACGAGAGAGGTAAATAAGTATCTGCCCCAGCTGGAAAGTGATCGTGATCCTTAAAAAATGGAAAGATCAACTCATGGAAAATGACATCTCTAGAAATAATGTTTTTTGTATAACCAAGTCAAGAAGAAAAAACCCTTTACAGTGTCTGACACACCCAAATCACACAAGTACAAGCCCTAGTATCGAATTTGCCGCGGTCTCTTGTCAGGGAAGAAGCAAAAACTAACCAACCAAAGACCCTCAACTGCTTCACATATGGTATCTAACTATATAGCTTTTAATAAGATGTAGAATTGTTCAGTAAAAGAGTGTATGTAGGATTAATGAGCTTTACTGCATGCTGAATGCAATGGCCCCAATAGATAATGGGTAACTTTAACTGAAACCTTAAAGCTCTAGATGTATTTAGGATATGCTAGTGTTTCCTTTCCACAATGTCATTCTGTTGTGAAGTGGAAACATAGCTTTCTTGATGTATAATTCCATTCTTACCATTAAACTCAGGCCACATAAATTCTGCCACATTATCTGTTCTTAAATCTATACTTGAGTATGAAACTGAGTGGGCACTATTAGAACTCAGCTGCGCTGCCTCTCAGATGTGTAAACCATCACTTGTGTAGTGTTGTCAGCTGAGTGGCCCTTCTCACCTTTGTTGTGCTTCTATTTTTCATTTATTCTCAACTGTTTCCTCTACTCGTCTAGTCTTCTCCGTTGTTGCTTATTTGGTCTTCGCTTCTTAGCTACAATCTAGTTCTTTTGTGTCCTCTTGTTCTCTGAAGCCTTAAATCCCCAGTTATTAACAGTATTTGAGATTAAGGCAAATATGTCTTCACGGAAGCCTTCAAGCATGACTCCTCTTTAGGTTTCTTTAGCTCTTATTATAGATATGGTCTCATTTAAGGAGGGAAGGTCCCAATTTCCCAGAATTCGAATTCTTACAGCATCAAATTCAGGATTTAAGCCAGCAAGGAAGGAATAGATCCTATCCTCTTAAAAGATCCTTTTACAATGATAGTGTCCTTATTGTCATTCAGCTTGATACATTGATAGTGATCAAGTTCTTGCGAAAGACTTTGTGGAAGACGTGAGTATTCAGTGATACTCTTGGACCCTTGTTTAGCAGCAGAAATTTCTTTACCTCATAAATCTGGGCACCATCATTAATCTTTAAGTAAGTTCCTCTAACATTTTCCCAGATTCCCTTGGTTGATCCAAGAAACATACAAGTATCACTTATTTCTAGGACCTTCAAATTCCACAACCATGACATGAGCTTAGATTCATGTTCATCCCAAGTATAATAATCAGGATCATCAGTAACAGGTCCAGTCCCTATTAAGTGACTTTGTTTTTCCCTTTCCTTTAAGGAAAGTTCTGGCAAACTTAGACCACTTCAAATAAATCTTGCCATTCTGCCGATATGCAGCTTGTATTTGCTGCAAATCTCATGTTTCACTAGGATTATCATTGGAAATAGATAAAGACTTTATGCTTGTAGCAGTCGAATCCGACATATTTGAAAATATGAATGGAGATTAAGTGATTTTTTTAGAAGCATCAAGCCAAAGCTCTGATACCATGTAAGATTTCAAAGTATAAATTAAATGAAATAATAATGCACTTAAAGAATGTAAAGAGCATAGGATTACATTTATAAGGAAATCCCAACGTCATGAATGTTCGTTGGCCAATCCCTTTCATGAATGTAAGTTGGCCAACACAAAAGAAAACTTTTTTCAAACATCACTAAAGATGTAAAACCCTTTTTACCTTGATCTATAGTGATATCTAGGGTCTATCCAGTATATCAAATATCACCAGGGCATGGTGGTTTATATCTTTTGGACTTATTTTAAGTTTTAGTGATGAGTGCCAGACTAGCTGTTATAGAGCAAAGGCAAAAATATGTCTAGATCAAATGTATAGGCTTATTAGAGTTTGATCTTGTATAGGTTTGATCAAACAAGCACTGTAAAAGGTCAGCTGAATTTCATCGACACTAGTCTAGATCAAGAGGGTACCCGAGTCGATGAGACTAGTTTAGAACTCACAAGACTCAAGGTGAGGGCTCAAACTCAGTTATTGAAGGCTAAGGGATCAAACTTAGTATTTAAAATCAAGGATATTAAATCAGAATTTAGGGAAGTCTGTGATGACCTAAACTGATTGCATATACCTTGTGTACAAGGTCTAAGTTCCAAAAGATAAGTGGTGATTGGAACTTAGTTATATTCAAAATGGTGTAATCTAACTTCATAATTAAAGTTAGATATAAGAGAAGTCAGCTGCAGTGTTTTATAAACACAAAGACATTGACCAAATGATCGATATGTATTTCAAAGAACTTACATTCACAGAACTCATTGAACATATATTTCGATTTAATCAAAGGTTACATTGGAAGATTACAAGGAAAATGATGCGAGATAACAACTCTTGGTTTTGTCAACAAATCAATGGCTAAGATTAAAGGGGACGTTGGAAAGAAACAGAGGGTTTATCCAATGGATACAAGTCAAAGGTGAATAATCAAAATCACAAAAAGCAATCTGACAAAGGTCGATTTATGTCTGAGGACGAAAAGCAAGTCAAGATAGACAAATCAAACGGCTATGTTTTGAATTTCAAACATAAGTCACATGGATTTTCACCTATAAATGGATGACCACCGATACGTAACAAGTGATGATTTTTGAGAGAAAACAACAGATAATCTTGAGCTTCGATTCTTATCAAGAAGTCACCTGCCGACCAATCGAACTTAAAGTCGCGATCCAAAGAACTTCTTCAAGTGTAATCACATCAAGCTACATCAAGTTTACACACTTGAAGAATCCAAGCACGATCATATCATCCTGATCAAGTCATTGAAAGTCAATCACTTATTTGATTCAAACTTTCTTTTAAAAGAAACCTGCTGAAGACAGTGAAGCACATTTGTGTGTCAAGAACTATTGTTTGTGGTGGAGCTGGTGAAGAGGCAATCCTACCTTCAAGGACTGGTGGAAGACTTTGGAGCAAAGAATCCTACCTGCTCCAAGTGTTCGGCTTTGTGAAGCCATAGTTATTGGTGAAGGACAAACAACCTAGTGGACTTTTGTAATCGCTACCTCAAGGATCTCTAGTGAATTACCTCCAACATCACAGGAGAAGAGTGGACCTGGCGAGATTACACCACCTGGAACCACTATAAAATTGCCTACTTACTTTCTCGCATTTAGTACATTTAGCACATCAATCTATCGAACTAGCAACCTGAATCACACACATACACTACTGAGTATCTAATACTTGGTATCACATTTTAACAACAAGTAATAAGGCTTAATTTAAATATATTCTGCACAAACAAATTCAAGAAAGTCAATAGTCGAAGAAACTATCGAGTGTCGAGATACTCACGAGCAATTAGCAGTTCTTTCAAGTTGTCTTGAGTTTGTTAACTCCAAAAGTTTTAAGTGTTAAGTTTATTCACCCCCTCTAAAATTAACCAAAGCCTTTTCAAGGGGACCAACAATTGGTATCGAGCAATGCTTCGCTCAAGTAATCCTACTTGTTGTGCTTTTGAAAATACTTTGAAAACTTTTTCAAGTTTCGATTTTCAAAGCTTTGCATCATGGATAACAACCAAAGATGCTAGAACAATGTTGATGTGTTCTTTAGATCGTTTTGATGAGTATAAACGTCGATGCGAGGCTTTTCTAGTCGCAACACATGATGAGATGATGGATGTCTTTGATTGATTGACCACCGGAAATCACAAAAGCTATAATGTGGATAATCAAACTCAGTACATTCCAAAGCCAAAAAGAGAATGGAATGCTGAAGGTAGAAAAAGAGAAAACCTCAACAACATTGCTATTGATATCTTATACAGAACTTTGGATAGTAATATGTACATAAAAGTGAAAGATTGCAAGACTGCAAAAGAACTTTGGGATAAGTTGCAATTAATCTGTGAAGGCACTGATGCAATCAAGAAGAACAAAATCAGTGTGGCCAAAAAGAAGTTTCAAGAATTCAAAATGAAACCAAATGAAACTATTGAACAAATGGAGTCAAGATTCAATGCAATCATGGATGAACTCACCTTCATCGAGTGTAAAGTATTCAAAAGAAGAAATAAATTCAAAAATTCTAGAAGCTTTACTCTCAAAAGAAGTTTGGGAGATGAAGGTGATTGCCATAGAAGAGATGAGAAGTTTACATGAAGAGGACACCTTCAAATTGTTTTCGATCTCAAAGCCTATGAATTCGATGAAAGAAACTTGTACACGAGGCTCAAAAGGAAGAACCAAAGACCACTTGCATTGGTCGCTACACATCAAGAAGAAACATCGAGAGCTCAAGATGATCTACTTGGATGAGATGCAAAAGCAAATTTCCTACTTGAGCAAGAAAATCGAATGATGAAAAGCTGAAAGGGTTCTCTCAAGAAATATCACAAAGAATTTTAGTGAAAAGAAGAAGGAAGAATCCAGGAAAGACAATGATTACTTGTGCTATCAATGCAAGAAACCAGGACACTTCAAACCTGACTTGTTAGAACTAAAACAGAAGAAAGAACCTGATTATCTTTGCTTCAATTGCAAAAATCCTGGACATTTTAGACCTGATTGTCCGGACCTACTGAAGAGCAAAAGTCAACAAAGAAGATATGGCAAGAAAGCTATGGTTGCTGAAGATGAATCAGGATATGAAGTAGAATCAGAAAAAGAAAATGAATCTGATGATACTGCACTTGTTGCTGATATGGATGCTTTAATGGCAAATATGGATGAAACAAAGGAGGTATACAATTCTGTATCTATAAACACTCCTGCTGAAAGTGATTGTGAATCAACTTGTGGTTCAAATCCTAAAAATTCTGACAATGAAGAAACTTTGGATGCCATCCTTAATCAACCGAGGTTAAAACAATCTGGTTATGAGATTGTGAAGGCTGAAAAAGAAGCTCTTCAATCAGAAGTTGAAAGGTTAAAAGCTGAATTAAGAATTCTTAAGGGTAAGGAAAAGGAGTTTGGACAGAATCAACACAAATCTGCTGTACATTCAGTAGCTTTTGAATCTGCTGAACAATCTTGTTCCTCCACTACATTCAAATCTGGAAAGCCTTATGGTGATAGAACATCCCTTGGATTTGGAACTCAACAATCTAATAAGAGTGGATCCAATAAGGTTACTGAACCTAGTACCAGAATTGGTCCTAAGTTTGTGCCTGCACATGATCCAACTCCCAAAAAGGTTGCTGTGGCAGTAAAGCCTACTGTGAAGACTTCAAGAAAGCAAAATTAGAAGTCAAAGAGGTCAACAACACCTAACAAAAGGAATAAATCCAAAATTAGGGTTGTTGTACCTTCTAGACCTGCTGATAGCAGACCTGCTACCAAGTCTGCTGGACCACAAAAGGGTAAAAATCAGAAATATTCCAAGGATAAGAATCCTAAACCTAAAAATGTCAATCATTCAAGGGATACTTATCTCAGGAGGAAATGCTAGAAACAACAGATATAACCATACTGCTAGGGTAAAACCTCAGCAATGGAATCAGCAGAGGACTCGGCAAAGGACTTATATAAGACCTCAGCAGAGACCTCGGCCGACTCCATACTACAGGGCTGTTCCTAACAGACAGCAAACTAATGGTTATGCTAGTGCTTCTAACAAAAGAAATCACTCCAAAATGTAATTACATACCAAAAGGCCGAAAAGATATATGTGAGTCCTACACAACCAAATGTTAGACCTTATGGATGTGTAGAATACATGTATGAACAAAAGTATGATACCTTTCAAAGAAGACCTTATGGAAACTTGCCAAGGTCATGCTTACCACTCGACCATCATGGACTCAAACAGCTTTTGGGTACCTAAAATACATTAACTTTGTTTTGTAGGGTGTCTGGTACTTTGACAGTGGATGTTCTAGACATATGACAAAGAATAAGCACTGTTTGTCAAACTATGTGGCAAAGGATGGTCCAAGAGTGAATTTTGGCAACAAAAATACACCAGGATATACAAGAGGATATTGCACACTTGTGAAGAATGGATTAACAATCAGGAATGTGGCATTTGTGGAAGGACTTGACTATAACCTACTGAGCACTGGACAGTTTTGTGACATGGGTTACAAGGTCACTTTTGACAAGGGCACATGTATTGTCATTAGTGAAAGAGGTGATCAAGTTGTGTAGGCTGGAAGATGACAACAAAACATGTATGTTGTGGATTGGTCTACTGCTGTTCCAGAAACTTACCTGATTGTGCATACCAAGTCAGAACTTAATTGGTTATGGCATAAGAAGTTGAATCATCTAAATTTTGATGATATTAATCTGTTGGTGAAGAAGAAATAGGTGATTGGTTTACCTGAGATCACATTCAAGAAGGATGCTATATGTGATGCCTGTCAGCAAGGTAAACAAACAAAATCTAGCTTCAAGTCAAAAACTAAGCAATCAACAAAAAGAGTTTTGGAGCTGATGCACATGGATCTTTTTGGACCAGTAACACCAACAAGTGTAACAGGAAAGAAGTACACTTTAGTGGTTGTGGATGATTATTCAAGATACACTTGGTTAGTATTCATGAACTAGAAAAATGAAACACTTCAAAAGATGCCTGAACTTTTGAAGAGATTACAAAATGAGAAAATTTTGACAGTAGTGAAGATCAGATTAGACAAGTGTACTAAATTTCTCAACAAAGTTATAAGAGAATATTGTGAGCAGAATGGTGTGCTACATCAACTAGTCATTCTTTGGTACACCTCAAAGAAAAATTGGGTTCTTTGAAAGAAGAAACAGAACTTTAAAAGAAGCGGGAAGAACTATGATTTGTGAAGCATTATTACCTCGAAAGATATTGGGTGAAGCAATCAATACAAATGCTATACACAAAACAGACCTCAATGAACAAAAGGTCTTTGACACACTTATGAGATTTGGAATGGAAGGAAACCTAATATATCCTATTTCCATACATTTGGAAGCAAATGTTTTATTTTAAATCATAAGGAGCAATTGAAGAACTTCCAACCTAAATCAGATGAAGGAATCTTCTTGGGATATTCTTCATCGACCAAGGCATTCAGTCTTCAATAAAAGGACACTGAAACATGAAGAAACAATACATGTGGTATTTGATGAACCTATGTTCACTGGAATGGAAGATGAAGCTTCAGAATCTGCTGAAAATCAACAAGTCACTGATCCAGAATGTGTTGATGTTTTGGAAAGGTTAAATGAGTTAAAGGTTTCTGACTCTGCCACTGCTGAACACCCTACTGGTAACACTACTGATGCAACAACTGAGGCAGTTCAAGGATCTGCTGAACCCATTGCTGAAGCAACAGCAGATCCTACTGAAGATGATGTTTTTGATAATCAATCTAACCAAAATCCACAATGGTTAAGGGATCACCCTGCTGAACAAGTCATTGGTAATATACAGCAAGGTGTGAGGACTAGAAGACAATTAGAAGCAATGTTCACTTGTTTTATATCTCAAATGGAACCTAAAGTTGTTGAAGAAGCAATATCAGATCCAGATTGGATAATTTCTATGTAAGAAGAATTGAATGAATTTGAAAGAAATCAAGTTTGGACACTAGTGGAAAGGCCTAATCATGCAAATATAATTGGAACCAAATGGGTATACAGAAACAAATTGGATGAATCTGGTACCATTGTAAGGAACAAGGCCAGACTAGTAGCAAAGGGCTATTCTTAAGCAGAAGGAATAGATTTTGATGAAACATATGCCCCTGTTGCAAGATTGGAAGCTATAATATTATTCTTGGCATATGCTGCTTACAAAAACTTCAATGTATATCAGATGGATGTCAAGAGTGCATTTTTGAATGGCATTCTGGAAGAGGAGGTTTATGTTCAGCAACATCCTGGTTTTGAATTTAAAGATCAAGAAGATAAAGTGTACAGACTCAATAAAGCACTTTATGGTTTGAAATAGACACCAAGAGCATGGTATGAGACCTTATCTCAATTCTTGGTGGACAATGGTTTTACAAAAGGTACCATTGACAAGACTCTTTTCAGAATCAATGATGGAAACAGCACCCTGCTGGTACAGATTTATGTTGATGACATAATTTTTAGTTCTGAAAATGAATTGCTATTTGAAAAGTTTGCTAATCTGATGAAAAGTAAATTTCAAATGAGTATGATGGGAGAAATGAACTATTTATTGGGTTTACAAGTCAAACAACTGAAAGATGGAATCTTCATTCATCAAACCAAGTATACCAAGGAGCTGCTGAAAAAATTTTGGTATGGAAAACAGCACCAGGGTATCAACTCCTATGAGTACAAACATTAGATTGGATGAAGACAAAGAAGGCAAAGATGTTGATCAGACTTTATACGAAGGATGATAGGCGATCTGTTGTACTTCTCGCCAAAGTGAGCCTTTCTTTGCGTGTGTTTGTGCAAGATTTCAATCAAAACCTAAGGAAAGTCACTTAGCTGCAGTCAAAAGAGTTCTCAAGTATCTAAAAGAGACTTTGGATGTAGGAATATGGTATTCAAAAGATGGAAGCTTCAAAGTTATATCCTACTTAGATTCTGATTATTCTTGATGCAAGATTGATAGAAAAAGCACCACATGAACCTGTCAGTTGATGGGAAATAGACTGGTTTCCTGGTTTAGCAAGAAACAGAATTCAATATCAACCTTCACTCACGAGGTCGAATATATTGTCTTTGGAAGTCACAGTACCTGAATACTTTGGTTAAGACAACAGTTAAGGAATTATGGAATTGAAGAAAGAGAAATTCCTATAATGTGTGACAACACAAGTGCAATTGCAATCACAGAAAATCCTGTTTTACACTCAAGAACCAAGCATATTGATGTGAGACATCATTTTATAAGAGATCATGTTGAAAAGAAAGATGTGGTGGTTCTTTACATCCCTACTGATTGCTGATATTTTCACAAAACCATTGGATAGTGAAAGATTTGCTAAGTTAAGGACTGAACTTGGAATTATAAAAGTTGACTGATACACCTATGATCAGCAATGTACTGGAATTCACCAAGGGGATTAATCTTTGCTATGTTGGGTGAGCTCACTTAGCAGATTAGTCATTGGTATCAACAATTCCATGTACAGATTTATGTTTGAACAATTGAGCAAATGAAGTTGCCAAGGGGATTGGTTTTTGTCCTGTTGGGTGAGCTCACTTGACAGATCAGTCATTGGTATTAAACTTCATCTTGTATTATCAGTTGGACAAAACAAGAAGAATTGAAGCTCAGCAAAGTAACATTGTCAGCAGGCTGTTGAGCCAAGCCTACTGATGGTAAAGGCTGCTGAGGCATACGTTACAGTCAAACTTTAACAAAAGTCAAAAAGCAAAAGATCGGGATATTTATTCTATCTTTATAACCGCAGTTACACGATCGAACGGTTACAACTCTTTATGGGTCAGTTATGGGCCACGTGTCAAGATCTCATTAACTTAAATTTAATCGTGGTTAATGCTACAGTACGTGTACAGTGCATTATCTGACACTCTCAACTACCTATCTCTAGAGCTTTTAACGAGCCGAGCCGAGTCGAGTATTGGTGGTTCGAACTCGAGCTCGTTTAGCTCATGAGCTCGTTCGAGCTCGTTCATTTGATAAACGAACAAAAAATTATGTTCAAGCTCGGCTCGTTTAAAAGATGAAATGTTCGAACTCGTTCGAGCTCGGCTCGTTAGACATTTTTTTCCTTTTGGCTCGACTTTGGCTTGAATTCGGCTCGAGTTCGGTTCGTTAAAATATAAAACATAAAGTGCGAATGTAAAAATAATATGTTAGACATTAAAATTACATATATTACACAACTAAAATTACTATAAAAATATCTAAATATTATATAAATCAAATCTATAATATCTATTAGATGAATGAATTATCTTCTTTTGAGTCGAAGCATCAGAAATTGATGTATTTATATAAGCATGTTCGCGAACATTATATAAGCACGTTCGCAAACATGTTCGCGAACATTATATAAGCACGTTCGCGAACATAATCGAACGTTCGTGAACCAAGCTCGAGCTCGGCTCGTTAAGCAAACGAGCCTACAGTCATGTTCGAGCTCGGCTCGTTAAGCTAAATGAACAAACGATCACGAACACTAACGAGCCGAACACGAGCTTGTTCACGAGTGGCTCTGTTCGTTTAACAGCACTACCTATCTCTATATATACAGACATAGACACAGAGTTCCTATTTACAATTTTCAGATTGATTTTCTCTGCAAATATACCGTGTGAACACAGATTTGGAAGTTTTCTTCTTCATCTTTCTCAAAATTCTAATGGTGGACAAGGATGATATTCACATTGGAACAAGCCAAAGTGTCAGAGGCTTTGTTGTTGATGCTAACAAAACTAAGTTGGCTACCAATTTTGGTAGAAGAATTAGAAGATACGAAGGATTGGAAGATGTACTCAATATAAGACTGGAAAGAATATCTTACATAAATGTTGTCAATTTCTGGAGAAACATTGTGATAAGAGAAGGAAGAGAGGCATTCACTACAACAGTGAATGGCCAGGAGATTGAAGTTTCTTCAAACCTGCTGAGGGAAGCTTTTGGTTTTACACCTGTAAACGATACTCCAACTAATCCTGAGGAAATAGGACTGTCAAAATTGGATTTTGTTGACAGAATAAAGACCAATGATGCTATTAAATCAACACTGAGCATCAATGTGAAGCATATAGGAATGGAGTACAACCTGCTGATCGGGGTCAATCAGGTTATAATATACTTGACCACCATAAACCAATACTAGCAAGAGGACTAGGCCCATCGTAGTATAGCTATAGTGAATCAAGGTCGATCCCACAGGGAACCAATTGTGGATCATCTTATATACAAACAATTAATTAAACATGTCAAGGAAATAGAGGCGGTCTACGACCAACATAAGACAAGAAAGGTAAAGACACGACTCGACACAACGTAATTAACCTCCCCAATTATAGTCTTTATCGTTTGGACCTAGATAATTTATATAATAAACTGAACTTATTAACATGTCAATCCGCTTTATATCTATCTTAGATTGGCTATGGGAGTCATCCCTTTAACTTGACTTAGCAATCGGTTAGGTTGCTGAGATCACCGTGCTACATTACGTGACTTCACCTTTTGGGTATCCATCTCATATAACTTGCACGCTACGACACTAAGGATACCGATATTAATCGTACACCTCGTCTAGGCAACATTCCTATGGTTAGGCGTATTTCCTAAGCGATTACTCAAGCTCTCGTCCCAACTAGCAATTACCAAGTTATAGTCTTGTGCTAATCTACGACGTATGTATAATCGGATGCTAGCAATCCCCAAATATAAACCTACCTGATAACGCCGAACGTCCGTGAAGAGCAATTCATAAGCCTACCTAAGAGTTTTATATTGGTATTTCCTTTTTACACATTTTAATTAAACTAAGCGATAACGTAGCCATAGCCATACCTACCGAGATAATAAATTCAACTAGGTTAACCTAACCATAAAGGCGTGGCGTAATTAACAAATGATGGGGCTCGGTCGACCGAATGAACTTATTCGGTCACCCGAACGATTTCAACCTGAATACATCTTAGAATATATCTCTCAAATGTTTCATCATACGTAAGCAGTTAAACGATGAATTCGCACAATATTCATATAAACTAACATAGATATGCATTAATTAAATCAAGTAGATTCATGAATAAATACTAAGTGTATGACGTAGGTTATGGGATCCTCATAGAGAAGGTACCGCCACCTTCCTAACATCTTAGCCTAGATCTACATCATCTAGCTATGATTAACTAACTCAAACGATAAAGCATAATTGGGGGGGGACTAATTACTTAAAATAAAGAAGACAGAAAATAAAGGCTTACATATTGAAGCCCCTAAATTGCTAAAAACCTTCAATCAAAATTATGTATTTGGTTGTGTAATGTAATAGTTCAATGATATGATCTTATAAATTTCAGTAGTCTTTTTGCTTATATAGAGGTCAGAATCGACCTAGGAGGATCTAGAAGATATACACGCAAAAATCCCATGAGTGACCGAACCGACATACTCGGTCGACCGAATGGATAGGCTCGGTCGACCGAGCCCTTTTTTACACGTGTTAAACGCGTCTCTTTCTCTGACTTGTTCCCCACTGCATTCTTTTGAACTGATCTGATTTATCCTTTGATTAATGCTCCGATTTTCTTCCTTATTATCTCGAGATTTACTGATTGAATGACATTTATCCTCTTGATTTGTCGTGATCTACAAAATCAGCATTTATCGCACAATAAATCGGTCTTTTAATAATAAAAACAGCTAAATACCAAATTTCATATTAATAATCACTTAACATTAAATAATAAATATAAACGAGTGATTCAATATGAAATATACATTATTAATCTCGATTTAAGGTCAACGTTGATGACTTTTACGGGCATAATTTGACCGTCATCAACTACCCCCCACTTAGACTTTGATCATCCCGAACAAAGCATCAATAAGTCATTCCCCAAGACAACATTTTCTATGGTCAAATCATACTTACACAAGAAACTCAAGTCAACTCATACTAGTCATGCTCATAAGATATCCATTATTCACTACTTACTATGAATCGAAGTGATGTGTGCATGTGCATTTAGTTTTATATATTCGTGGCAAGATTAGAGTTTATGCTAACTTCGCAATCTCAACCTACCAACCTCAGCATTCATACTTCTTATGCCTCGGAATGGTCAGAGCACTAGAGCAATAAGCAAGAGCGAATCTATAGGGATTTTGGACTTGGAGACCGAGTACTACTCAAAGCCTCTTAAAAGTTGAATTTCTTCAATTCTTCATATTTTTCAAATACTTTCAATCTCAAGGAAGAAAACTTTTTAGAGTATCCCCCTATCTTAGATCATGTATAGCATCGAATATTACCACAAGCGCGGTGCTACTTTGGTAATGTCACTACAAGCCCAGTGTCTAACATTTTGCTAAAACACAGTACGTCTCAAGCTTATTACTCTGCTTTTAAATGGCTAAAAGATAAGAATGCATCACAGATAGATATTGATACTAAGTTCACATAACCAATCATCTATGCAATGTACACATAATTTCTTCAGTTATTATGATTTGCGCGGTATACTCGATTCACAGGTTGAGTAATTGAATAATAAATAACTACTCGCAAAAACGGGCATGAATATCCTTAAATTTACTTAACATAAGTATAAAATGATCACGTACTCATGAAACTTGGTTTATTTCCTATCAATTCTTAGCTAGAACTCACAATTCTAAGTGCGAGATAAATAATATGGTATGTATTCAATTTTTCAATTTTTCAATTTTTCTACCATTTCATTCAAATTTCAATCATAACATAACATAGCTAAGTCTCCTACCCCCCACTTAAACATGACATTGTCCTCAATGACAAAAATAAATGAGAATTTAAGAAAAAGACTTAGCTCTGGAACGGGTCCAAGTAAAGGAAAAAGATCGGAGTAAATTTCAGCACGTCGTGGAGAGATAGACACATCCTGTATAAGCAAACAAACTCCACGAAACCGTCAAATACCATGTCTATGGAAGTTATAAAATAATGTGGCAGTAATGAGGTATAAATACCTAAAAACAGTTTAAGCCACTTTATTTTATACAACCAATGACAAAGGAAACCAAAAAGAAAAATACTAAATAGAAAGAAAAATAAACAAGCAACTAAAGATGGTGGTCTTCATCTACAACCTCCACCGCCTAAATATTCTTAAAACCGGGTGGAGAAGACAAAGATCAAAAAGCATAACCCCATGTGGGAAAACACGAGGTTGACTGGCTCACTATGTATTCAGTCCAGAGAAACTTGGTAAGGTATAACAGATTCAATGCGACCTATAGACTAAAGATAAAATCAAATACTTAGCGCAGAAACTTCTCGCTTGCATTGGATACCAACAACTTATGGAGATGTAGCTACTCCTCGAAATTACTAATAACCCAATGTATCACGTAAAAGTCATAACCGTCATCAACAAGGTCGGATCGGTGTGATAGTTTAGAACAAAACTTATCATCTAGAAATGCCGGAATAGTCGGAAAAGTGTGAAATTTAAAACTTCCGTTAGAAAGATAGGTTGTATTTTGATCGAACCAAAAACCTTTAAAATCTAGTTAGGGTCAGAGCTACACTTACCCCAACTAGGATCATGAAAATCAAAATGATAAAAAATAATCATTAAAGCTTAGCAATATTTCAAATTCCGCAACACAGAGGTATTGTGTAAACAAAATGGAGGTTGAGAGTATGATGGGTTTGGAAAAAGATACACATAAGGATGGGAAGAAAAGATAAAGGGTGGGTAAGAAATTGTGTTTTTGGGATTGAGAATTGTTTAAAGGAATGGGATTGGGTGGGAGAGTGAAACGGATGGAAAGGAAGAGAGGCGATGAACGAATGGTTAGAAATGTGAACTGTTGGGGTAGATTGGTGAGAGGATCGAAAAGGTTGAAGGGTGAAAAAGTGTAAAAGGAAAGGTAAGGATATTCAGAATCCGTCAATTGCACATCACTTTGGATTTTCACTTGGATCACCATTCTAAAAGGTTTTAGAAGTTGACCAAAGTTGTTCTTGTTCACACCAATCATTCTCTGTTACATTTTCAGTAATTCTCAAGCTCTCTTAATGCTTCCATCTTAAGATTGATTGCTAAATTTCCTTTTCTTTAGCAATTTTCTGACTCTCCTAGGGAACTCTATTTCACGTGGCCTATATTGAGTAAAAAAGTTTTGCACATCCTTAGCCCAATGGCCATCGGAACACGGCAAAATAAAAAACCTCAACATATGTCACGTTACTTTTATTTGACTCAAAGAAAACAAAACCTAAAATCCTAAAAAGAAATCCTAAGGGTTTTAAACAAGTAGTTCTGAGTTTAAAGTCCTCAACTCGACTTTCCAAAAATTATCCTTGTCAGTTATTATTCTTGGATCGCCAGACTTTGACCCTTCGCGCACTATAAGAGGTGGGCTTGTTGCTTTTGCGGATTAATACCCTTCCCTTGGTTGTGAGACCTAGGAAACGACATTTATCCATACCATTTATCCAAAGCTCTTACCTCGGCTCTCGTTTTAGGAATTAGTGAATTCGGTTAAGATTACGGTTTTGGCCTTGACAATAAGAAACAATGAATCAAAGTACTCCGAATAAGGTCGGTTATGTAGGCAAGCCTACGCCGTCTTATTCGTTGGAACATATGTGACAGTTCAGGCCAATCCGTCAAGATTAAGCCCCGTTTAGCCCGAAGGCTTATCGGCTATGCTAAGTCTTGTTGAACTGCTGTAACGTACATCACACGTGGAGGGGAGTCGATTGAGCCGAAGCTCGGTTGAACTCGCCCAGCCATGGTTAGACCATTTCCGAACCCATGTACTAAGAGTCTCCGATTTCTAAATTGTCACCCAAAGCGTAATCTCGTTTCTGTTTAAGGTGGGTTCACCGAGAAGCCATCACCATAAAACTCAACGAAAGCAGAAGATTGTGTTCTCTCAAAACTCAACGTCTTCTTTAGATTGTGAATGCTTAAACTACACAATTTGTTGCTCCCCTGGCCAGTAGAAGCAATCTCATGCATAGGACAAAGAGATTTTGACAGAACTACGAGGAACTCTTTTTTCACTACTTCCTTTCAACGACTACATGTTTTCTTACACCCTCTAGATGAGACAGATATGGGGCAAAACCTTCGACACTAATAAAATTATTCTTACAAATCAACTCTAGGCTAAGATTCATACTAAGGTTCATGTATAGGCTAACTTATGCTCAAAAAAAAACCAAAAGGTAGTAAAACATAAGCAAAAAGGTAATACATTGCCTTCAACATTGTACCACAAAGAATTTAAGCCTTTAAAATTTTTTCGGAGCCATCTTTGTGCTTTAAAGGTATTGCTTCCATCGCTTTTCCCATCTTAGATTCGTAGCTCCACATGTTTGCTGGGTTATTTTCTCAGCGCCATGAAAAATTAATGACTCAAATTATTGCTTCCCTGGTTTAGGAACAGGAAGAAAAACAAAGCAGACCGTGGGCGATTTTAACATGGTTTCCCATGTCGCTATCGGACCTACGGATTAAGCATACGGGGATAAACAGAAACACGAAGTCCCAGAAAATAGAACCAGGCTCGCTGGCAGCGAGTGGCAGTCTCAATGGGAGCGAAACAGTTGTTCCAGATTCGGAATTTTTACACAGAGCGCATAACCGAGGGACTAAAAACGTAAAAGCAGACTTAAAAATGCGAAAACTCGACATGAATAAAAATTATTTATATATAAAATTGACCGTTGGTTCCCAAAGAACGGCGCCAAAAACTTGATCGGGTCAATCAGGTTATAATATACTTGACCACCATAAACCAATACTAGCAAGAGGACTAGGCCCATCGTAGTATAGCTATAGTGAATCAAGGTCGATCCCACAGGAACCAATTGTGGATCATCTTATATACAAACAATTAATTAAACATGTCAAGGACATAGAGGCGGTCTACGACCAACATAAGACAAGAAAGGTAAAGACACGACTCGACACAACGTAATTAACCTCCCCAATTATAGTCTTTATCGTTTAGACCTAGATAATTTATATAATAAACTGAACTTATTAACTATCAATCCATTTGTATTTATCTTAGATTGGCTACGGGAGTCATCCCCTTTAACTTGACTTAGCACCGGTTAGGTTGCTAGATCACTGTGCTACATTACGTGACTTCACCTTTTGGGTATCCATCTCATATAACTTGCATGCTTACGACACTAAGGATGCCGATATTAATCGTGACACCTCGTCTGAGGCAACATTCCTAGGTTAGGCGTATTTCTAAGCGATTACTCAAGCTCTCGTCCAACTAGCAATTACCAAGTTATAGTCTCGTACTAATCTACGACGTATGTATAATCAAAGTGCTAGCAATCCCCAAATATAAACCTACCTAGATAACGCCGAACGTCCGTGAAGAGCAATTCATAAGCCTACCTAAGAGTTTTATATTGGTATTTCCTTTTTACACATTTTAATTAAACTAAGCGAGTAATGTAGCCATAGCCATACCTACTGAGATAATAAATTCAACTAGGTTAACCTAACCATAAAGACGTGGCGTAATTAACAGATGACAGGGGCTCGGTCGACCGAATGAACTTATTCGGTCACCCGAACGATTTCAACCCAGAATACATCTTAGAATATATCTCTCAGCGTTTCATCATATAGAACAGATTAAACAGTAATTCGCACAATATTCATATAAACTAACATAGATATGCATTAATTAAATCAAGTAGATTCATGAATAAATACTAAGTGTATGACGTAGGTTATGGGATCCTCATAGAGAAGGTATCGCCACCTTCCTAAGATCTTATCCTAGATCTACATCATCTAGCTATGATTAACTAACTCAAACGATAAAGCATAATTGGGGGGGACTAATTACTTAAAATAAAGAAGACAGAAAATAAAGGCTTACATATTGAAGCCCCTAAATTGCTGAAAAACCTTCAATCAAAATTATGTATTTGGTTTATATGATCTTATAAATTTCGTAGCTGCTGCTTATATAGAGGCTGTAACCGACCTAGGGAGGATCTAGAAGATATACACGCAAAAATCCCATGAGTGACCGAACCGACATACTCGGTCGACCGAATGGATAGGCTCGGTCGACCGAGCCCTTTTTTACACGTGTTAAACGCGTCTCTTTGTCTGACTTGTTCCCCACTGCATTCTTTTGAACTGATCTGATTTATCCTTTGATTAATGCTCCGATTTTCTTCCTTATTATCTCGAGATTTACTGTTTGAATGACATTTATCCTCTTGATTTGTCGTGATCTGCAAATCAGCATTTATCGCACAATAAATCGGTCTTTTAATAATAAAAACAACTAAATACCAAATATCATAGTAATAATCACTTAACATTAAATAATAAATATAAACGAGTGATTCAATATGAAATATACATTATTAATCTCGATTTAAGGTCAACGTTGATGACTTTTACGGGCATAATTTGACCGTCATCACCTGCTGAGTAAGATAATAGCAAAGAACATCTTAGGACTCATTGGAAGCCTGGATACTTTAACAGGACCCAAGATTGAATTATTAATCATCATCTGCAAAAGCATGAAGTTTGATTGGGCTGGATTCTTTGTCATATGAAGAAAGTGATAACTGAGGAAAGAGAATGGACAAGGAAATCCAAGGCTTTGCCTTTGGGTTTGATGATTCAGGCCCTGCTGAATCATTTGGGGATTGCTGATGTTGCACCAGAGAAAATAAACAAGTCCAGATACAAGAAGGAGATCGGCTATCTCATCCCTGGTTTGGATGATGATGAAGATGTGGATCTTTGAAACAGCAGTGATAATGATGGAGATGATGGTGCCGGTGGTGAGCAAATTAAGCAAGTCATTAAATCATTGCACCCAAGAAAGTTCTTTGAAAAAGGAAGGTCACGATACCAGAAAAATCACAGAAATGCTACAGCCTAGGAAAACAAGGAAGCAGACAACAGAGACTTCTAAGTCTACTGAGGGTCCAGTTGAAGTTGAAGTTACTGACCCTGCTGAAATTACAAAGAAGAGGAAAGCTGCTGAAGTTGAATCAGAGCAACTTTCCAAGAGAATGAAGGGAATTGCTAAGAAAAAGAAGCATGGAAAAGGCAAGGAACTGAGGGTCCTTGAAGAACAAAGGGAAGAAGAAGTACAAGAGGCTATTGAAGTTGAACCTCTAAAAATTGTTAAGCCTACTGAAACTGGAGAGGTTGTTGTTGAGCAACCTGCTGAGCTCACTGAAGAACCACAGCAGACTACTGAGTTTGCACCTACTGTGGATATTGATACATTGATACAAGACCCTGCGATTTCTGCAATACCTCAGGGGGAAGAGCAATCTGTTGCTAACCCTGCTGATGAGCATGTAAGTCAGGGGGAACCAAGTGTGAAGCAGATGGAGGTGGTAGGTACAAATGTACAACCTGAGAAACCTACTGACCTAGAAGCATCTGTTGAGGAAACTCTGAATCTGCTTGTTGAGTCCTTTGGAGGTCAACAAAGTGGACAAACAGCTCCTAGAAAGCCAACTATGCCCTTTGAAAGAAAAGAAAAGAAAAAGAAGGAAGGGTATGTTGATCCTACACTCCTGCTAGTTGCTGATTATTTCCAATGGAAGTTTGGATTTTACAAGAGACAAAAATCAGCTGCTGAGCCTATGACAGACTTTGAGGAGTGGGCTTTTGAAAATTTAGGAGTGGAAAATTTGCTTGACTTGGTTGATACCTCCCTATTGGAAATGAGATTAATTGAAATTATTGAAAAAGAGAAGGGAGAAGAAGGCATTATGTTCAAGACTCCTAAAGATGGACCAAACAGTGATGATTCATCATCATCTGATTCTGATGATGGTCATCCCCCACATCAAGGAGAAGCCAGTGGAACTGCTTTGATAAATGAACCAAGTGTAGAACAGTCCACTGATGCTGGCAAGTCTGCTGAGGGCCAGCAGACTAGTGAAATGGATGAGGATCTGGAAGATCTCACCATAGATGATTTGGAGGCCTTAATCAACGATGGGATAAACCTTGAAGGTAACAGGATGGTTGGCACATCTGATGCATTCAAGGTTGTGGAGGCTGATATGAATCCTGAGGATCAAAGAGATCAAGATTTGGATGAAGAGAATGTTATTGAATATAGTGAGCCTGATGTTAGTTACAAGATTCATTCAATATCAAGAATGGATTGATACTCAGGGCACTATCTCAAAATCTGCTAAGGATCTACTGAAGAAGATTGCGATCTTTGGAGGAATTCGGAGGAAAACATGGCAACTTTTCCTTTTATTTGGGTAGAAGAGAGTCCTACTCACCGAGGAACAGGCAGTGATTGGACAGAGGTTGAACATGGTGATGGGTTTGGAAGAATCACCATTACATTTTGAGGAGGTTCAGCCACTGAGGTTCAAACAAAGACTGAACAAAGGTCGAAGTGGTGGTACAGTTCTTTGAGGACCAAACAAAGACTGGACAAAGGTTAGAACTCCCAATGGGTTTGGAGGAAACCCCTGCTACTGTTGAAGAACAGGCTGCTGTAGTAGAGCCTACTGGAGTAAAGGCCACTGAGGGGAAAGATAGTCAACAGACTGCTGTTATTGATGAGGATGAACAGCTGCTGGACTATGACTTCAGTGATGAGGAGTTTCAAATGCCTGAGGAAGAAACTATTGCTACTGAACCTCAACAGGCATATGTACCAATTTTTGAGGAACCTGCATAAGACCCAATTATGGAGGATATTCTTGGTGCTATGGTTGAAGAAGGACCTGCCCCTGCTGGAAGGGACATGAGTAGAACCATGGTTGTCAGCAGACAGAGGGCACAATACAATGTTTAAGAACCTGCTGATGAAGCTGCTGGACATATGGCTGGAGGAATGGCTGGTGGATTACCAGCACAAGTGTTGGATGAGTTGAGGGCAGTCAGAAATGACATCACAAGATTAAGAACTCAACTTGACAGGCAAGAGCAAAGATTTGAAGATTTAATGAACTTGGTGGAAAATAGAGGAAGAACTACTGAAACAGTTGCTTCCAACATCACTTCCACTCAATATGCTTTGGCTGACCTTGCTCTAGATGTAAAAGGAATTAGACAAGGAAATACAATGAAGGAGAAGTTCTTGAAAGAACAGTTTGCCTCCATCCAACAGAAACTTGACAAACTTGCTGAGGCACCCAAGCCCTGTGTGGCTGAACCTCTTTGGAACACTTCACCTCTTTGGATTGGATCCTAAGTTTCTTGAGAGGATCAATCTCTTGGAGCGCATAATGCAAGAAAGGATCACCGCAGCTTGACACTAGAATCAAATCATGGAGGGTCAATCGAACAACTTGGTGATCACACAGAGAGTGTTCATGGTCTGCTGTCCCGTTTTGTTGATGATGTCAATAAGAGGGAAGAGAGCCAGACAGCAGTAGCAAAAGAGGCTGCTAGGATTTTTGCACAAAAGAAATGGGAGGCTGACACCAATGCTTTCAGAGAACCTGCACCTGGCAGACTTCCACTTACTGATGATCTTTTCAAAAAATATAAGAATCTTTACTACAACAAGAGAAGACCTTACCATGACAAGGGCTTCCATGAGGGACTGAATTCCTTTTTGGGGCTTAAGTTTTGGGAAACAAGAGTTAAAGCCTTAAGATCTTCTCACAGAGGTGGAAGAGGTGGTAGAGGTGGAAGGAGTCTACCTACCACATCAGCTAAAGATTCACTGAATGAGTTCAAAGAGTTATAAATGCATTTAGGCTTCAGAGTACATTAGATCAACCTTACTCTACCTGAGGCATGGAAATGGTGGAAGGAAGTGAATTCCCATATTGACTTTTCCCTTATTGAGAATCAATGGATGAGAGATATGGTTAGAGAAATAAGGGAATATCATGAGCAGCAAGAGAAGGAAAGGCATGAAAGGGAAAGAAGAAACTAGATCAGCATACTTACACTTACATTTTATTTTTGCTGAATATAGATTGTAATATCTCTTGAAAAAGCTGATTATAATGAAAAATGACTGAATTTGTTCTATTATTGTTTTTACTCTTTTTGCTTTGCTGTAAGGAGGGAATTGGCATCATCACCAAAAAGGGGGGAAATTGTTGAACTTATTTTAAGTTTTAGTGATGAGTTCCAGACTAGCTGTTATAGAGTGTTCGGTAAAAACACGTTTTAAATTTATAATACCGAAACACCCCAAGTATAAGGATCTGTAGTAAAGGATGTTAACGGGTCGTCCTAAGGGAATGGAACGTTTATCGAATTCAAATATAAATCTATATCAATTATGTCACGATTATAAACTAAACTAAGGCTGAAACTAACTAAAACCTAAACTTAAGAATTAAAACTAGAACAAGAATAAAAACAAGCGAAAAAAAAGAAAAATAAGAAAAGAAGGACGAGACGTTCACTTTAATGAGCAGCGTCTGAAACTAAATCTAATGGACGGCGTTACGCTATTGCGACGAACGTCGATGATTATGAATCGAGCGAAAATTGCGAGAAAAGTTGCGAGAAATCTAAAGGTTCAAAAACTAAAACTTGAACTAAACTTATGCAAGCGATTTGATTCAAACAAGTAAAGGAAAACACAACAAGGCAAGCTGGACTCCACTTATCAACCAACAATCCAACTAGACGGTGATTAAAAAGACATAGTTTTTAGTAGTGATTTATCACGAATTCAATCAAATATCTTTAATCAAATTCCTAAGGTTTCGTTTGTCTTTTCAAACAAACTAAACATGCAATCAAAAGCAGGATCACGAGATCGTTTCCAAACTCTTACTCAACTAAACATGCCTAATCTCTCATAACATGATTAGATGCATCACTTAAGCGAAAGAGAACTCAAATAAACAGACTTTATAAATTTATTCAAGCATAAAGATAGATAAATAGATCGTTTCATAGAATTGATAATTCAACAAATCATGGCAATGTAAAACAGCGTTAAAAAGTGATGAAAAACTAGATCTTAAACTCACTAAACATCCATGTCGAACTCTCTAGTTGGTTTTGTTGTTGATGAGCTTCCTCCGTCGACTCAACGCAGGCTTTTAGCCAACAATCATGTTGAAGATGATTGTTGGGTTGGAAAGTTCATCTCTGCGTAAAAGGCTTGTGGCGCAGCTTTTTGGTGTAAAGTTGTGATCTCAATTATGTGGTATGAATTAGGGTTAAGAGGCTGCTTTGCTATATATAGAATTTTGGGTCGGTTATGACTAAGTCGGCAACGGACGCTCGTCTGAATATCCGGACGCCCGTCCCGAGAATGCCTGGGCGCTGAGTAAACGCTTCGTTCATCCTCCGTCTGAACTCTCTGAATGTAAAATCGATTACGGCTGTTGCATGGGCGCTTGATTCATACGGGCCTTCGTTCAAGATCGGTGACACCCGTTTGAAGCTAGCCGAGGATCGGATCTCTTCATCTTTATCCAATTTCTTCAAGCCAATTCCAACTCTATCTCTTATAATTCGACTTGAGCTTCATTTATCCTCATTATATGCACGAAAATTAACTCCTACATGATAAATAAACAATGCCACAGCGGTAATAAAATCCAAATAATAATAATTCCATTAAATTAAACACTTAAAATCATCAATTTTGCATACAACCCTCTTAAAATCATCTTTATTAAATAATTACACTTAAACCCTTAATTCTCATGTAAATTATGCAAATGTGGGAAAAAATAATAATAAAATACACCATTAATAATCATATAAATATGGCCTGAACAAATCCCCCACACTTAACTTTTTGTACGTCCTCGGACAAAACAATCAAAACAATAGCTCAACTTTATAAATAATCCACATAGATCTCTAACTCACGTAACAAAAGATACAACAACTATAGCAAATGATACCAACACAGAGATAGATTCGGTGTAAGTGTGACAAGCCGTTCTCAATCTTAACAAGCCTTCCAAAGAAATATCCTTTCAAAAATTCCAATGACTATCCTAGGTATGATGGCGATAATAGCTCCACTCAAAGCCTTCCCACGCACTCAAGTAGGATAATCCTACAAACATATCATGCGGTTCTCTGGGTATAAGATCCATGATAACAAAGACTTCACTTTATTCTTATTCATCATTTCCAAAATTTTCAAATTTGACGCATATCAGAATGAGCTATTACCCATCATAGTAGAATAGGATGTTTCGTGATAACACCCTACCTTACTCAAATCATAAGGTAGCTTCTCCTGACTGTCGTGAGCTTTTGGTCATCATAGTGGTATAGGACATTTCGAGATAACGCCCTACCGCACTCCAATCATCGACCAGCTTTCGACAAACGTACTTATTATGATTGCTTATTCATTCTTTTCTTCAAGACATAAGTTACATCTCACTTATCACATTCAAACGTTATGATATTCACAGCACACGGTCCAACTTAGGTGTAACTATACTGATCTTACTATGAATAAATCACTAAAAATAATGAAAGGATACAATTCAAAAGTCATGCTTCAAAATCAAAGGCTTTCGTGAGTGAAAAACGAAACTATCTCCATAAAAGTAAAACATGCTATAATTATCTCACTAAGTCACATACTATCATCGTTAGAAAACTACAACTAGCAAGCATCTAGTTCCAATTATATGCTCGAGACTCACAAAAAATTTTAAATTTCGCAGAAATTTAACATTCACTCATATTTCAAAGGATATAGCATAAAAACATACCCAAACACCCCCCCTCACACTTAAATCACATTATGTCCTCAGAATGTGCAAATATAAAAGAAAAGAAAACTTAGCTGGTTTCAACGGTGGTTGTGGGATGAAAGTTAGCGGAGAGTCGGGCCGGAGCATGGATGTACCATTTGCAACTCGAATAGACAACACTTTGGACATAGTAACTCGAAAACCTGCTCAAAAGTATCTGCAACACTCGACATACCATATAATCTCGGGGTACACGGGGTACATGAGCAACACATAACACAAAACACTCACAATGAACGTAAGAGGAATAACCATCAACACAAAAGCAACTAAAGTATTATTTCTAAAACAATAAAACAAAACAACCTAAGAAAAGGAAACGAACAAAGAAAACTAGGTTGCCTCCTAGGAGCGCTCTTTTAATGTCAATAGCTTGACACAGATTCCAAAAGATTAACCCGGATCGGGCCACTTTGGTTTAACAGCCGCCACCTCAGTATCAGAATCAGAAGTAGTGGGGCGGAAATGATTTTCACCACAACAACAAGTCAAGTGTGCAATAAGATCATTAAACTTTTCTCTCCAAACTACACTGACTCTCTTCTTCTTGTTCTTGCGCACGATAGCCATAGACATAGTGGTATGATCAGAAGTTTCAGCAGAAGGTACCTTACGGGTGGATATAGGAACGTCATCATCATCTGACTCAAAGAAATAAGATGGAATCTCCTCACAAATCAGGACATCTGTACTCTCATCTCTTCTTTGGAAATAAAGAATCTCAGGCTTTTCCTTTGGTTGCCCAAAATATTTCTTAAGTCGATGACCATTCACTTTGAAAGCTTGATTACCATACCCGTTCAAAGTAATTACTCCACTTGGATTAACCTCGAGAATCTCAAATGGACCAGACCATCTAGACTTTAGCTTACCAGGAAACAAATGAAGTCTGGTATTATAGAGTAAAACCATTTCACCAACTTTGAATTCTCGGTCTTTGATCTTAGCGTCATGTAGCATCTTAGTTCTCTCCTTGCTGAGCTTAGCATTCTCGTATGCTCTGAGTCTGAATCCGTCGAGCTCGTTCAACTGTAACAACCTTTTCTCCCCACAGAGTTGGCTATCAAAATTTAAGAATTTAATTGCCCAGAAAGCTCTGTGTTCAAGTTCGACAGGTAAATGACAAGCTTTGCCATAAACCATTTGGAAGGGTGACGTGCCCATCGGGGTCTTGAATGCAGTACGATAAGCCCACAATGCGTCATCCAGCTTAAGACTCCAATTAGATCTATTATTGTTCACGGTCTTCTCCAAAATTCTTTTCAAGCTCTGGTTGCTTACCTCGACTTGGCCACTGGTTTGAGGATGATATGGTGTACCAATCTTATGTTTGACACCATATTTTTCAAGAACCTTGTCAAGCGGCGCATTGCAAAAGTGAGTACCTTCATCACTAATGAGTGCTCTCGGACAGCCGAATCTAGTAAAGATATTCTTTTGCAAGAATTTCTTTACAACCTTGTGATCATTAGTTTGAGTAGCTATGGCCTCGACCCACTTTGAAACATAATCCACACAGACGAGGATATACTTATTATCACATGAAGATGGAAAGGGTCCCATAAAATCTATGCCCCATACGTCGAAAACTTCACACTCAAGAATGGGCTTAAGTGGCATTTCCATCCGACTACTCTGCCTTCCTGTTCTCTGGCACCTATCACAACCTTTACAAAAGGCTTCTGCGTCTTTAAACAGAGTCGGCCAGTAGAATCCAGCTTGAAGAATCTTTGCAACCGTCTTCGGTGTTCCTAAGGACCTCCCTATAGGACCGCTGTGGCATTGTTCTAGGATATCCCACTGATCATGCTCAGGAACACACCGTCGAAGCAAACCATCCTTACAGACCTTGAACAAATAAGGATCTTCCCATACGAGATATTTAAGGTCGGAAAGAACTTTTCTTCTCCGATCGTCATATCCTCTAAATGACCACTCGCTAAATAGTTGGCGTGAGTCGACATACCACGGCCTAACCGTTTCAAGCTTCATCAATTGCTCGGTTGGAAAATCAATGCCTATATCATTGTGATTTTACGCACCCTCATTTACTAAGCGAGATAAATGATCACCACAATATTCTCACTACCTTTTCTTATCTTTAATCACAAGGTCAAACTCTTGTAGAATTAAAATCCATCTAAGTAACCTTGGTTTGGCATCTGCTTTATCCATAAGGTAGCGTAGGGCTGCATGATCGGTCCAAACAACAACTTGAGACCCTAGAAGATAACTTCTAAACTTGTCAATGGCAAAAACAACAGCCAAGAATTCCTTCTCAGTTGTGGTATAATTGCATTGAGCCGGGTTCAAGGTGCGGCTCGCATAATAAATGGGCTGAACCTTTTATCAACTCTTTGACCTAAAGCTGCGCCTCGGGCGTAATTAGAGCATCGCACATCAACTCAAAAGGCTTGGTCGATCGGGTGCTACTAAAATAGGGGGCAGCGATAAGCTTGTCTTTCGACAATTGAAAGCTTCTTTACACTTCGCATCGAACAAGAAATCAACATCTTCTTTCAAAAGATTTGATAAAGGCTTGGCAATCGTAGAAAAGTCTCTAATGAAACGCCGGTAGAAGCCAACATGTCCTAGAAAACCTCGCACCTCTTTCACTGTTTTTGGGTACGTCATCTTTTCAATGGCTTCAACCTTAGCCTTATCAACTTGAATGCCAGCATTGGACACCTTGTGTCCCAAAACTATTCCTTCATCAACTAGAAAATGGCATTTCTCCCGATTAAGCACATTCTTCTCAACGCAACGTTGGAGTACCATATCTAGGTTCTCTAAAATTTCATCAAAACTATCGCCGTGGATCGAAAGTCTTCCATGAAGACCTCCATGCATTGCTCCACAAGTCCATCAAAAATGGCTAACATGCACCGTTGGAAAGTCGCGGGTGCATTGCATAGGCCGAATGGCATTCTCGCGAAAAGCAAAAGTACCGGATGGACACGTAAAGTTGTCTTCTCTTGGTCATTAGGATCAATGGCTATCTGGAAGTAGCCGAATAGCCATCAAGGAAACAATAATACTTATGACCACTCGGTCGTTCAATAAGTTTGGTCAATGAAGGGTAGGGAAAGTGGTCCTTGGCGGTAACCTCATTAAGTCTACGATAGTCAATCTGAGACTCAGTAGCACGTCACGAGTCGTAAGGCAACTTCCTCCCTTTTTCATTCTTTTAATTGTGATTCCACCTTCTTTGGCACAACTTGAGTAGGTGACCCACTCGCTATCGGCGATTGCATAGATGATGCCCATGTCAAGCCACTTTATCACTTCTTTCTTGACAACCTCCTGCATATGCGGATTCAGCCTTCTCTCGAGGTTGTCTAACCTTTTAGCTCCTCCTCCGTTCGGATTTTATGCATGCATACATCCGGGCTGATTCCTCGGATATCACCCACTTGCCATCGAGCGAGGATATTCTTTTTTAAGCACTTCTATCACCGTGCTTCTTGCTCAGGTCGAGTTTGAAGAAATGATCAAAGGCAATTTATCTCCATCCTTAAGAAAGATATACTTAAGGTGTTTGAGCGGTTTGAGCTCTAAATCGATGAGTGGTTGCTCAATACTAGACTTTAACGGGCCACCTTTCTCTTTATGAGCTTGGAGTGGTTGACTGAAGAATAACTCATCTTCCCGAGGCTCAACCCGGAAAGTCTTGGATCAAATCATCCATCGGAATCCTCCGATCAACACTTGCTTCCTTTTTCTTGTGATCGATCATTTTCTTAACTCTTCATCTTTAAGCTCTTCTGCCAGCTCCTCCCAATCATCTACTTCCCAATGAGTAGCTTCTCTCCAAAACTCTACCTCGTCCCAACTACCCATCAGAGCTTCTTCTTCACCAGGGATGAAGTCTTCCTGACTCAGTTCTTTGAAATCATCGTTTGTTGCTGGGCATCTCCATGCTTCTAACTCAATAACAGGCCCAGTGTGAGCGAGTGAAGATGACTCGTCAATGCCTACGGCTTGAAATGAATTAGAAGGTGGTCCGCAGTCAGCCGGATCCTCAATGTCCAAGACTTCAAAAACACCTATCTCTGTCAACTCCTCTGCTTCTTCAAAGTAGGCATCTTTTTCGTCCTCATAGATAGCTTCGACAAACGATATTTCATCAATTACGGCTCTTTCAGGATGTGTCCTCGTGTGAAGGTGACGGATGTGTCACCGACTCTAAGAGTAATCTGTCGCTTTCGTGAAGTCGATGAGGCGTTAGAAGTGTCTAAAAGGTTCGACCTAGAATTAGAGGCATCTCCTTATCGGTGTATAGTCTAGAATAACCCAATCGGTAGGGAAGACTAAATGTTCAATTTGAAGGAGAAAATTAGCTACACAACCGGCTGCAGTCCGGCTAGATTTATCTACCATCTGAAGAGAAATCGGGCGTTCCCGCATCCTTTTATCTAACCCGAGCTTTTTGCATCGTTTAATGGCATCACATTAATAGAGGCCCCCGAGTCGCATAAGGCGTTTTGAATAAGTGGCCTTCGATCTCACGGAGATTGAAGGTGCGCCAGATCACCTCTCTTAATGACAATTTTACGTGAAACCATCGCGCAATCTTCAGTAGCACTTCTTCACCATCCCCAGAAGCTTTCTCTTACTCCCAGAATTCTTTAAGATACTTAGAGCATTTAGGCATCTCGATTAATACCTCGGCTAAGGGCATACTGACTTGAGTGTCTCTAAGCATCCTCCTCACTCCATCATACTGCTTGTCATTAGTGCGGGCTTTCTCTTTCCTTTTTGGGGGATAAGGAAGGGCTTTACCATTCCCTGCGGCCTGATTATTTATCGCCTCATCCTCCTTATCCTTCCATCTTACGAACTTTTCTTTCCTTTTCTTAGCAGGGGTACAGCCTCCTGACTTTCCTTCCTCTCCTCATCATCAGAATTATTTTCGTCCTCTGAAGAATTGTCACTACGCTCCTCATCGTTGCTTTATTCGGCATGTGGTTTCTGATTTCCCCCTCCTGAACTCATGGCGTCAGGAGGGGCTACTCGTTTCCCGACATCTTGCCGGGTCCAGCCTGTTTACCACTTCTCAACGTTACTTCATTCAACTCCTCTTCTTGCCTATACTCCCACTGAGGTGTAATGGCAGTGCAAACATTCACATCGACTTTTCGGTTCTCTCGGTATAACTCGGAAGTTTACCGTGAGGTCTCGCTTGCTTGCCGGTCCGCCATTTGACCAACTTGTCTCTCAATTGCTTTAACACTAGTGGGCGAGTCTTCACCATGTCTACCAACTCATCGAATTTGTGTTGAGGACACATGAGGTGGTATGATTGTTGTTCTGAGTTTGATTCCAGCCACCTTGAGGCCTTTGGGAGTTCCGAACTAGCCTCGATAGTTCGAGTTGAAAGAATTCGAATTTGAAGGGCCAGGTGGTAACTTGGCTTGATTGAAGTTTTGTCTTTGAAATCTGAATAGTTACTTGCTGTTGAAGTTTCGGAAGGGTTGGTTTTGATTATCCATTAAATTTACTTCTTCCGTCATCTCCGTTCCTACCGCATTCCCGGATCGGAAGGTCTGCGTCAAGATTGGCCACCGCTTGCTTATCAATTCCATCCCGAGCAACCAACGACTTTGTATCGGGATTGCTTGCGTACCTTCTTTCTTAACAATATTGGTCTTCTTAGGAGTCGACCACATATTGTTCTTGGCGATGGTCTCACCACTCTGAGCAGCGCCTCATCACCTCCCCTAAGAAGGATCCATGAGTGTGGAGTCAAGATAGTCTCTATTAGGTTGAGAGACTCCTCTCGTAAAATAGTTCCAACAACTCATGTCTATCATATCCGTGATTGGGGCACTTCCTCATCAACATTTAATCTCTCCCAAGCCTTGCCAACAGTCTCATCCTCCATCTCGCTCAAGCGTAGCTATTTCCCGTTTCATCTCCATAATCTTGCACGGTGAAACCCACTTAAGAGCGAAGGCTCTTTTGACATCATTCCATGTATGAAGGGAATGATGTGCTAACGACTTAAACCATCTCGCTTGCTTCACCTTTTAAAGCAAAAGGAAATAGCTTCAACTTTACGATCTCGGAATCAACACCAGGATAATGGCACCTTCACGATTTGTATGAATGTGGACAAGAAGTCGTGCGGGTCTTCTTGAGCAAAGATGCCATGGAAAGAGCTATTTTGGACTAGTGCAACTACTCCATTTTTAAGGTCGAAATTTACTCCCCCATATCGTGGACGAATAGGTCTATGTCCTCGAGAAAATCTTGATTAAGATATGGAGTGTAGGGGTCTGGTTCAACTGATTAAGTGGTTTTGGCGGAATTGTTGAAGTTGTTGATTTATGCCCGACTTGTTGATTCTGCTGTTATGTTGCAGAGCTTGCATTTGTTGAAGAATGAGATTTAATTGGGCTTGGGATCGAGATTTGGAATTGGTGGATCTTGATCCGCCATTTTGTCCAAATCGTGGAAAAGCCTTCTTCTAAGGATAGATCGTTCGGCTCGGGATCAAAGATCGAAGTCCTTCTTACTTCTCGTTTGCATAAACCGGAAGAAAGGAAAGGAAGAAATCAACCCTTTGGGGTTGATTAGAACAAAGTTTAGAAAAGATTAGATGGTTTAGAGGAGAAAAGAAAAGAGAAGAAAAGAGAAGAAAGAAAAGAAGTGATGATTGAACAGATCGAATCGGCGTCCGGTGTTAGTGGACGTTCGTTCGTGAATCGAACGCTGTTTGATTGAATGAACGTTCGTTCGAGAGGACGTAATTGAGGTGGACGGGCGTTCAAGTTGTTGAATGCTCGCTCGAGATACGAAAACCTAAAAACTAAGGTTACCAGAAATTAAAAACGAGATAAAAAATAAAAGCAGAAAAGACTTAGGGAAACAAAATAAAACAAATCTATAATTACGGAAACAGATCTAAGCTATAAAAAGTAAGGAAAATAATTGAAAGAAAATCAAATAAAATAAAACAGTAATAAATGTAATCCTAAAATTAAAAACTACGAATTAAAATTAGAATCGATATAAAAATTTATACCTAAAGGAATCCGACAACCAAAACCGAGTCCCCGGCAACGGCGCCAAAAACTTGTTCGGTAAAAACACGTTTTAAATTTATAATACCGAAACACCCCAAGTATAAGGATCTGTAGTAAAGGATGTTAACGGGTCGTCCTAAGGGAATGGAACGTTTATCGAATTCAAATATAAATCTATATCAATTATGTCACGATTATAAACTAAACTAAGGCTGAAACTAACTAAAACCTAAACTTAAGAATTAAAACTAGAACAAGAATAAAAACAAGCAGAAAATAAGAAAACAGAAAGACGGACGAGCGTTCACTTTAATGAACGAGCGTCTGGAAACTAAATCTAATGGACGAGCGTCTGCTATTGCGGACGAACGTCTGATTATGAACTGAAGCAGAAAATTGCAGAAAAGTTGCAGGAAATCTAAAGGTTTAAAAACTAAAACTTGAACTAAACTTATGCAAACGATTTGATTCAAACAAGTAAAGGAAAACACAGCAAGGCAACTGGACTCCACTTATCAACCAACAATCCAACTAGACGGTGATTAAAAAGACATAGTTTTTAGTAGTGATTTATCACGAATTCAATCAAATATCTTTAATCAAATTCCTAAGGTTTCGTTTGTCTTTTCAAACAAACTAAACATGCAATCAAAACAGGATCACGAGATCGTTTCCAAACTCTTACTCAACTAAACATGCCTAATCTCTCATAACATGATTAGATGCATCACTTAAACGAAAGAGAACTCAAATAAACAGACTTTCGTAAATTTATTCAAGCATAAAGATAGATAAATAGATCGTTTCATAGAATTGATAATTCAACAAAACATGGCAATGTAAAACAGCGTTAAAAAGTGATGAAAAACTAGATCTTAAACTCACTAAACATCCAGTATCGAACTCTCTAGTTGGTTTTGTTGTTGATGAGCTTCCTCCGTCGACTCACTGAACTCTCTGAATGTAAAATACGATTACGACGCCGCATGGACGCTTGATTCACTTCGGGCCGCTGTTCAAGATCGATGAGCGCCCGTTTGAACTGCTGAGGATCGGATCTCTTCATCTTTATCCAATTTCTTCAAGCCAATTCCAACTCTATCTCTTATAATTCGACTTGAGCTTCATTTATCCTCATTATATGCACGAAAATTAACTCCTACATGATAAATAAACAATGCCACAGCGGTAATAAAATCCAAATAATAATAATTCCATTAAATTAAACACTTAAAATCATCAATTTTGCATACAACCCTCTTAAAATCATCTTTATTAAATAATTACACTTAAACCCTTAATTCTCATGTAAATTATGCAAATGTGGGAAAAAATAATAATAAAATACACCATTAATAATCATATAAATATGGCCTGAACATAGAGCAAAGGTAAAAAGATGTCTAGATCAAATGTATAGGCTTATTAGAGTTTGATCTTGTATAGGTTTGATCTAACAAGCACTGTAAAAGGTCAGCTGACTTTCATCAGCACACTAGTCTAGATCAGTAGGGTACCTGAGTCAGTAGACTAGTTTAGGAACCTCTTTGAAGGCGAAAGTGAGGGCTCAAACTCAGTTATTGAAGGCTAAGGGATCAAACTTAGTATTTAAATTCAAGGATATGAAATCAGAATTTAGGGAAGTCTGTGATGACCTAAACTGATTGCATATACCTTGTGTACAAGGTCTAAGCTCCAAAAGATAAGTGGTGATTGGAACTTAGTTATATTCAAAATGGTGTAATCTAACTTCATAATTAAAGTTAGATATAAGAGAAGTCAGCTGCAGTGTTTTATAAACACAAAGAACATTGGACAAAATTGACGATATGTATTTCAGTAGACTTACATTCACAGGAACCTGCTGAACATATATTTCGATTTAATCAGAGGTTAAATTGGAAGATTACAAGGAAAATGACAGATAACAACTCTTGGTTTTGTCAACAAATCAATGGCTAAGATTAAAGGGACGTTGGAAAGAAACAGAGGTTTATCCAATGGATACAAGTCAAAGGTGAAACGATCAAAAATGTCAAAAAGCAATCGACGATTATCGATTTACTATATCTGAGGACAAAAAGCAAGCCAAGATGGGACAAATCTGAAACGGCTATGTTTTGAATTTCAAACATAAGTCACATGGATTTTCACCTATAAATAGATGACCCCTAATACAGAAACAAGTGATGATTTTTGAGAGAAAAACAACATATAATCTTGAGCTTCAGATTCTTATCAAGAAGTCACCTGTGACCTCTTCAACTTAAAGCTCTCGATCCAAAGAAACTTCTTCAAGTGTAATCTGTTATCAAGCTACATCAAGTTTACACACTTGAAGAATCCAAGCTGCTGATCATATCATCCTGATCAAGCTGCTGAAAGCTGAATCACTTACTTGATTCAAACTTTCTTTTACAAGAAACCTGCTGAAGACAGTGAAGCACATTTGTGTGTCAAGAACTGTTGTTTGTGGTGGAGCTGGTGAAGAGGCAATCCTACCCTTCAAGGACCAGTGGAAGACTTTGGAGCAGCAATCCTACCTGTTCCAAGTGTTCAGTTTGTGAAGCCATAGTTATTGGTGAAGGACAAACAACTTAGGGATTTTTATAATCAACCTCAAGGATCTCTAGTGAATTACCTCCAACATCACGAGAGAAGAGTGGATCGACGAGGATTACACCACCTGGAACCACTATAAAATTGCCTACTTACTTTCTGCATTTAGTACATTTAGCACATCAATCTCATCGAACTAGCAAATCAATCACACACATACACTAATGAGTATCTAATACTTGGTATCATATTTTAACAATAAGTAATAAGGCTTAATTTAAATATATTCCATTTGCAACAAATTCAAGATAAAGTCAATAGTCACCGACTCTGAAAGTGTCAAGTGAGACTCTCGAGCAATCAATGAGTTCTTTGAAGTTCTTTGAGTTTGTTAACTCCAAAAGTTTTAAGTGTTAAGTTTATTCACCCCCCTCTAAACTTAACCAAAGTCTTTTCAAGGGACCAACAATATCCTTCATTGATGATTGAACTAGGGTTACTTGGGTGTATTTGCTTATGAATAAATTTTAAGTTGCTACTGTTTTTTCAACAATTTTAAAACATGGTGAAAACTAAATTTGATACTAGGATAAAGAGGATAATGACTGATAATGTAAGAAATTACTTCAATCAGTTCCTTAGTCCTTTTCTCCGAAAGGAAATGTTTGGACCACCATGTCATCAATACACACAGGGGTCCACCATAAATTCCTTAATTCCTATTGGTTGGACACACCAGGTAGGATTTGGTTCTGGACCATAGTAAAGTTTGTGTGGGATCATTCATGAGTCTTCTTGTGTTCATACTCCACAACAAAATGGAGTGGTTGGACGCAATAATAAACACATGATGGAGGTAACTAAGGCTCTGCTTTTCCAAATGAACTTTCACAAATTTTACCGGGGAGAGACAGTTCTTACTGTGAATCATCTCATTAAAAGAATGCCATCCAAATATTTGGAAAACCATACTCCTAGATATCTTTTATCCAGCTTATATCCTAGTTTTCCAAGTTGTGAAAAATTGTATTTAAATATCTTTAGGTGTGTTGTGTATGATCAGATCCATTCTCCCAATAGAGGGAAGTTGGATGCGTATGTTGTTAGATGCATCTTTGTTGATTACTTAAGTACCCAGAAGGGGTATAAATGATTTTCATGAAGCTGTCTCCAGGGGTGTAACTTTTTTTGACGTTGAATCGTACTATGGAACTTTTCATATCAAAACTTAGGGGGAGTCCTCAATAACTGATTTAGAAAAGGATCACTTTCTTACGGATATTGTGACAGTGCCAGATTCACAAAATCAAAGATGAGAACATCAAACAAAAAAGGTCCCTGCAAAAAGACAAAGAAATGAATCTGGATCAAACTCGGGGGAGAATGCGATCAAACTCAGGGTGAGAATCCATAAATTCAAGAATAAGATTCAGATCAAGTGGATATCATTTCTCAGCTGGCCTCACTAGAAGTAGAGTTATCAGCTGAAGCTTCTTAGTTGATTCCACCAGCAGTAAAGCTGTCATCTGAAACTCCTCAACAAAGTTGTCCAGAAATGACCTCCCAGGGTGATATTCCTATTGCTCTAAAGAAGATATCTAGAGCTTGTACCAAGCCCAAAGAAGACCTACCTATTGCCTATTGGGCTTGGTTAATTTCAGATAACAACACACAAACAACTTCACAAAGAATAACAGTAAGAAGCACAAAATAGACCCTTCTGAAGTTATCTTCTTTAATCACTTGACCCCCCTTGATCCCTCTTTCAGCTTCAAGCCTTTCTTCCACTCGGATCTAGAGACCCTTATCGGATCTTCTGATGCTAGCTCCATGTGTGCTTGACAACCGAACATGTAAACCGGTATAAATACAAGTGATTTGTTTCATGTGATGATTTCTCTAGAAACGTTGACATTGTATTTGTGTTGTTCTTTTGGAGATTCTGGTTTTTTAGCTATGGAAGATTTTAATACTTTGATTCAACAATGGCTAAGTAGTAGATATTTGGTTTCTGCTTCTCAGGTTGCACTAGAGACTACAGTCTGCCGCTACTGCGGTGGGCGTTCCGGCAGTAGACCTATGTGTTCATTACAATAGACTTTACTTTCACTCGTACTTTTATGTTCGCATTTCTAGTTTTATTTGAAATCTTTGTATGATATAAATATAACTATTTCAAAAGATGTACATGCACATCCGCTTTGTTTTATCTCGGATTTCGAATGCATAGTTACAATAACAATTACAACAACAAAAATAATTGGACCTCTGGTCAACTATTTGCCTTGTTGTAGATAAGGACATAATGTACGTTTGATGAGGTGCTGGTGAACTTTATTTAGGGTCACGAAGAAGAAAAAACAGGACAGTCCCTCAGCCAGTTCATAGGAATAGAGAGCTTGACGCCAAAAATGTACCCAATTCACATCCCGATTGACCCATTCGTTTTGATGTGTTTCACTGTATCAATAGGGATGGGCGGATAAGAATATAGGTAGGTACTATTCACATTGTCAAAAATTCTAAGGAATCAAGGACAGATTCGATGATCAACAAGGATTTACTTTCATCATCAATACAATATTTTAAGCCACAAGAAATGGAGAAAGGGGAGATCTTTGTACTTATGATTCAAGGGTTCTTAAATCCATATTGACCATCCATTTGATAGGCACTTATTAAGAAAAATCTTTCATACAATGAATGCTCATTTCAATTATTACATTTTCATGCATATCATCATCATCTTTATAACATGTATACAAAGTTGAGTTTGAACGACAAGATCCACGTATTCCAACAACTCGATCGAGCTGTAGAACCATGAGAATAGCATGCCACACACACCACACTGAGAATATCAGTGAAGGATTCTGAAATTTTGTCCAACATGGTCCGTATTTTTTTTCAAAGTCATATTCTTTCAAGGTGCTGATACATTTTTATACATATAAAATGCATAGTTTTTTTGATTTTTAGCAGGGTCCGTAGACCCAATTAAAAACATATACATTTGTCCCTGCAAAATAGGCCCGAATGCAAAAACGGTTCGAACCAAATCAAATTTTCTTTTTCTTCGTTATTGACTTGATTAAGAATATTTTTAGACAAACTTGAAAATGACTCCGATGGTTTCAAACGTAAATCGTTGGATTAAAGTTTGAAAAGTTTATTATAGGTCAACAAAGCATATGATCTCTAGCTATAGTTTGCTCACCCTATGTACCATTAAGAGAATGTGGAAATGTTGATTGTAGTAGATCTTAAGGTAGGTGTAATGTCCCACATTGAAAAAATAGTAGAATGCTCACCCCCATATAAGTGTGAGACATAAAGGTCTTGTCAATTCGGGTTGGCCCTTTTAGACCAAGCGAGGACGGCGGTCTAAGCAGTTGACCGTACATTTATGACTCATTTAGCACTACCGCACCGAGTGCAGGGGCGTTCTGATGAATAGTATCGAGCCGACTATCGAGCGGAACTATGCGCCGCACCGCACAAGAAGACGGTGTAAGGATGGCCTCTAGTTACCTATGGTAGGGACGATCCAGGAACAGTCTTGGCCGTCCTGGCGAGGACGCCAGCCCCTTATAAGGGGGAAGAATGTAATGTCTCACATTGGAAAAGTAATAGAATGTAATGTCCCACATTGGAAAAGTAGTAGAATGCTCACCCCCATATAAGTGTGAGACATAAAGGTCTTGTCAACTCGGGTTAGACCTTTTAGACCAAGCGATGACGGCGGTCTAAGCAGTTGACCGGATATTTATGATTCATTTAGCGCTACCAGACCTGGGGTCTGGGGGCATTACAGTAGGGGCAATGAAGCTTACCGAAGCGGTTAATCTGAGGCTCCAGGACCATGAGATCTTGGGTTCATGTCTTATCAAGTGCTGGTGAGTCATATATGTCAATTTTATGTGATAATTTTGTTCGATTAAAAAAAGAAAGAAAGAGCACATCTTAAGGTAGTAAAGTGATCGGATAAAATACAATACATATGTACTCCATCGGTTTCTTAATTTGTTGAAAATAGAAATATGTAAAGAGGACATTGAAATATTTTATTGAGTAAAAATGACATGTCTTTATTCCAATGTAATTTAAATTATACCATTATCAATTACAAAAATAAATATATTTTTTGATCTAATTATCAAAAGATGATAATTTTTTCATCGTATTTTTTTTCTTTATTCGTCCTCTTTATTTAGAAATCTCGTTTGATATTTTCCGACGTTATTTTCGAAGTCATTTTTGTAAAAAAAAACACATAAACAGTTGAATAATGGAACATTTAATTCGAGGTCATGATAATGCCATAATTATCACGGTAATAGTCAGTTTTGGTGACTTGATCTCTAAACTGATAAATAATCTTGTGGAACTAATCTGTAAAACTGAGACTGAGAATGATGGTCAATTCAGTTAAGTATATTCAGTTCTGTGAAAATCAGTTTGATGAAGTGCAACTGAGTTTCTTGAAGTCGCATCGATTCACAGTCTGTGAGTTTTGGCGAGTATATTGAGTTCTACATCTGGGCAGTTGATTACAAGTCTGGGAAGTCAGTTTTGAGCTGAGTTTCGTCTGGTGGATAACAGCTGGAGCTGTGGTGCACATCTGGGGTATTTATGAGAATTCCGACAAAGATCTTTGGTGGTTAGGGTTTGGGATTTGTGTCTATAAATACCTATGTTGTAATCAATGCAAGAGTGTGTCTTTCACTTTGTGAGTAATACCTTGTAATTCTGTGCATGATAAAATATCTCATTTTCTGTCCGTGGAGTAGTCGGCACAACGCCGGAAACCACGTTAAATCACTGTGTTCTCTTTGTGTGTTTTATCAATTCCGCCATACTTTACGTTTGCATTCCTATATGTTATTTATCTTTCTTAAACTGCAAGCTTCTCGTCTGTGTTTATAACAAACTGGTATCAGAGCGTCAGGTTCAAGATTCAGGAGTTGCAGGTGAACAGAGTTGATCTTCACCAAGACCGGTGACCGGTGCTAGGATTTTGTGATCAAAGGTTTGTTCTTTAATTAGAAGGATGTCAGTAATGAACATGAAGTTTGATAAATTTACAGAGAGGAACAGTTTCAGTTTGTGGTAAATCAAGATGCGGGCCTTGTTAAAGCAACAAGGATTGTGGACTCCTTTATCTGATAGAGGTGATGCTAATTCAGCAGATTATGCCAGTCTGGAGGAGAAAGCACATTCAACCATCATGTTGTGCTTGTCTGATGATGTTATCACAGAAGTTGCTGAGGAAGACACCGCTGCCAAGTTATGGTTGAAGATTGAAAGCATGTATATGACTAAGTTATTGACCAACAAGTTGCTGCTGAATCAGAGGTTTTTCAGCTTGAGGATGCATGAGGGGACTCAGCTGAGAGATCATCTTGATCAGTTGAACACAATATTACTTGATCTCAGGAATATTGATGTTAAGATTGAGGATGAAGATGCTGCTTTGATTTTGCTGGTTTCATTACCAGCTTCCTATGAGAACTTTGTGTAGTCCCTTCATAGTTAGGAAGGATACAATTCTTAAAGGATGTAAGGTCGACTTTCATGCCGCCGTGAGTCGAGACATAAAGCAAATTGGAGCGAGATAAGTCAGTGCAGGATCGAAAGTCGATGAGCAGCTGATGGAAAAAAGAGCATGGTCAGTCTAGGAAGAAAAGTTCCAAGAAGACAAGGTCCAAAGGCCTAAAATCCATAGATGTTTGCAAATACTGTAAGGAGCAGGGACAATGGAAGTCCAATTGTCCAAAGAGGAAGAAACAACAGGAGAACAGTTCTGGCACAGCTGCTGTGTCAGAACTCACAGAGAGTGATTCAGATGAGGACATGGTCCTTGTGGCAGAAGAGTCAGCACATCAAACTGATGTGTAGATTCTGACTCACAGGGCATCCTTTCATATTTGCCCTCACAGAGTGATTCTCAAGTTATCGGCATATAGATGTTGGTCATATATCTATGGCAAACAAAGAAGGTCTCGCAAGGTAGTTGTGATTGGCTCGATTCGATTGAGGACGAGAGGATGGAAGATTACATAAACCGAGTGAAGTTAGACATGTTCCACAAATGACCAAAAACTTGGTATCTCTCGATTCTTTGGACAACAGGGATTCGATTTTAAGGGGAAAGTGGTGTGCGAGTGTCTATAAAAACTCGGCTTGACGTTCTCGGGGAATCAAGAAAGGGACTCAGTATATATTACAAGGGTCGGGCTGTTCTTTGGTTCTCTTCTTTGTGACATCTGCTGAGGTTCATCAGTCACAACTTACAAAACTGTGGCATATGAGACTGGGTCACATGGGTGAAAATAGGATGCAAGTTCTTTCTTTGAAAGATCTTCTTGAGTGATGTAGGGTAAAAAATATGGACTTTTGTGAGTATTGTGTGTTTGGGAAGCTTCATAAGAGCAAGTTCTCAAAAGGGTACATAACAAAAAGTCATCACTTGATTACATTCATTCTGATTGTTGGGGGCCATCAAAGGTGGAGTCTCAAAGATATTTTGTGTCCTTCATAGATGACTATTCAAGGATGACTTGGGTGGTGCTGATGAAACACAAAAGTGAGGCATTCGAGATTTTTATGCAATGGAAGGCTCTAGTTGAAAATCAGTTGGGGAAGAAGATCAAGAGGCTTCGTAGAAATAATGGTCTGGAATTTTGCTGAACTGAGTTTGATACATTATGCAAAACTGAGGGTATTGTCAGACATCATATATACAGTCAGGAATACTCCTTAGCAAAATGGTGTAGCTGAAAGAATGAATCAAATTCTTTTGGAGAGAGCAAGATGAATGTTTTCTCATGTTGGTTTGTCAAAGAGAGTTGTTACTTGCAAATGGATTTTCAAGAAGAATGAAGGGATAACTGAGGCATAATGAGTTAAGTATAAAGCTCGTCTAGTTGCAAGAGGGTTCAGTCAGAAAGAAGGGGTGGACTTTGATGAGATATTTTCACCAGTGGTCAGACATACTTCAATCAGAGTGTTACTAGCAACGGTGGCACAACAGGACTTAGAACTTGAGGAGTTAGATATGAAGACAGCTTTTCTACGTGGTGAGGTAGACAAAGAGATATACATGACTCAGCCAGAGGGTTTCCAAGTTCCTGGTAAGGAAGACCTTGTGTGTAAGTTGAAGAAGTCTTTGTATGGATCAAGCAGGCTCTGAAGCAGCTGGTATAAAAGGTTTGTGATTATATGATCCAGGTTGGGTTTCTGACGTAAGTCCTTATGATTGCTTGTGTTTACAACAAATCGATTGGAAGATGGATCATACATCTATCTTGCGTTATATGTGGATAACATCTTTGATAGCCGCAAGAAAGAAGTCGATGTTCGATATCTCAAAAGACCTTCTCGATCTTGAGTTTGAAATGAAGGATTTGGGTGCAGCCAATAAAATTTTGGGGATGGAGATCTGAAGAGATAGAAATCAGAAGAAACTGTTTTTATCTCAAAGAGGGCTATATCTGAAAGATTTTGTCAAAGTTTGGCATGTCACCGCTAAGCCAATATACACTCTTATGGCATAAAATGTTCATTTGTCGAGTTTTGCTTCACAATCAGCCGAGGAGAAGGAGTACATGTCAAGAGTTCCCTATGCTAGTGCAGTTGGCAGTCTGATGTATGCCATGGTGTGCACTAGGCCTGATCTGGCTCAGGCAGTCAGTGTTGTCAGCAGGTTTATGGCTCAACTTGGAAAGGAACACCGGAAAGTCGTGAAAAAGAATGTTCTGGTACCTTAGGGGTACACCTGATGTTAGTCTCATTTATGGAGGCGATACTCGAAACCCGATCACGGATATCTTGTGATGCAGATTATGCAGTGATGTGACATGATGAAAATCAATGACTAGTTATGTTTTCATATTGGGAATTTAGTTGTCACCGAAAGCAACTCTTCGAGAAACAAGTGGCTTTATCAACTCACGAAAGTGAGTTTATGGCTCTTCTTGAAGCGACCAATGAGGGTATCCGGTTGAAGGACTAGTCGGTGATTTGGGGCTACATCGGGATCAAGGCGAGATGTATTGTGACAGTTTGAGTGCAATTTGTCTAGCTAAGGATCAGGTTCATCATGAGAGAAGCATATTGATGTGAGGTATCATTTTTTGGGAAATGAGAAGAGGGTTGTAGTGAAGAGGATCAGCACCAAGGAGAATCCTGCTGATATGTTCACTAAACCAGTTCAGCAGAGCAAGTTTCAGTTGTGTTTGGACTTGCTGAAAATTCAACGCTTGTAAACTGAAATCTGGATACTCAGTTGAGGGCAGATCAACTTGAGTGGATTCTGAGGAGAAGTCTGGTACTGTAAATCCTGGCATTGACGAATGCATCTGGTACAAGTACGTCTGATTATGCAATCTGGTGATGTTGAATGAGAGTTCAAGTCAAGGTGGAGATTTGTCAGTTTTGCTGACTTGATCTCTGAACTGATAAATAATCTGGTGGAACTAATCTGGAAAATTGAGATTGAGAATGATGGTCAGTTCAGTTAAGTATATTTAGTTCTGTGAAAGTCAGTTTGATGAAGTGCAACTCGCTTTCTTACAAGTCGATGAGTCGATTAAGTCTGCTGAGTTTCTTGAGTATAGCTGAGTTCTAAATCTGGGCAGTTGATAACAAGTCTGGGAAGTCAGTTTTGAGCTGAGTTTCGTCTAGTGAATAACAGTTGGAGCTGGGGTCCACATTTGGGGTATTTATGAGAATTCCGACAAAGATCTTTGGCGGTTAGAGTTTGGGATTTGTGTCTATAAATACCTATGTTGTAATCAATGCAAGAGTGTGTCTTTCACTTTGTGAGGAGTACCTTGTAATTCTGTGCATAATAAAATATCTCATTTTTTGTCCGTGGAGTAGTCGGCACAACACCGGAAACCACATTAAATCACTGTGTTCTCTTTGTTTCTGTGTTTTATCAATTCCGCCATACTTTACGTTTGCATTGCTATCTGTTATTTATCTTTCTTAAACTGCAAGCTTCTCGTCTGTGTTTATAACGGTAATATATACGGTGGTTTGTGGTGAATATCTGGCTATGTTTGTGTTGGAGCCGGTGGTGCACGGCGGCGTGGTGGAATGTACGATGGCCAGAAAGTAGAAAATAATGAGGAGCTCCACTGTCGACAAGTTGGCAGAGTCTGGTTGCTTTTTATAAAATTGTAGATATCTTTGTGAGTTAGATTGAGAGGGCGGAGCTAATGATGATAAGACATAATAAAACATGTTAAGGCACTAATTAAACTAGGTGGCGGTTATGACAGGACCGAGATGGTGCGGACCCAACACTTAGCCGTTTTTTGAGTCTTTGTCTTGAGCTCACCATATAGCCGCTTGTTCTCCCTATATGCGGGCTTGTACTCACGCGGGGCGGGCTGGCCGACCTCGATAGCCTCGGATCACGCTCAGTTTGATGGAGGATTAAAATCTTATTGACCGGTCTTTTGTCCTTGCCCAGCTTATCGGCATGCGGGCTGATCGGTCCGGTGACCTTGTATACTGTTGGGGCCGCCGAACAAACCCGATTATGGATCTGTGGGCTAAATGACATATTAGGTGTATCAATGGCCCCCTACTCCGTGCCTTAATTGTTCACAAGAAGCACAAGGCAGGGAGTAAAGTTGTTAACACATTGATAACCTTGTACCTTGAGGACTTGCTGTGAAGCGGTTCGCTTGCTAGCGCATTCGGAACGCTGAACGCATGGCTATCGGTATTAGGTGCCACGCTACAAAGCGGGTGGTCTTAGGCAAATTTTATGTCGTAAAATGACTCGCTGCGTGCTGTGCACTATAAAGTGGATGAGAGTAAATTCCGCCCTACGAAGCAGACGGTCTTAAGGGTGGGGCCGCGCTATGAAGCGGACGGACCCATATGGTGCCACGCTATTAAGCGGACGGTCTTAGAGTTGGGGGAGTTGAAAATCCTTGGTAGGGCCGATCGGGCCGCATATAACCGTAACGGTTGATGCGTGGTTTAAGGAGCCGTTTCCACAGCGTGTCAGACGTGACTGTTGAGGTGAAAGGCCGGCCCATGATTGGCTGAGCCGTTTCGATAACCGTCCCGCAATTATGGCAATTTTGAATTTCGAAATCCGAAAAGTCACGCTCGAATCTGGGCTGCATTTAATGCTTCCCCAGCCTTATCATTATCTCTTTGATATGAACAATAAACTTGTCTTTTCTACAACTTTGCTGCATGATCAACATGCAATGACTTCAGATCTGATTCTTTTAGTCTGAGTGTTTACTTCACGTCTGATCTGAATTTTCTTTTAATCTAAATCTTCTGAACTAAATTTCTTCGGCTACTCAACTTTTTCTTCTGGATTTGATTCAATCACTCTTCTCCACTGAATCTTATTAGATATGTTTTAGTCTTTGGATCTAATTTTCATTTTCTCTGATCTTAAGTTTGTGTAAGATCAGAGTACATCATATTTTTATATAAGCTTGAAGTTTCTTCACATTACTTGACTTCAAGTCTTCATTACATAGATAAACTTCAAGTCATCACATACTTCTGAATTTATCTTTTCAATTTGCTTTCTTCTTCTATTCTGATCTTCAAATCTGAGTCTGATCCATTTGTCTTCAATCTTCAATACTGAATTTGATCCCGTAGCCTTCAACTCTTCTACACTGAGTCTGATCCCTCCGCCTTCAACAAACCTAAATGTCAGTCCATAGCTAATCCTATAAATTTTAGTCTTATGAGTTTCTTTAAGTCTGGAACTAACTGACTATGCTACTAGGATCCTATCAATTTTTCCATTACAGTGCTTAGTCTGATCAACCTATACAATATCACACTTCTAGCATAAACCTATACATTTCATCTATGTTCTATCAGGCTTATATTACAACTGGTTTGGCTATCATCAAAACTGAAAATCCTAACAGTAGGGAGTAATAGGAGCGACCTGTGTAGAGATCCTTTGCCGGAGATATGACAACGCCGAGCTAGCGACTAATGGGATGTTTAGGCTTTTGAGCTCAGCTGCCGAGATCCAATATACTGAGGTCGAGCTCCGTTGGCCTGGGACCGATCTTTAAACACTTCGAAAATATTGGCAAATGATGTTGAGAGATGGACCTGGACAATACACTGAGGTGGTCTTACGCTTATAGCTTTGCTGTGTAAGAGTCATGTGTACGATGACCGATGACCGATCTAGCCCACGTCAACAGCCCTACCAGCACACTGGTGGTTAACTTCTTCTGGGATCCACTTGGTGTACTTCAAGCGTATTTAGAACACTATCTAAAACATTAGCAGTTATCCTTAGTAATAGATGACATATTTCATATCACTTGAACCGTCAGTGATATATTAGCAAAATTAGAATCAGATTTTTACAGTTCTACCCGTAGATATTATCTACGAGTAACTATGAATTTCGTAATATTTTTCTACGAAATCCTCGTTATTCAACGTCAGAAAAGCAGGACTTGAAAAACAAGCCGGATCTGAAAGGATCAATTATCCCCCAACGTCTTTTACCTCAAGGATTTATCCCATAACCTACAACCATTTTTGTTTGAAATCAACAAACAAATTTTAATTGTTGCAACAGTTTCTTCTTTTGTTTGCTTTTTTTTACAAAACACTATCACTTATCTAATGGAAAGGAAAACAACAAACATCGCAAAAAGACAGAATTGATAACAAAAACAAAGAGCTGTTAACACGAACATATACATGAGTAGTTGGTTTTGCATAATGATGTAGACAACACAACTCTTTGAATTACCCCACATTAGCTTTTCATTTTACAACCATGTTACCAATAGTATCAGTTTCTTAAAACGTAGAACCCAAACATTAAGGGTCTCCATTCTTCCTGTCTCTCAGAATGAGTGGAAGGGTTAATCGAATTCTGGAGTGGGCACAGGAATCATAGAACTTACAACCTCCACCCTCCAAAACAAAAAAATCACCGCTTTAACTTTAAGCGCATTCCTTCTACCAACTGCGCATGTTCTGAGGACCAATCATATCAGTTTCTTGCTTATTATTCAGGTGACATGACAATTCCCATATAGAAGGAGTAAACATTTTCTTCTAAAGTAATCCCTATCCATATGGGCATCAGCAATTTTGACATCAACCTGGAAAGTCTACTTTACCAATGGGACCATGGATCACTAAAAGTACACCTCTGTTTAATGCCATCAAACATGCTCCAGCATATATAGAGATCTAGATTCAAAGTCTAAATCAACTTATTGCCATGGACTAATCCTAACAATATGCCTTTTTTTTTTAAAAAAAAAAGAAGAGAAATATTATGTTTGTATTAGTATTGTCTAATTGTAGTAGTTAAGTATGCCATTAATCCTAAAATAATGAAATATTGGCAAATGTTTTAGTGAGAAATTAATGTTTACATTCACTTAAATCAAACATTGATAAATAAAACTCTCGTAAGATAACACATTTCTCAAGAATAGAACTACCTCCGTCCCAGAATATACAAGTACGCCCCTAGTTTAAAAAAAAAAGCAAGGGCTGTGCAAGAGGTCTTATACTAATTTAAACAACAATTATTAACAAATAAAAGTGCCCCTTTTAAGGCCAAAAAAAAAAAAAAAGTGAGAAAAAAAGTTTCAATTTTAAAACAGAAAAAATCCTGTGAACCCACAGGGGAAGCATTCTCCTTTCCAAATAATGAGCTGTGTGACTTTTGACTTGTACGAGCTTTTTCATCCGACCAAAGTCTCTTTTCTTTTTTCTTTTCTTTGTCCTACTCCACCACTCTCTTTTCTTTTTTTGTGACACATCCAATCCAAATATATAGCAAAATAAAACAATATAATTTCAATCACACCAAGAGATATATATATATATATATATATATATATATATATATATATATATATATATATATCCATAAAAGATTGATATAAATATTTTCCACTTATGAGTATATTATATATAGGGTCTAAAATGAAAATGTCTTTGTTGTTACCAAAACCATGCACATGTGGTTCCTTAAATAAATGGTCTCACATATAGAATTTAAATAAAAAAATTCACGCAATAATTAAGAATTAAGAATTTCAAGATTCTTTAGCACAGCCTTTTGGTATCATCATCATCATCATCATCATCATCATCATCATCCCGGTCGATGTTTTTACTTTTTTCACCGAATGTTAGGCTCTTTCTTTTTGAACCGACCGCAGTCGGGCATTTAGTCGAATTCTCTGATGCATCAACAGCATACCCCGAATGAAACGGAGTAAACGGAGGAGAGATGTTTTTCATGTTCAGAAGCTCTGAATTCTTTGTTTCTTGCTGTTTCAATCGATTGTATAAAGAAATTATTTCCTCCTGTCGAAACAAATAAATAAAGAGTTTTTTTTTATGATCGTTAAATAGTACTCATTTTGTCCTAAAAATATAAATCATTTTATATTTATTTATTTTCTTAATATATAAATGTGTGAACAGTAGAAATTAACTCACGATGTTAAGACAGCTACTGCAGTAGAGGGGGTTTATCTTGTGGCCCAAAGACTCCTTTGTTAATGTTTGATCAAATGTAAACAGAGTTGCAGCAGCAGCAATAGCAGATGGCCTGTCCTGAATCGTCATTTCATCTGTATGTGTCAAGAATCATTTGTAAAAGTCTTAAAAGTCATTTTCCACCTAATTAAATGTTTGCAATTGGGCATAAGAAAAATTTTACAAAAAAATAAAGAAAATTATAACTCACCTTTAATTGTCTTTAATAGAATCTCAATAACCTTTGATACAGAATTAGTTGAAGAAGGGTGTTTTTGGGAAAACTTTGATACAAAATAATGGATAAAAGCAAAAGGGGTTGTTAATTTCATCTTCCATTCCAATGTATCCAAAACTATAAGCTCCATTCTTTGAATCATTCTACTTTCAAAATTGTATTCTTTTTCCACCAATTGTGATATTCCTGGCACCTTGCATTCTTCCATTTTTGCTGCCAATGATAAACATGCTATTGCCAATAATGGCACAACCCAATACTTCTCATCCTAAATAAAAATATAATATTATATTAACCCAAAAAAAAATGAAATAAATCAAACTGGGTATGAATTAATGGTCCAAACCTTAATGAATTTCCTAGAAAGAAATCTGTCCATATATGTGACAGCTAAGTAGCCAGTTTGGATTTCGAATCCAAATGCCAAACCAGTCTGCATTGAAAAAATAAAAATAATGTTTAATGAGATGAAAAAAAAAATTTAATTGCAAGAAATTGACATTATTATACTAACTCGAAAAATGTAGTGTATAGCATCCATTCGAGCTTTTTTAATCCAATCAACACTTAAAGCATAATCGATGTCTTGTTTCTGAACACCATTTCCATAATTGATCTCTCTGTTAAGCAAAATTAGCAGATATTCCTCATCATCTTCTTCCTCTTCTTCGAAAATGGTGTCATTTTCTTGCAGTTCATCACAGTCAAAGCTGGTTTGACTCTCTTGGCATAAAAGGTTGGAAGAAGGAGACAATGTAGGCTGAGAAAACTCCATTTTCTCCCCCTTGGAATCAGAGTGTATTATTCATCATGTAATTTATAGCGGAGTAAAAAAGGGGGAAATTAACCCATAAAAAAAGGAAACGTGGAAGAATAATTAATAGGTAGTGGGGTAGAAAATAGAAATTTTAATCCCCGCCAAAAAAAAAAAAAAAAAAATAAAAAAATAAGAAGGAAAAATATTTATATATGCACTTGCCAAATTATAATATGTAAATAAATAAAATTGTTTTAGAAGATTTTAACACAATGGATTGGTAACAACTCCTATAAATGCGGGGTTGTGCTGTAATTTTGGAAAGAAATTAAAATTATGGCGTGAATATAGGGTGTGGTGTGCAGGAGTTTTTAGTTGTGGGTGGATCGACGTGCTGGAGAAGATGGTTGTATAAATTGGAGTTCTCTTCTCTCTCTGTTTTCGATTATTAGAAGAAACGTAGTCAAATTGCAGGGCGTGATTTATGATTTTATTTTTATTCAAAATTCTATTCTATTAAGTTACCGTCATATTTTCAATTTTTCGTTGAGACGGAATACATACACAATAAACAAACATACATAACATATATATTTACCTCCAAAAAAAAAAAAAAAATTGTATCTGATATTGTCAGAAATATCAGGTTTGCGGTATATGAATTTTTAGGTGGATATCTAGCTGATTGTGGGTGATTTCTCCGGTGAGATGCGGTGGAGCTCAAGAAAAAAGATGAGCTTTTGTGGAGTCAGAGGAGGAGGATGGTGTTTTTTGACTATTAGTCAGGCTGATGATAGATTACTTACGTACATCTTCCATGGGGATCAAGTCAATGCGTAGTTCTTAGAAGAAAATCCGAGAGAGAGAGCTGTAATGGAGGTGAATGTGATATGTATAGAGGCATGGAGCTGGCCAACTTGTGAGGGCAGGACAGCTGGTGAGAGCAGGATAGCGGGCAGATTGCGAGCTTGGAGGGCTGAAAGCCCTTGACGAGTAGAAAGCCTGGCGGACTCGGAGAGCCCACGACGGGCAGAGAGTCCCGGCGGACTTGGGGAGCCCACGACGGGTAGAGAGACTTGACGGACTCGGAGAGCCCACGACGGGCAGAGAGTCCTGGCGGACTCGGAGAGCTCATGACGGGCTTAGAGGAACTTTGTTGCCAAGTTGTGTTGAAGGATGGCGAGCCGGAGGGGCGAGCATGTCGGGCCCCCAGTGCTTAGTATCGAGCTAGTTGTTAGATGCTTTATTCCCGTTGTACTGGCTAACGATGATGATCGTGATAGCGTGAGACGGAGCTGGCCGAGGACCCTGTCCGCTATTGGGCTTATGTTGATTTTGGTATATCAGTATCTAACGGCTTGCAAACAAGATCAATCAAAAACCAAACCGATTCAAACCATTGGTTTTCAAAGTATTTTGGTTTGATTTATCATTCTCACAAACTAAAACGAGTTATAAAAGGTGAAGGTGAAGGTGAAAAACCCAATCAAACTAAATAAAACCGATTATAAGAAGAGATGAATGTTGCCAAATCGCAGGGCGAGAGAAGCCTAATATTTATGAATTGAATTTTTTATATTAATGTTACATTTTTTTAATTCTAAGATGTAATGTAATCATCATATTTTCATTTTTAGTTTGAGAAAGTATGTCAAAGATTTTTAAATCAAGCGTTTACCTTTATGTAAAAACATACAATCCTACAAACATCATCACAATACAGGCACTATATATATATATATATATATATATATATATATATATATATATATATATATATATATATATCTTTCTTCAAAATAATCGATGCGATTATCGAAATTATTTGTTCCATTTTATTTGAGGTTATTACATTTTCAATACATTATTTATTGTATTTTTCCTTGCATTTCTGCTTATTTATTACTGACGTGAGATATAAAAAAGCAATTCTTACATTAATTATACTTCAAAGTCTTTTTAGCCATTTCATTCTTAAAGTTAATGCATTGATTTACTTTCTTAATATGTGTGTTTTGACAACTGCATTAGATAAATTAGAACAAAGGGAGTACCTAATAGTTTGCAGACCGAAACCAAACTGAATCAATAGAAAACAAACTGATTCAAAACATTGGTTTTCATACTATTTTGGTTTGGTTTATCATTCTCACAAACAAAACCGACTTATACAAGATAAATGCACTGGCGGATCTATATGTATTAAGGTATTAAGGTGAGGTCACCGGACATACTAAACACACAAACTCACCGGACATACTAAACACATAAACTCACCGGATCTATATGTATTAAGGTATTGATCGAGTTCCGTGATTTTTTTTAGTATTAAAACAATGAATTTTTTTTTGTGTTAAAAGTATGTCGTTTTGTCTTTAGAGAAAACAGCTTTAGGCAACGGTGACTCATTGAAATAAATTTTGGTATAAAAAATAGTTTTAGATTTCTCTGATTCATTGAAACAAATTTCTAAGTCCGTCCTGGCACGAAGAAGGTGAAAAATCGAACCAAACTAAATAAACCGAACTAAACTTGCTATGGGATTTAGAAAAACGAAGGGAATTAATTTTTTTTTTTTTTTTTTTTGCACTGCAGACGTGAGAGGTGTGTAAGTTTGACTGAAGATTGATGCCTTAGTAATGAGGGTGGCACGAGGGAATTTCAGCAATAATGATATATATATCTCATATCTGGGTAGATAATGTTCACATTAAACAAGTATCTTCTGCGTGTTATTTTTTTTTTGATTCATTTTACTTTTTGATTCATTTATACAAATTGAAAGCATTTGGTAAAATTATACATATAGGCATTAATGCCTAAGTAATTTCAGTGGTACATTGGTAGTGGACGAAGTGTTTTTTTTTTTTTTTTTTTTTTTTTTTTGGACTCGATCTGCACTATCATTGATCGTGAATAGAATCATTTATTTTTTTAATAATAAAATTTTATTTCAAGTTTTAGTGTTACAGCAAATCTTAGAGCAACTCGTTGATAATCATTGCTAACCGCCTACGTCTGACTATTAGGGAACTCGTTGATAAGCTCACAAAGTCTTTTACCCAGTGCAGACAAACATCCGATAATATCATTATCACTCAGGAGGTACTTCACACCATGCGCAAGAAGACCGGTCGGAAGGGTATTATGGCTATTAAAGTGGATCTTGAAAAAGCGTGTGACAGAGTTAGTTGGGAGTTTCTGAAACAACTACTTCATTTAGTGGGCTTCGGCGCGCATTGATCGAGCTTATTCTTTATTCAATGTCTTCTACAATGCTTGAGATTCTTTGTAATGGCCAACCACTTGTCGGGTTTCGGCCGAGACGTGGGCTTAAACAGGGTGACCCGTTAGCGCCCGTACCTCTTTGTTCTTGTCATGCGCAGATCCTTAGTGAGTGATCAAAGAATCAATCGCAGTCGTGAATCGAAACCGATTGTTGTTTCGAGGGGGGGGGGTCGAAGCTCTCACATTTGTTCTTTGCGGATGATCTTATCCTTTTGGGGAGGCTTGAGTGGATCAAGCGAAAGAAATGGAGCGGGGTTCTTTCGATGTCTGTAGTCTCTCGGGCGAGAAAAATTATCATTCACGAAATCTAAATTTGCGGTTTCACCTAATGTACCATCGCAAACGGCTGCTTGCATTGCTGGGGTGCTAGGAATGTCCCAAACATGGAATTTAGAAAAATATTTGGGTGTTCCCCTCCATCACAACAGAATCAAGAAAGATGACTTTCATATTGTTGTCGATAAAGTGCGGTCCAAGCTGCAATCTTGGAAGGCTTCCACCTTATCTAAAGCAGGCCGGGAAATTTTAACTCAAACGGTCCTCACAACGACCCCCTACTACCATATGCAAACGGTGAAGCTCCCTTCTGCCACCTCCAATGAACTTGACAAACTGGCCCGTTCTTTTTTCTGGGGCGACTATGAAGACAAGAGGAGCATTCACCACGTTGTGTGGGACACTATATGTCGGCCAAAAAATCTTGGTGGGCTAGGAATACGGAAGGCTCGGGATATGAATATTGCGCTTTTGGCAAAACTAGTCTGGCAACTTTTGACGGACCATAATAAACTTTGGGTCCAAATCTTGTGGAAAAAGTATGGCTCACCACTTGATCCACCCAAATCAGTCGCTTTTTTATGGAGACACATTTGTTATGCGACTAACGAGCGAGAGGATGCACTAACTGGGATGATGAAGGCCGCCCCATTTGCCCTTTGCCCGCCCGAGTAAATTTTCATCGGCTCGGCCTACTCAAAAATTCGTGGATTACGATTCCCCACAACATGTTGATGTGGGTTGGAAGCATATTTGGGACATCAAAGGCCCCCTTCGTGGAAATATCCTCCTCTGGCAGACACGCCAGCAAGCCCTCCCAACAACATCGAATTTATACCAACGACACATTATTGATACCGATGTATGCGCTAACTGCCAGAATCACACCGAGACAAGTATTCATGCTTTGCGTGATTGCAGATGGGTAAAAAACTTGTGGAGAAGCGATATTCATCCACAAAGTTGGAACGAATTCACTACCGTTGATGAGATCCCCCGATGGCTTGATACCTGCCTTAGCCGCAACATGTATAAAAAGGACAACTTGCAATTTTGGAAGTTTCTTTTTAGAGAGCTCATTCTGAGCATTTGGTATTGGCGCAATGAAGTACTTCATCAAAGTGATAAACAGAAGCCACCAGTGGAAGTGCTCCTATCCCAAGCGATTAGGAAAGCTCGTGAACTACGATTAGCATGGCAAAACTAGTTTTGATTTTAGTCCTAGATTTGTTTAGTACATTGATACGTTGATTGAACTTATTGTACAAATTTTGTTTATAAATAAAGATCCTACTTAAACTAAATCTTTGAGCAACTCCAACGGCAGCAGCAATACAGCAAATTGCCGTAAAATTCCACTCCAATGGCTATGGTTTTTCTCCATCAAATTGGTGGAAAGCAAAAATGACCATCAAATTTCTTTGTTGGTTTTCCTACCGCAAACACTATCCAACCTCTTTTTAATATATAATTGATATTTGAAGATGGAATATGCTAAGAATATTCCTTTTTGGCGTAGAACCATTGGAGTTGATGGATAAAATTTGATGTAAAAGTTACACCAATCCGATGATTTGGTGTGAAATTTGGTGTAAACCCTTGGAGATGCTCTTAGAGAAGATCAACCAAATTTTTTGTCTGGATCTATATGACATACTTGATGAAGTTAGTGGCGGACCCATGATTAAATATTAGGGTGGTCTTGATTTTCAATTTAAATGAAAATACAAGTCCGCGTAATGACGATGACGGATAATGTCACCTTAATAATTCGGGCCCTAATTGAATCTAGTGATGAACACACACTAAAACCCTAATGCCTATAGAATGAGGTGGTGTCGTTTTGATGTTTGCGGCTGAGTCCAAGAATGTATCTTAGATTGCCTACGTATCCTGTTAGGTTCCAGGAATCAAGCCTTACGTAGTTCCTGGATTGTGGTATTTATAATGACAACACATGCCTTAACCCTAATATTGAGTCGGTTCGAGTTATTGTCATAATTACCCTTAATGGGCCTTAACCCTTGCCCAAAGCTATTATTGTTAATGGGCGGGGCGGTGGTGTGGACTCGTCCTCCATGTCGATATTGCCCGACCGCGGTACTCGACTCACGGGGCTCATTGTCCTACATCGCTCGATTGTCGATCGTCGTAGCCTCGAGTCCGGCATCGACACGAGTACCTTGGTGTTAATCCACAATGTGATGACCAATCGATGAGCGACACGTGGATGGGTGAAACCCTGTATCGTCACGTAACAAAAGAATCTAATGCAAAATAATTTCATTTATCATACATCAAGTTACGAACATAAAATATAGTAAATATAATAAGTGTAGCTAGAGTTTGTTTCTGTGGTTTTTAACTTTTATAATTAGATTTTGATGGTATAAGGTAGAAAAAAAATTGCAAACGCGTTTTGAATGTGCACCCGGTTTTGTGGTGTTTAATTATTATAATTAGATTTACAGGTAAGAAAAAAAAATCAAGATTTAATTTAAAAGATCTAAGGTAAAAAGAAAAAAAAAAATTATATTTAGATTGTATAAGGCATTAAACACGTACTATAAGCATTTTAATGGTGTAAGGTAGAAAAGAAAAAAAATATTGTTTATAACATGTTTTGAACCCACGACCTTTAGATAAAAAAGATTTAAATAAACACTTAATGCCACTAGGCTAATGAAGAATTTCATTAAAATTAAGAAGACGTTAATACATATACTAATAACAAAACAAATACAATTACACAAAAATAAATTTTTTTTTTACTTTTTTTTTTTCTAAAATTTTGGGGTAGTCTTGAGACCACCCCACCTCCTTAGTGGGTCCGCCCATGGATGAAGCCATAACAATAATACCATTGGATCGTTGCATGACTCGCACATTAAACAGTCCACTGCCGAAGAGAAACTTAGAGAAGAAGTAGTCGGCTAGGCTAGGGTTTGTTGGAGAAAAAATAGTGGCAAAATGAAAAATGATTTTTTTTAATTTTTTTTACAACCACTTTATGAGCTGGTTCGATTACACTATTATATAATTTATCAAGAGTGTATGATGAATTTGAAAACTACGTACAACGTAGTTGAAAACAGGTCTTTGAATCATTCAATTCGGATAACGGGTGAATGAGAAATTAAGGCTTAAAACTGGTTAGTTAAAGTTGAAGTGTTGGAAGTTGAAGAGTTTAACTTTCATAATCCCACATTGGGCATTGTGCTAAGCTTTTCTCAATATATAAGTGGGAGGAGTTTGTTAAAAGGTATAAGATCCATGGAAAGAGAGAGAGAGTTCAGAATGATTTTAGTTAGACGATGTTCTGCTAAAATTGCCACGCGCGCCGCCCTTGCCCGTTGACCGTTGACTTGGGTTTGGGGAATTGGGCCTGAGGCAATACTAATTTTTTGGACAAAGTTACAGTGGATTTTGTCAAATAATTAGTCAATCTCAATTCTGATTTGAGCTGAGAGTCTGAGTAATTCGATTCAATTACATGAGCTCGATTCGGGCCGCCTCTTCATCTCACTCTTGGGGCAATAATGCTGAGAGTTAGTGGAGTTAAGTAAACTCCTTCAACTGATGGAGTTAAAGTCCCGTTCAAACTCCTCAACTGATAGCTTCAATACACTTCAAGGCTGATGGAGTTACCTGATGCTTTCATCCCTATATAAAGGTCTTCTACTGCTATGGAAACAATACTAGAACTACAACACAAATACATTCTGCTGCATAAAATTAGTCGAAGAGTTTTTCTTAATCACTGCAAGAGTTCGCCGTTTGTTCAGAGTTGAAGTACCTTCCTCTTGAACCGGTAAACTGAGTAATCATGGGAGACAATTGCCTAAACCGTGGGTACATGCCGAAGCAATTTGTCTTAAGGACAGAGTTCATCTCACCATAGTCGTTTAGAGATATCCTTTCTGTTTTTGTAATTTCATTTTTCATTACTGCACTTGTAATTTTCTTTCAGATTAATAAATAAATTGTTCTTCTTTTTTGTGGTTGTTTATTTTATTTTGCATACGATACTACGGGTATAACAATCTTAAGACAAATTTTCAGAGCCTTCCTTTGCTTTGAAAAGTATCTGTAAATTTAAATAAATTCTCAGTTCGTCTTCTGAACATTTTTTTTTAATTTTTCTGGTTGAATTGAATATCACTTTTGATATTCAGTAATCTTCTTCCTACTGAAGTGTTTAATTATCTTTTGATCTTGAACAGAAATGACTACTATTAATGATGCGTCATTGACACCCACTGCAGATGCTATGGCAACTGCAAGTCTGAATGCAGTATCAAGTGTAATCAGTACTCTTGTGACACGATCTTCATCAAGCTTGTGGCTGGACCTTCTGCTTATAAAGAGAAACCAGAGAATTTTAACAGGCTGAATTTCAAGCGCTGACAACAAAAGATGTTGTTCTACCTGACTACGCTTGGTTTAGCCAGAATGCTCACTGAAGAGCAGCCGGTGGTTCCTCCAGACAACCTCAAACACAGAGCTCTGCTTGCTCTTGAGAGTTGGAAGCATAGTGATTTTTTATGCAAAAATTACATTCTTAACTGTTTAGACAATACTTTGTATGTTTATCTATTGTACGCTTGAGTCTCAAGCAAAGCATTATGGCTTGCCTTAGAGAAAAAAATATAAAATTAAGGATGCAGGTGCTAAGAAATTTATAGTAGGTAAATTTCTGGACCATAAGATGGTCGATTCCAAAACTGTAATTAAACAAGTTGAGGAATTACAAACCATTAATCCGAAATTCTAGAAGAGGGTATGATAATAAGTGAAAATTTTCAAGTAGCCTATGTGATTGAGAAACTACCTTCGTCATGGAAGGAATATAAAAGTTATATCAAACACAAGCGAAAGCATATGTCTATGGATGATCTGATTGTAATGGACATTGTGCCTAAGAATGTTGTGCCCGATGAGGTTAATAAAACTGCATCTACTTCTGCTTACATGCTTGAGTCTTCTTGTTTATGGCATAATCGATTATGACATGTTAATAATAAATCAATTTGTAGAATGATGAATTCAGATTTATTATCTAATTTAAAGTTTAATCAAACTGAAAAATGCCAAGTATGTGTCGAAGCTAAAATGACTAAGGCACCATTTCCTTCAGTGGAAAGAAACACAGAACCGTTAGATTTAATTCATACAGATTTGTGTGATTTAAAATTTGTGCAAACGAGAGGTGGTAAAAAATATTTTGTAACATTTATCGTTGATTGTACAAAATACTGTTATGTTTATTTGCTAAGTAGCAAAGATGAAACAATTTAGGCTTTTAAGAACTATAAGAATGAAGTCAAAAATCAACTTAGCAAACGAATCAAAAAGGTTCGTAGAGGTGGTGAATATGATGCATCATTTAATGAAATATGTTCACAATCTAGAATTATTCATCAAACTACAGCTCCGTATACACCTCAATCAAATGGTATTGCTGAACGCAAGAACCGCACCCCAAAAGAGATGATGAATGCTATGTTGATAAGTTCATGTTTACCTCAAAACTTTTGGGGGGAGGCCATCATCCCAGCAAATGTCATTCATAATAGAATTCCTTCGAAAAAGATGGATAAGACCCCATATGAGTTGTGGAAAGGCCATAAGACAAGCTATAAATACTTGAAAGTGTGGGGGTGTTTAGCAAAGGTAGAAGTGCCTAAACCTAAACAAATAAAGATTGGACCTAAAATGATAGATTGTATATTTATCGGATATGCAAATAACAGTAGTGCATATAGATTTCTAGTGCATAAATCTAACATCCCTGATGTACATGTGAATGTGGTAATGGAGTCAATAAACGTTGTGTTTTTCAAGGATGACTTTCTAAATAAAGACAGAAACAAATAAGACACGAGTCCAAATAAGCGGACGCATGAATCCATAGAGGATGCCACTCTAGAAAATGAGGAAATAGAATCTCGTAGAAGTAAACGGGCTAGGACTTCAACGTCATTTGGTCTAGATTTTCTAACCTATATGGTAGAAAACGATCCAACAACATATGCTGAGGCTATGTCAAATCCAGAAGCGACTTTCTAGAAAGAAGCAATCAAAAGTGAAATAGACTCCATTATGCAAAATCACACTTGATAATTGGTTAATATCCCACCAGGGCATAAAGCACTCGGTTGTAAGTGGATTTTTAAGAAAAAACTTAAAGCTGATGGATTTATTGATAAATATAAGGCCAGATTGGTAGCCAAAGGTTATCGACAAAAGGAAGGTCTTGATTTTTTTATACATATTCACCGGTAACTAGAATCACTTTGATAAGGGTTTTTATTGCGATTGTTGCGGTCTATAACATAGGAATCCATCAAATGGATATTAAGATTGCTTTCTTAAATGGTGAGTTGGAGGAAGAAATATACATGGAACAACCTGAGGGGTTTGTAGTTCCAGGTCAAGAACACAAGGTGTGTCGACTCGTTAAATCATTGTATGGGCTAAAACAAGCGCCAAAACAATGACACCAAAAATTTGATCAAACGATGTTGTCAAATGAGTTTAAAATTAACGAGTGTGACAAATGTGTCTATATCAAGAACACTTCTAATTCTTATGTGATAGTATGTCTTTATGTTGATGACATGTTGATCATGGGAAGTACTCATGATATAATCATGAATACTAAGAAGATGTTGACACAAAATTTTGATATGAAGGATGTGGGAGTTGCAGATGTAATTTTGGGGATTAAAATCTCTAGAATGTCTGATGAGCTTGCATTGTCACAATATCATTACATTGAGTCATTTCTAAAAAGATTTAATGTATTTAATGAAAGTCAAATGAAAACTCCAATTGACTTAAGTATGCACTTAGTCAAGAACAAAGGTGAACCCGTGTCTCAGTTGAAATATTCACAAATCATAGGCTATCTGATGTACATAACCAATTGTACTAGACCAGACGTAGCCTGTACTGTGAATAAACTAAACAGGTTTACGAGTAATCCAAGTGAGGATCATTGGAAAGCTCTGAATCGGGTACTAAGGTACTTAAAATTTACAATGAATCTGGGATTACGGTATACGGGATAATCAGCAGTGTTAGAAGTATACTGCGATGCAAATTGGATATTTGATTCAAAAGATACGAAGTCCACAAGTTGCTATGTATTCACTATTGGTGGTGTAGTGGTGTCATGGAAATCCACAAAGCAAACGTGCATAGCTCGTTCCACGATGGAATCTGAGCTTATTTCATTAGATAAGGTAGGAGAAAAAGCAGAATGGCTTCGTAATTTCCTAGAGGATATTCCTGATGACGGTCAAATTATACCCGTAAAAGTCATCAATGTTGACCTTAAATGGAGATTAATAATATATATTTTATATTAAATCACATGTTTATATTTATTATTTAATGTTATGTGATTTATAAGATATAATTTGGTATTTATCCATTTTTATTATATAATTTGGTATTAATCTGTTTTTATTTATATTTTGGTATTTATCCGTTTTATTTAAATATGATTTACTTTGAGATAAATATCTATTTTATAGATTGAGATAATTTTGGAGGATAAATACAAATGGAAGAATTAAATCTCAAGATAAATCAAAAGAAATTCAAGATAAAGATCGGATAAGCACGAAAAAGAGGAGTAAAGCATGACAAAAGCCGGCAAACCAATCAAAGAGTGGCGCCGACTTGAAGGATATGCAATAAGGGGCGCGTCTTGTTTTTATTTTGAGATCGGCCGGGTTATCTCTTAATTGTTTTGACATTTTGAAGTATATCTCTTAATTAGCTTGAACCCCTATAAATAAAGGCATGTTATACACGCCATAGACACACTCTACACGACCATATACACTTCTCTTGAATTATAATAAAGTTCTCAGTTTTTCTTAGAGCAGTTTTTATGCAAGTTCTGCAATAATGTAAGTTCTTGTATTTATTTGTTCTTAGTTCTTTGTAATTAAGTCCCCAATTATTATTTATCGTTTGAGGTTGTTCGTTCTTCACCGAACGATGTAGATAGAAGGATACGATATGAGGCAGTGGGGATTCCTTGTCTATAAGGATCCACACGCCCAGATCTATTATCCGGTGATCTATAGATGACTTTGGTATGATCGACAATCGTGTTTTTAGTAGATTTATATAATTGCTTTATGAATCTCTATTTTATCCGTTACGTATATAGAAACACTAAGATTTAGTTGTTCGTCGCGTCAATGTAGCCACGTCAATATGGTGTGATTGTCCACCTAGAATTTCTTATCTTAGTAGGTATGGCTACGGCTACGTTGCTCGTCTGTTTTAATTAGCGTATGATTAGGAAATACCAATATAGGACTAGACGATTTCTTTGTTTGATAATCAAAGGAGTTTGATTTAGTCAAAAGAAGGGATATGCCCAATCTGCAAGAGGGGTAGTGGGAGTGTGTTATGATTTTTGAGTAAGGTATTGTATATCTCTCTCAAGAATTATCACCCCATGTCACAGTTAATTAATGTTTGGTAGGTCAAGGTCTTTACGAAAGCACTTGGATTAGCAGTTCTCATTTTTGGGAATAAGAGTCTATAATGATAGATTTAACTGCTGTTACATTATAATTTACCTATATAGATGTGATGCTAAAGGGGTTTAGCATAGATCGCGACAGGAGATGCAGCTAGCCGGCGTTCTCAAGATCTATCTATGTTAGGACGTTGGTCCTAAAGATAAGGTGAAAGATGATGCTTATGGAAGGTTTCCTTTGCTATTGCGATAGGAGCCATCTTAAAAGCAATGCCAGATATTCATAGTCCATGAACCGTCATGTGCAAGTATGAAAGTAAATCTGGTGAATGTCGAGAATATCCTTAAACAAGTTAAGGATGGTTTCCTAGTTTATCGAAACTTGGAATCAGATAAATATAGTTATACAGACGTATATCCTAAGTCTTATGAAGGTGAGTTGGAGCTACAGTCTGGGTTTGCAGTCACTTTGATTGAGTGATACAGTGAGCTGGAAATGTTCTTGGCTATGGGTCACTGTAAATTCTACAACTGAGCCAAAACACAGTAGTGCCTTGGCGGCACAGCGGGAGCAGTACATGAGTCTATGAGGTTCATTCCTGAACCTTATACGGTTCTTCCACCTTTTCTATATAGCTGATATAGTTAGTGGATTCATTGTTTGAAGCAAGGACCATGGTCTCGTCGGAGATTCATGTGTGTGTTGAGGCGGTTCCGTTGACTTGGTCATTTGGGGCATGATATAAAGATAGTCTGAGTCCCCATGGATAGCGATCCGTTCATGGCTAGGGCTGGTTGGGAGTATTGAATGAGATTCTTGTGTTTCAACTTGGTCTTGTGTGTACGAGTGACTGGTTTTTGGCCTAGTGGGAGATTGTTGAAATAGTGTCCTAAACCCAATCGGGTTGGACCGGATCCGACCGGGTCGGATCATTTTACTATTTCTTTATGTTTATACATATATTAAGTGGCTTTTCTGTTGTCATATACTTGTTCTTTTAAAGAACCAATTATGAATTGTAATATGATAACGTCCGTAGTATTAAAATGTGATAGAGAAACCATGCTAGGAGATTATGGTTGATGAGATCTCCAATCACTTTAATAAGTTTGATACTTAAATGTCTCTAGGCTGATGTACTAGTAAACAGGGCATTGATAGTATAAACATGCTAGCATGTATTAGATGTCTTCTGTCTTTAAGGGCAGGGATAGATCTCGTCAATCGAAGTGTAGAGACACTTGGACTGTACGTGGACGTGTATTAGAGAATTCTTACGTTAGACTGACCCACTTACACTGTTAAGTGTCACGCTATGTGGCGGCTGTGTAATTATCCATAGGACAGAGTCTACATGGCATCACGGTGTGGATTGTCATGCTTTGACACTATTGAGGTTTCCCCTAGCCACGGGGCGATCATGAGGTAGTGATTGGGTGTGATACGGAAGCATGCGCAGTATACATGTATGGTCGTCTGGAAATCGCATACCCTATCAGTAGGGGTGAATATCCGAAAAGGCCTTCTTATAAGGAATGTATTTCTCTCATGAATCTTTGCAAAGTGGAAGTAAATGAGTTACTTCGAGAGAGCATGATATCCGGATTATAAGATACGGTCGTTGATGTTTGACTCTCGACGAACGACCATATGGATATTATTACAGTGATAGGATTCTATTTACACGGTAATTGTTTCGCATGAAAGGTAGTTGTCATTGCATTTGACTATTCTGATGATTGGGGGTCACGGTGTGTTTCTAGACGCTACCCCGTGATCGTTAGGCATAAAGGGCATTTTCATAATTTGCACTTTATGTCTACGGCCAACATATTCGGAAGCCTATCGGGTCACACACATATGAACATCGAGTCGGATTAAAATGTGGTTGTAGTTGATAACCAAATAAGGAAAGATTTATCTCAAGACTATAAAGGTTATAGTGGTAAATTAATTTGATGGTATTTATTTATTATGAATAAATATAATACAATATATTAATTATGTTGATTAATTAAATATACACAGAATGTATGTGTAGGTCGAATATGTATATATGTGGTATACATGTATTTTGCAAATTAATTAATTATATAATTATATTAATTAAAGAATATTCTGGATGCCAAATTTAGGATATATGGGGCGCATATTGAGGTGTATTATTATACACTTGCATTGTGCAATTTAATTAATAAGATTACCATAATATTAAATTGGATATTAATTGATTTTTGGATAATAGATTATGGTAATAAGATAAAGATATATTCAATATAAGATATTGTCAATATATATCTTGGAAATATATTTATTATAATATATTGAATATTAAATGAGATAAATCAATCAAAGGGATTTTGCTTATTTTATTAGGAAAATATTGTTAGGAACATTTTATTATGTTTTGATGATGGTCATACTAGCTATTATAGCAAGACTGAAATAAGTTAGAATTCTCTGTATAAGTCTCTATTTAGAGTCTGACATATTGTATAAGTTAAGTCAGACAAGTATTGTACTAGTTAGTAGGACGGCAAAGTAAAACAGACATTCGGCAGAGTGAAGCCAGCCAAGTACATGCAGAGAAGCAATGAAGACGTAATGGTATGACTTATAACCAAGGAAGTCTATGATGACCTTGGATAAGTCTAAGTTATGGTTCAAGTGATGAAACTTAATGTTCAAATATGGTGTACACTGATCTCACCCAAACCAATGATCAGTGAAGTACAAAGATTCTCCTTAAACTGAAGTGATGAAGGAAACAGTGAATCGGCAGAGTAAACTGACTTTCGGCTAAGTGAAGGCAAAAACAATGAAGGAAGATCTAAACGGAAAAGTCAGATGGATCACTCGACCGTTCAGAGAATGGCGAAGTAATCCTTATCAGAACAGAATTGAAATATGATAAAGATTCAGAGGATCATGCATTTAATGCACAATCAATAGAGGATCAATCAAGGACGGATTTTCTGCTATACATTTGAAGAAAAATCAGATCATTGAAATCAAGGAGAATGTAATTAAGGGGGAATCAAGAATAAAATCAAGGATTATTCCCCTCATTAATATAGCCAACGGACAGAATTTCAAATCAAGGATACTCAAGGCTATAAATAGAAGGCATTGACTGACAGATAAAAACAACGATCAGAAAAAGAAAACCAAGATGAAACTCTGTCAATTAAAAAAAATGTCTTCTCTCTGAACTTACAAGGATTCATCTAGAGATCAACTCGGACATCGAACTACAATTTTATATTTAGCACTGAGATTGATCAATCAAGTTTGTGAATCTCATTCACAATAAACTGAAGCAACTGAATCAGAAGTCATCTTAAATAGAAGGCATTGACTGACAGATAAAAACAACGATCAGAAAAAGAAAACCAAGATGAAACTCTGTCAATTAAAAAAAAATGTCTTCTCTCTGAACTTACAAGGATTCATCTAGAGATCAACTCAGACATCAGAACTACAATTTTATATTTAGCACTGAGATTGATCAATCAAGTTTGTGAATCTCATTCACAATAAACTGAAGCAACTGAATCAGAAGTCATCTGAGAAAGAGTTGTGTTTGTGATAGTTGCTGAAGGATTTGATCTCAAGGAGCAAAGTGAAAGAGATCGAATCACCAAGTCATTGCGACCAAGGAGTGATAGTCTTGTAGATTGTGAAGCTTGGGAAGTCAAGGACAATCTTACTATTGTATCTGTGAAAACAATAGTGAATTCCTCCAATCATCACAGGAGAAGAGTGGATTAAGGGATTACACCACCTTGAACCACTATAAGCCTTGTGTCAATTTACTTTCTGCAATTTACTTTACTGCACTCATTTAATTGCCTACGTTATACCTTATATCTATGAATGTATAAACTGCTTTGAAACAATCTAGTAAGAAGGGACTTATCCGCTGCCCAAAAGCTTTTAATCACAAGAAAAGTTTTTGAAACTCCACTATAGTCATTCACCCCAACCCCCCCTCTGACTATAGTTTTACCCTTCTCTGGGACCAACAATTGGTATCGGAGCAGTGTTCCTAGTATCAAAACCTGTTCAGATCTAATTTCTGGTAACAATGAGATCACATATTTTCAAAGTAGTTTTCAAAATCTAGGTTTTCTATTCATTCACATATAGATCTCTTATTTGTACTTATGAATTCCTCAAACTATATGTCAAAAGTACCTATTTTCAATGTTAACAATTTTGATGAATATAAAATAAGAATGTTGTCTCATCTTGCATCAACTCATGAGGAGATGCTGGATGTAATTAATGATGGCCCAATCACAATCATGATTGTGGTATCCACAGGAGCAGATCAAGGGAAGGAAGTCGACAAACACAAGAAAGATTGGACCAAGGACGACAGGAGAAGAGCAAATCTAGACTTTGTTGCAAAAGATATGATTTTGAAGACTCTAGATAGCAACATTTTCATGAGAATCAAAGATTGCAAAACAGCAAAGAAGATGTGGGACAAGCTAGCACTGATAAATGAAGGATCTGAAGCAGTCAAAGAAAACAAATTATCTATTGCAAAACAGAAATTTGAAAATTTCAAAATGAAGGCTGGTGAATCCATTGATCAAATGGACAACAGATTCTCAAGCATCATCAGTGAACTGCAACAGCTTGGACACACATATCCCAGAAAGAAGTATGCTTAAATATCTTGAGAGGCTTACTTGAAAGATGGAAGATCATAACATCAGTAATCAGAGGAACCACAAACCTTGCAAACACTGACACTCTGACTCTAATGTCCCAACTCAAAGCTCATGAATTCGAACTGAACGGTGAAGATAGTGCTCCGGCAGAGACACAAAAATCCACTACACTGATAGCACCCCAACAAAGTAACTTTGCTGATTGTATCAGCAAAGAGACACATGAACTTAAAGAACATGTAGCTTTATTAGTTAAACGTTTTGACAGTTTAGCAAAAAGAAGCCATTGAAAGGAAGCTCATCATCAAACAAGAGGTCAAGCTCAACCAAAGACATGAAGAAGAAAGATGATGAATACAGATGCTTCAACTTCAACAAGAAAGGTCACTTCAAGGCTGATTGTCCTGAAGAAAATGATAAAGATGATGAAAAGAAGAAATACAAAGCATCTCAAAAGAGGAAAGGCAAGAAGGCACTCAAGGCTGAATCTAGCAGTGAAAAGAATGAAGAATCATCTGGTAATGACTCAGATGACAGTGATGAAGAAGACAACTCAGACAATGAAAAAGCATGTCTATGTCTAATGGCCAAAGAATCAGATGAAACTGAGGTAACATCTAGCTCTTACTCTTCATCAAATGCATACACATCTGACACTGCACAATCTTCTATTCTCCCATTAGATCCAGCAGATCTAGTCCAAAATCTCATGACTAAATTTGATGAAATTGAGATGAATCATGAAATTCTAAAAAAAGAATGCAAGGATCTAAGAAAGGAAAATAAAAGATTAAAGAAAGAACTGGATAAAGCAAGAGCTGAACTAACTAGTAAGGAGATCTACTCAAATGATCAACAAACAGCAGAGGTTCATACATCTGTTGTTGACAGATCAGTTGAGAAAATCCCCCCACCAGTTAAGATCACAAATGAACCAGTTTACAAACCCTCAAAAGGTTTGGATCCAGATCTGGTCTTGGCTACAACAGTCAAGATGAGAGTAGAAACAATGGTCAACACAATTCTGAATCCAGGATTAACATTGAACCAAAATTCAGAAAGGGACAGACCATGGTTTCAACCACTCATCCTGTACCGGTGAAGTCAAAACCCAGTGCAGTAAAATAGCAGACTAAATCATCAATCCATTCAACCAAAAGCATGGACTTTCTGAAAGGTAAAGGAAGACTTTATTCTTCAGAGGATGATTGGAATGTTTCACCTCCAAAATACAAGAAGAAACCATTCCATAATATGCATCATGTGTTCAAGAAAAATCAATCTAGGTATGTTCCTAGACACATGAAGCAACATAAGTTTCCCATTGTATATTGGAAAGTGAAGAAGGTTGCAAATGCACCAAAAAGTAGAGAAAAGTATCAGAATACCTTCAGTATAAATATTAGAAGTTATTCTGCCATGCCTTATATATATGAAGTTGATGACTTTAACTACGCAAAAAGAAGATCATTTGGATATACACTTGGAGTAGGAGGCATGATCTAACTATGTGTATGGACCCAAACAAAGGTTGTTGGGTACCTAAACTTAATTAATTTGTTTTGTAGGATGTCTGGTACATAGACAATGGATGTTCCAGACACATGACAGTAAACAAGAGATGGCTCACTGACTTCAAAGCTTTTGATGGACCCAAAGTCACATTTGGAGGCAAAGAAAACCCCGGCAAGATTAAGGGGGAACGCACAATGCTCAAAAACAATTTGAAGATTCAAAATGTGGCATATGTCAAGGGACTTAATTTCAATCTAATGAGCATCAGTCAATTTTGTGACAAAGGCTACAATGTGCACTTCAACAAGGAAGGATGCAAAGTCATTCACAGCCAAACCAACACAGTAGTACTTGCAGGAAAAATAAAAGATAACATGTATGTGGTGGATTGGAAAACAGCCAAAGAAGAAACATGTTTGTTTGTCAAAAACAAAAAATCAACCAGCTGGATCTGGCATAGAAGACTAAACCACCTAAATTTCAAGACCATCAACAAATTATCAAAGAAAAAATTAGTTGAAGGCCTGCCTGAGATCACATTCAAGAAAGAAAGTCTATGTGATGCATGTCGAAGTGGAAACAAATCAAAAGTTCCTTCAAGTCAAAACCCTATCAATCAACAACAAGAATTCTACATCCATTGCATATGGACTGTTTGGACCAAACACACAAAGAAGTGTAAGTGGTAAGAAATACACCCTAGTAGTGGTGGATAACTACTCAAAATACACCTGGACCATTTTTATGAACAAGAAGAAAGAGACACTCAAAAGCTACCGATTTGGCGAGAAGACTTCAAAATGAGAAAGAATCAAAATTATCAAGATCGAGATCGATAGAGGCAATCGAATTTCTTAATGAAATTATCAAAACTGTTGTGAAGAAAATGGAGTATTGCATCAATTATCTCAAAGCAGAACCCCACAAGAAAATGGTGTAGCGAGAAAGAAGAAACAAAACTCTCAAAGAAGCAATCGAACAATGATTGCGAAAGCATGCTTGCCAAAGAGATTTTGGGTCAAGCAAAAACACACACATGCCATACACAAAAACAGATCAATTATCAACAAACATCATGGAAAAACTCCATATGAAATATGGAATGGTAGAAAACCTAATATCTCATATTTGCATATGTTTGGATCAAAATGTTTTGTTTTGAACAGAATCACCACATGCCTTTGATGAAAAGGTCGATGAAGCAATCTTTATGGGATACTCGAGACACCAAAGAAAGCATTCAGAGTACTCAACAAAAGAACATTGGTGATTGAAGAATCAATACATGTAGTCTTTGATGAACCAAATACAAATGGTGAAAGTCTTCAAGAACAAGAAGAAGAAGCAGCACAAAGACAAGTGTATATGAATACAATAGTACCAGCAACCATTCCGCATCACAATTTTGGAAATCAAGATGAGCCACAAGTCATTACAACTGATGAAGCACCAGAACTGGAAGCACATGCAGAACCTGAAGCTGCAGAAACACCAAGTGAAGAACAACTTCAACCTGACCTAAATTGGCTAAGAGATCATCCTGAAGAACAAGTTATTGGAGACATTCACACAGGAGTGAGAACTAGAAGACAACTGGAGCATATGTTAACATGTTTTCTATCACAAGTGGAACCCAAGACAATAGATAATGCAATTCAAGATACAGACTGGATCATAGCCATGAAAGAAGAACTAAATGAATTTGAAAGAAATAAAGTCTGGGAACTTGTTGACAGACTAGACACAGCCAATATCATTGGAACAAAATGGGTATTCAGAAACAAGATGGATGAGCAAGGAACAGTTGTCAGAAACAAAGCAAGGCTAGTTGCAAAAGGCTATTCTCAAGCAGAAGGAATAGATTATGATGAAACATTTGCACCAGTAGCAAGATTGGAGGCAATCAGACTCTTTCTAGCTTTTGCTGCACACAAAGATTTCAAAGTCTATCAAATGGATGTCAAGAGTGCATTTCTGAATGGACTTTTGGAAGAAGAAGTATATGTAGAACAACCCCCTGGTTTCCAACTCAAAGGAAAAGAAGACAAAGTATACAAGCTAAAGAAAGCTCTTTATGGACTTAAACAGGCACCCAGAGCCTGGTATGAAACACTATCTCAATTTTTGATCAAGAATTGATTCAATAAGGGAACTATAGATAAGACTCTATTCAAATTAAAGGAAGGAACAAGCACATTGCTAGTATAGATCTATGTTGATGACATCATCTTTGGATTAGAGGATGAAAAGCTGTGTGAGAAATTTGCAAACTTGATGAATAGCAAATTTCAGATGAGCATGATGGGAGAACTGAATTATTTTCTTGGCCTTCAAGTAAAGCAAATGAAGGATGGAATTTTCATTAGTCAAGCCAAGTATACAAAAGACTTGATACATAAGTATGGTATGGACACAAGTGGCACAGCAGATACACCAATATGTGTAAGAGTCATTCTTGGAAAAGATGAAACTGGAAAGGATGTTGATCAGAAAATGTATAGAGGAATCATTGGATCCCTACTATACTTAACTGCAAGCAGACCTGATATAGCATTTGCAGTAGGAGTATGTGTAAGATTTCAAGCTCAACCAAATGAATCACATCTTCTAGCAGCCAAAAGAATAATCAAATACTTATAAAACACTGTTAATGTTGGAATTTGGTATGCAAAAGATGGAGGATTCAAGTTGATATCATATTCAGACTCTGACTATGCTGGATGCAAAATAGATAGAAAAAGCACCTCTGGAACTTTTCAAATGCTAGGCAGCAGACTAGTTTCATGGTTTAGCAAAAAGCAAAACTCCATATCTACATCAACAGTTGAAGCAGAATATATAGCAGCGTGAGAGCGCTTGTTGTTGCACAAGTAATTTGGATTAGACAACAACTAAGGGATTATGGAGTGGAGGAGAAAATAATTCCAATCATGTGTGATAACACAAGTGCAATATCTATTATCGAAAATCCAAAGGTTGCATTCAAGAACAAAGCACATTGATGTGAGACATCATTTTATCGAGAGATCATGTTGAAAAAGGGATATCATTCTAAAACACATATCCACTGAAGATCAATTGGCTGACATCTTCACAAAACCACTCAGTCATGAAAGATTTAGCATGTTGAGAACGGAGTTAGGGTTGATTGAAATTGACTAAATACCAAAGAGCGGCTAACTGGAGTAATCGGCTAAGTGACTTCATCAGCTGTTTAAACCTTTTCCATTACAGCAGATGTAGCAGGTAAGGCACTGGTACTCGACGAAGTTAACTTCACTGATTGTTAGGAACAGTCAAATAAAGCGGCTTAGTGAAAGAGTCACTACACCGGCTAAGTTGCCAGCCAAGGCACTTCACCGAAATAAAGATTGAAATCATGGGTAAATTAAAGTGTGAACATAATCAACTTTTATACACGTGTAGAATAAAGGAATTATGGAAGATTATTCTGTGGATGATTACACACGTGGAGATCAACTTATAATCATGGAGGTAACCATATTATTTTTTTTAAAACGCCTCGATTCCCGGGCTCTATCATTACTTACCACAATCCACTCCCCCACTTCACTCGAATATCGCGATTTACATACACAAAATCACGCCATTATGTCACAAAATCCTTCCATATTCAAACCACGTTCACACTACCCAAATCATCCTATATAAACTACACTTAGAAATTTTCAGAAATCTTTACACTCTTTTGTAAAATTACAAACCCTACTTTTGATTCTCTCTAAAAACTCGAAGTATTCCTTTCTAAACATCAATCACTTATCAATGGCTTCATCCTCCTCAAACACTCAAGCTAGGTATGAAAAATCGATTGCCACCGGATCATTCTTCCAAGAAGGACACTACTTAAATTTGTGCGGAAATGATGAAGAAGCAAAACGATTGGCAAATTTGGATGCAAAACCTAAAACTATCAACCTTTCTAAATCCTCCAATAACCGAAGTATGCTATGAAAATCTAATATCCTTCCGAAATCTGCAAAATACGCCTCTGGGCTCCTTGTCAATTTGAATGACGAGTGGGAAGAAGACAAGATCGCTTATCAACGAAGGTGGTCATTACGAAAAGGTAATTCAAAATACCTCAAACTCTCAAACAAAAGGCAATGCAAAGGATAGGCCTCACACAATAATTTTGTAGCTAGTACTTTTGATAGGACCGTAAATCTTCGATTAGCCTGGTCCTTAGACTAGTTTAAAGTATAGCTTCTTTGTCTAAAAAAAAAAAAAAAAAAAAAAAAAAAAAGTATATGTAATTTTGTGAAGGGAGAAAAATAAGAGAGTGAAAATGCTTTCATTCAAAAAAAAAAAAAAAAAAAAAAAAAATGCAATGCAAAGCGTCCTTGGTGACACAGGTAACCTGGATGATTTCTCGCAACCATCGCCAAAATCGCTAACCTGTGGGACTAAGAAGGTCAATTGTCTTAGATCCACTTTAAAGAAACCATTCTGTGAGTTCAGTGCCCTAATTGGCAAAAGCATTGAAGGAAAGTTGGGAGCAAATAATGCCATGACAGAAATTAGAATGCGGCTAATGGGAATCATCTACAACAAGTTGGAGTTCAATTGGGCAAAGTACTTCTTTCTGAGAATTAAAGAACAAATTCAAAGTGAAGTAAAAGCGGCCACAAAGAGGATAACAGAAGGAAAGACGAAGAAATGACAATTCTGGGTGAAAAAGTCATATGGGATTCAGTTACACTATCTGATGCAATGCCTCAAAGTCTCTGTTGTACAACTTCACAAATTGCATGAGTCCAAGGTCATGTTTACCTATGTTAAACAGCAAAAGCAAGCCGGAGGAGGGAAGAGAAAGAAAACCACAACTCATCCCTCCGGTCAAAGAAAGAAGCAAAAAGGTTCACACTTAATCCTGGAAAAGACGGCCTTTGGAAAATTAATCGATGAAGAAGAAGAAGAGGATTCTAATGTTGAGGCAGAACAACATGCAAGAAGAAGAAAATGAAAGTGAGGATCAACAACCTCCAAATGAGGAAGTTACAGGAGACACTGGAGATGATGAGAAATCTCCAGAAGAACCCGCACATAGGTCTGCAAACGATATTGATGATCGAATTGCAGAATATCTTGAATGGAAAGAAGGTGATTCCAGAAATCAACTTCTAGATTCGGAACGCATGCTTACTGAGGAGGCATGGCTCTTTAACTTTCTGGGAATCACCACTCTGGTTGGTGTACTTGATAAATCTCCTCTCTGGGACATGGTTGATGCAAAGAAAGGCAAAACTACCCCGCATCCCCAGACGGATACACGATGATGACTCGGAAGATGGTGGAGATGGTGATGATAATACTGATCAAGATGATGGAGATGACCAGGATGACAATGATAATGATGATCATCATGCTGATGATCATGGCAAAAAAGGAGACGAGGTTACTCCTACACCGGATGCGATTGATGATAACATTCCTCTAAAAACTTTTCTACAGTCACATGCATCTCACAAGTCCACAACACCAGCTAAGACAACCACTCAACCACTATCTGCTGCAACTCCGGTGACAGCACAAACATAGTGGACACCGCTCACCACGCCACTCCCGAGCCAAGGCAATCCCCAAAGACAGAGCAAGGGGGAATAGCAGCTCAAGCTACACCAGCATACACATCTACCCAAATTCTTGACGATTTGGATGTCAATGTAGATGTGACTCAGAATCAAGACATAGGACAACAAATGTACTCTGAAACCAAATGACATCCGGCATAAACTCTCTCAGCTGGCCACTGGTATCTCAAATGAAACCTTTGAAAAAGCAGCTGATCTGCTGGCAGAAGAATTAGAGCAGCAAGCCATGCACCTCAGATCCATGACTTCGGCATTCAATGACAAAAGCTACTCCATTGAGCGACAATTTGAGGCAATTGCTGAATACATTGAGGCACAGAACATTTTTGTGCAACGCCAAGGAGATCTGATGAGACAACTCAACATTAACATCACAAACAATCTTGCAGGTCTCAGGCAACACATTTCTCAGGAAAATGACTCTATGGCAGTGGCATTTGGCACAAGATTCCGCAGTGTCACTGAGAAACTGATCAGTCATGACAATAGATTCACTTCCATTGAATCAAAGCTGGACTCTCTGATTGGGACCGTAGAGGCCACAAATAGCATTTTACTCCAGCAGAGGGATGATGCTTCCAAAAAGAGGGAAAATCAGGATAAGCCTGAAGGATCAACTATTAGACCCCCAAACTTCACTGAAGAACAAATGAGAGCAAGGGACAGAGAAATCAGAATCAGAAATAAAGCAGAGGAATAGCAAAGGAGGGCTAGAGAAGAAAGAGAAAAAGCCCTAAACGAACCCTGCATTGGATTTCCTCATCCTATGCAAAGAAGAGATGATGACAGAGACAGATCCAGAAATCAGCAAAGACTTGGATCTAGCCAGCAAAGAGGATCAGCAAGTCAACACAGACTTAGCACCAGAGGTAACACCAGCAGAGGCAGCAGCAGCTCTAGATACACTGGTGGGCACAGAACGTACACCGGTCCCAAAAGCAAAGCAGAATATGAAGCAGATGTACTGGACCATGTAAGAGAATTTTTCAGAGTAAAGGAAGGACTTTATCCTCATTTTTCACAAGATGAAACATGAGCTGATTGGCTAAGCTATCAGGATGAAAGGATGAGAACTGATATGGCCAAACTCTACAATAATGTCATGAAAGAATTTGCACTTCAAAAACAAACCAACAGCAAACCTAGTTCAGCCATACCACTTTTTGCAAAAGGACCAGAAGACTTGTCAATTGAACAGCAAGAAGACTTCAACTATATGGTAAAATTCTTCAATCCTATGGGAAGAATGGACAAACAGGAGCAGTGGAGTCTCTACAAAAGTCTCAAGTTTGCTGACTCACATATTGCTGAAACTAGGGAGAGACTTGTGAAGCACTTTGGAGAACCTAGGGCAAATGAGACTATGCCAGATTTCAACAGACTCTTTGCCAAGAAAGTATTCAAGGGGGTATCTGAATATACTGCTATCGCATACTGGAAGTGGAAGTTCCCTGAGATTGACTGGAAAGATATGGAAGAAGTCCAAACCAAAAAGTTCAAAAGGTACATGGCTGAATTAAGCAAAATGTAGTTGTAACACTTGAATAAATTTTGAACTTACTGCCCTTAAATGGATGAATAAAATTATTGAGTTTTTATTCTGTTAATTATTATGAATTTGACTTACTTATGTTCAGGGTTATGAGGGTTTTGTCATCATCAAAAAGGGGGAAATTTGTTAACGGATTTATCTAATGAAAACAACAAGTAATAAAATTAATAAATCCGGTATTCCCCAAGTGCATGGATCATAGTATAGCGATTAATACCGGGTCGATCTTACGGGGAATCGGAGGTTGTTAACTCTAGTTTTTATTCTAACTAATCTAAGGTTGTCACGATTACTAACCTAAACAACAAATAAAACTAAACGAGGCTGAAAGTAAAAATAACATGAATGTAAAACAGGACAGAAGAATGAATCTAAAGCTAGGGAAGATACGGGTTGCGAACAATTTAAACTACAAGTAAACCTAAGATGCAATAAGAAGATTTAACTAAACTAAACAACTCAAGTTTTAAGGGATTAAATTCAAATTATAACGAGCAAACGAGCGATTGATCCACCTATCCTAACAAGTATCAACTCTCATCTCGATTATATTGCGTTTTCTAACCAAGTTGTGATTTCACCTTGTCTAAAACATGAACCCTAATTTCTTAGATAGTTCACCTATTAATATTTATCTTTCGATTTAAAGATTAACGACTTTACTAATTAAAGGTGTAAACTTTAACGTTTGTAACCTAGAAATCTAACCTATTAACTCTCGTTATATATATTAAACATCTATTCCTTATCACGATGATCTAATGTTTATATGACTTTCATCAACATAAAACAATCAAACATGCACATCTTTCGATATAATTGCAATGAACAATATAAAACATGATAAAGGAAACAACTTTAAATAAAAACTCACAATATAATCGAAGAAACGGAATCAAAACGAGTTGGATAGGCTTCACAATGCTCGTTTGATGAAGGCCTAGCCTCTAAACATCCTCTGGAAACTTGAAATTGCTGAATAAACTAACATAGAACTACCTAATTTAATCTAGAATTTACTTGCATAAAAACTGGAATAAAGGAGTAAAAACGCAGCCTAAAGCCGCCCCTAGGTTTAGGGTTTTGAGTATTGTGTAATGATATCCCCCTAGGGTTGAAAATAGCGCTGGTATTTATAGAAAATAAAGTCGGCTGTGCTGAGGCGATGGAAGGACGCCCGTCCACTCCTTCTGGACGCTCGTCCGATCTTCAATATCAACTTCGAATCGGGCCGAGTCATGTCAGACGCCCGTCCTATGTTAAATTGGATGCTCGTTCACTAAAATCTTCACAACTCTGAATCAACTTCCCTCTCCTGGACGCTCGTCCACTTCTTCAGACGCGCGTCCACTATGGACGCCAGTTCAAGCTTCTGACGCCAGTCCAGGATCGACTTAATCTTGATTTTTCCATACTTATCTATTCTTCTTCGATCCAAATCATCATTATCTCTTCTATCATTAATGTAATTCGACTCCTATCTCTTTTTGATCATCATTTGAGCATCAAACATGTACCTATAACACATTAAAACATCGCAAAACGTAATATCATCCAAATAATCATAAAATCAAAATTAACCTATTTTGCGAATAACTCATTAAAAACCTCATTTACTCAATAATTCCATTAAACACTCGTTTCTTATGCAAATTATACAAATATGAGGGAATTATCATAAAATATATCAATATAAATCGTATAAATTCACCCTTAACAACTCCCCACACTTAGCTTTTGCTCGTCCCGAGCAAAACAAAACGAAAATTAAAATTAGCTCAAACGAAAATGTATCTCTCGACAATATAGCATAGATCCAATAAATCGAAGTTCACCACTTGTGTGTGCATAGCCATAGAAAACTTCCACTAAATCCAAACTTGAAAAACTCAAAGCAAAACTAGCTAATACCCCCTCGTAGACTAGCAATAAATGACACTCATAAGATGTACCCTACAAACGTAAAATATCCCGAAAAGAATGATCGAATATATCTAGGGCCTTTCTAAAATACTCAGAGGATAATCCCTACAGCATATCTCTCAGTTTCTACTGGGGATAAGATAGACGATAACTTAGTCTCTCATTCATTTCATAACACTTCTTATTGCAAGTTGATTTAACTATTTTCACATTTAAACGCACATCAGAATGAGCTCTTGCCCTCATAGCAGAATAGGATATTCGAGATATACCCTACCTTACTCCAATCATAAGGCAGCTTCTTCTGACTGTCGTGATCTTTTAGTCATCATAGTGGTATAGGACATACGTGGTATACCCTATCGCACTCAAATCATTGACTAGCTTTCGACACACCCAATTACTTCATTATAAACTCAACTTTTTCTTTTGACAATAAGTTACATTTTACTTATCACATTCAAACCTTAGATATTCACAGTATGTCATACTTCGGATCTAAATACAAACTATCATAAATCTCAAGATATATACGTAGCACTAAGCACATGACTTATAAGAAAATCAAAAATCACTCGTCCAAAAGGGGTATAACTTTATAAATTAGCTCATCGTTCACTATGGCTCGTGAAAAATAGATCTCAGGTGAAACAACTAACTTATCAAACATATGATATGTAGCTTGGATGACTATAAAAATAACGAACATTGAATTGAATTGCCTACTCGGGACATAACAAAAAACAAAAATGTCGAAAAATTTTGAAAATTCTAGCTCGTTTTGCATAGACTCGTAACGAATTAAGCAAATGTATAGATACATATCAAATCATTCCCCTCCCTCACACTTAAACCACAACATGTCCTCAGGTTGTGCAGAATTAAAGAAAATATAAAGGACTTAGCTGATTTCAATGGATACTCTAATCGTTGGTCAGGCCGGAGCCTACGTAGTGACAATTAGAACTCGTAACCATACGATGTAAAAGCGAGCTCGACAATACTGCTAAAAATATACCTGCACTACTGGACAAACACGGAAACATCTCGGGGAAAATGGGGAATTATACCAGAATGAAAGGATACAGCAAAATTGAGTAATATCAAAAGATGAAACATTCAACACATCCAAAAGTTTAAACATAGTATAGTCAAATGAAAGTACGGATGCCTTATGGCTTACATGATCCATCGGGAAGAATAAACAGTAGCTAAATGAAAAGTACAACGAATCACGTAATGAAAAGTAGCAAGATTATACAACCATCGTATCTAGGACAAAGCAAAAACTAAAATCGGAAAAATAAGATCAGGTCTGGCCCGGCGCTGCAGAATCATCAGCCGGAGGTGATCCACCCGCAGCAGCGTCAAAGTCGCTCCTCATCCAAGACGACTGCACTGCGTCGTAACATCCGCAATGGCGAGCTCAATATCATCCGAATAGACATAATCAATGATTCTTGGATCGAAGACTCTGTCGTCCCTCGGCTTCCGGTCCTCACTGATGCACCGTAAAATAGTCAAGATGTTATTTTGAGAAGTCCGAATATCCTCCATCCAGTTCCGTACACTGTTGGCCATACTCAACCTCATCCGGACTGAGGGAGATAAAGTAGGAAGGGAGGATCCCTGGCAACGGCGCCAAAAACTTGTTCACGGATTTATCTAATGAAAACAACAAGTAATAAAATTTATAAATCCGGTATTCCCCAAGTGTAGGGATCGTAGTATAGCGATTAATACCGGGTCGATCTTACGGGGAATCGGAGGTTGTTAACTCTAGTTTTTATTCTAACTAATCTAAGGGTGTCACGATTACTAACCTAAACAGCAAATAAAACTAATCGAGGCTGAAAGTAAAAATAACACGAATGTAAAACTGGACAGAAGAATGAATCTAAGGCCAGGGAAGATACGGGTTGCGAACAATTTAAACTACAACTAAACCTAAGATGCAATAAGAAGATTTAACTAAACTAAACAACTCAAGTTTTAAGGGATTAAATTCAAATTATAACGAGCAAACGAGCGATTGATCCACCTATCCTAACAAGTATCAACTCCCATCTCGATTATATTGCGTTTTCTAACCAAGTTGTGATTTCACCTTGTCTAAAACATGAACCCTAATTTCTCGATTATGTAAACTTTAACGTTTGTAACCTAGAAATCTAACCTATTAACTCTCGTTATATAGATTAAACATCTATTCCTTATCATGATGATCTAAGGTTTATATGACTTTCATCAACATAAAACAATCAAACATGCACATCTTTCGATATAATTGCAATGAACAATATATAACATGATAAAGGAAACAACTTTAAATAAAAACTCACAATATAATCGAAGAAACGGAATCAAAACGCGTTGGATAGGCTTCACAATGCTCGTTTGATGAAGGCCTAGCCTCTAAACATCCTCTGGAAACTTGAAATTGCTGAATAAACTAACATAGAACTGCCTAATTTAATCTAGAATTTACTTGCATAAAAACTGGAATAAAGGAGTAAAAACGCAGCCTAAAGCCGCCTTAGGTTTAGGGTTTTGAGTATTGTGTAATGATATCCCCCTAGGGTTGAAAATAGCGCTGGTGTTTATAGAAAATAAAGTCGGCTGTGCTGAGGCGGTGGAAGGACGCCCGTCCACTCCTTCTGGACGCTCGTCCGATCTTCAATATCAACTTCGAATCGGGCCGAGTCATGTCAGACGCCCGTCCTATGTTAAATTGGACGCTCGTTCACTAAAATCTTCACAACTCTGAATCAACTTCCCTCTCCTGGACGCTCGTCCACTTCTTTAGACGCGCGTCCACTATGGACGCCAGTTCAAGTTTCTGGACGCCAGCCAGGATCGACTTAATCTTGATTTTTCCCATACTTATCTCTTCTTCTTCGATCCAAATCATCATTATCTCTTCTATCATTAATGTAATTCGACTCCTATCTCTTTTTGATCATCATTTGAGCATCAAACATGTACCTATAACACATTAAAACATCGCAAAACGTAATATCATCCAAATAATCATAAAATCAAAATTAAAACACCAAAATTAACCAATTTTGCGAATAACTCATTAAAAACCTCATTTACTCAATAATTCCATTAAACACTCGTTTCTTATGCAAATTATACAAATATGAGGGAAATTGTCATAAAATATATCAATATAAATCGTATAAATTCACCCTTAACAAAATTGTTAGGAACATTTTATTATGTTTTGATGATGGCCATACTAGCTGTTATAGCAAGACTGAAATAAGTTAGAATTCTCTGTATAAGTCTCTACTTAGAGTCTGACATATTGTATAAGTTAAGTCAGACAATTATTGTACTAGTTGGTAGGATGGCAAAGTAAAACAAATATTTGGCCGAGTGAAGCCAGCCAAGTACAAGCAGAGAAGCAATGAAGACTTAATGGTGTGACTTATAACCAAGGAAGTCTGTGATGACCTTGGATAAGTCTAATTTATGGTTCAAGTGATGAAACTTAATGTTCAAATATGGTGTACACTGATCTCACCCAAACCAATGATCAGTGAAGTACAAAGATTCTCCTTAAACTGAAGTGATGAAGGAAATAGTGAATCGGTAGAGTAAACCGACTTTCGCCAAGTGAAGGCAAAAGCAAGTGAAGGAATATCTAAACGGCAAAGTCGATGGATCACTCGACCGCTTTAGAGAACGGCGAAGTAATCCTTATCGAGCGTAATTGAAATATGATGAAGATTCGAGAGGATCATGCATTTAATGCACAATCAATAGAGGATCAATCAAGGACGGATTTTCTGCTATACATTTGAAGAAAAATCAGATCACTGAAATCAAGGAGAATGTAATTAAGGGGGAATCAAGAATAAAATCAAGGATTATTCCCCTCATTAATATAGACAACGGACGGAATTTCAAATCAAGGATACTCAAGGCTATAAATAGAAGGCATTGACAGACAGATAAAAACAACGATCAGAAAAAGAAAACCAAGCTGAAACTCTGTCAATTTAAAAAAAAGCCTTCTCTCTGAACTTACAAGGATTCATCTAGAGATCAACTCAGACATCAGAACTACAATTTTATATTTAGCACTGAGATTGATCAATCAAGTTTGTGAATCTCATTCACAATAAATCAAGCAACTGAATCAGAAGTCCTCCGAGAAGGAGTTGTGTTTGTGATAGCTGCTGAAGGATTTGATCTCAAGGACCAAAGAAAGAGAGATGAATCATCAAGTCACATTGCAAAGAAATGAGTGATAGTCTTGTAGATTGTGAAGCTTTGGAAGTCAAGGACAATCTTACTATTGTATCTGTGAAAACAATAGTGAATTCCTCCAATCATCATAAGAGAAGAGTGGATTAAGGGATTACACCACCCTGAACCAATATAAGCCTTGTGTCAATTCACTTTCTGCAATTTACTTTACTGCACTCATTTAATTGCCTATGTTATACCTTATATCTGTGAATGTATAAACTGCTTTGAAACAATCTAGTAAGAAGGGACTTATCCGCTGCCCAAAAGCTTTTAATCATAAGAAAAGTTTTTGAAACTCTACTATAGTCATTCACCCCCCCTCTGACTATAGTTTTACCCTTCTCTGGGACCAACAAGTATTTTCTTTCTCCTCAATCTACTAGGAAACTTCTCCCAATCAGATTGGGATTCACTAGGGGCGAATGTCACTCTATAAAAGGAGATGCATGGCTACCTCTTTTGAATCATCACAATTCCAAGAGCTAATAGTTCTTGTGAAAATAGAGAGTTTCTTAGAGAGATATTAGAGAGAGAGAAAAGGCCGGTCTAGCAACCAGATTTTTCTAGTAGCAATCCATGATGGGATTCCGGTGGGCTGTTCGTGTGGATTACCGGTAGAGGCCGAACGCTTGGGCGGCTCCGTGCATCGCTACTCTCCTTACACGGTCAAAGCGTCGATATTTTAGATCAACCAAGGTATTCACCGTCTGCTAGATTATTTGTTTATTGCTTAAATGAAGTCGATCTTGGGTAAAAGGAAATAAAATTTTGAATTCCGCTGCGTTCCCGCGTATATTTCCTAACGGTTCTATGCCTAAGTTGTTGAAAAAAGTGTTTAGGCGGGGATATTCACAACCCTAGTCAGTTTGAATGGATTTTATTTTTGTATTAAACTGGCGTTCAACAAGACAGCTAAAATTATGATAAACAGACTCAACATCGTACTTTAGACTTAAAGGATAAAACCATAAAAATTTAGTGTGGTCATTAAGAAAGCTAGTGTAATATTTATTTCCATAAATAGAGTTTTCGGTGCAAGGGCCCTATACATCATAACAAATTAAATCTAAAGGCCTAGAATAAGTAAAAGATGGCACAGGTAAAGACTGACGATGGCTCTTGGCCATTTGACAGGCAACATAGACGGATGTAGAGGAAGTTGAGGGTGCCGAAACATTTATTTGGCGCAAACACTGACGAAGAACTGGATAGGAACAGTGACCTAGACATTGATGCAATTGAGAGATGTTGGAACGAGAGGTGGTGAGAGCTTGGGCAAGAAACTGATGAAAGGATCGCGAGAAGTGGTATAGGCCATCTTTAAGATACCCCCGATGATGGATGTGGCCCGAGTAACCCTTCGCAAGGAAATAGTTATGGTGAAATTCAAAATAAATGACATTATCTTTTTCGGATTGCGAAACAGAAAGAAGATTAGTGTAAAGGGATGGAACAACAAGGATATTATTGAGAACATAAGAATGATCAGAATTAGAAAAATAGGAAGAACCATAATGAGTAATAAGAAAACATGTACCATCACCAATACGTAAATTTTCCGGGCCGACATAAGCATCTGTGGAAATATTTAAATTACGAAAATCATTAGTTGTGTGATGGGTGGCACCCGTATCCGTTATCCAATCAGATGAGTATAAGGGCTATTGTACTGCAGCATAGGCCTGTAGAGGAGCTAGAGGCCGAGGTGGACGAGCCGGTGGAGGTAGGGAAAATGTGGAGTCGAAGTGGTACCAACAATTGTGAACGGTGTGGCCAAAACGTTCACATAGTTGACATTGGACGGACGGGGCTGATTTTTGAGGACAATGTCCACGCCCCCTGTTACATCTATACCCCCGTCCTCAATTATTTTGTGAGTTGGACGAGCCACGGCCACAGTAGTTTCCGGACTGAGAGGAATTCGCACCTAAATTTGTAGCAGGTGCTACGGAGGTGGTGATGGACAGTGGGGTGGAAACCGGTGGTGATTGAAGATGATTAATCCGGTCTTCATAGAATAATAGCAAGGAGTAGGCCTCGTCTACGGTGATATCATAGCGGGGGGAAATAATGGTAACCAATGAATCGAATTCAGAGCCTAGACCGGCAAAAACATATGCAATCAAGTCGTCATCATTTATAGGGTGCCGTGCCATACTCAAATCATCAGTGATACATTTCACAGTCATAAAGTATTTGGATGCCAGCATGGATCCTTTTTGCATGGAAGCTAACTTGGTGCGAAGATGCACCAGTTGAGCCTTAGATTGTGACGCGAATCTTTTCTGAAGAGAACTCCAATTTTCCGTAGATATGTTTGCATTGTAAACCTGAGACAAAACGTCATTTGACAACGAACTCGTAATGGTGCTCAGGATCAGACTATCCTGTTTTAACCAATGTGTGTACTCAGGATTTACTGTGGTTTCGCTACCGGAAACAATGGTGGAAGCCAATGCTTTGACAGATCCATTGACATAGTCCAAGACGCATTGTCCTCATAAATATAGGAGAATTTGTGCACGCCACAACAAGTAATTATTTCGAGAGAGTTTGGTGATGTGGATTGTAGAGGAAGTGTTGAAGGAGGGGTAAGAAGATAGATAGGAGGAGGAAGAATGAGAAGTGATAGACGAGTCTGCCATGGATTCCGACGAGAAAAAAAATGTTTTTTTTTTTAAAATTTTGATTTTGAGCCCTAATCAACATGAGGAAGATAGATGATCATGAGAAACGAGCCGTAAAAGCTCTAATACCATATTAAACGTAAGATTGTGAACGTTTTTCATTGCATTATACTAAGTACAACTGTGATTTATATAAAGTACATCATAAGGATAAATTCGGAACAAATAATAATAATTGAACCATGTTGTATTTGTAGTATCGTGTGCGAAATAAAATAAACAACCAGAAAGAAGAAGAACAATTTCTTTATTAATCGGATAGAAAATTACAAGTGCAGTAATGAAAAATGAAATTACAAAAACAGAAAGGATATCTCTGAAATACTGAGGCGAGATGAACTGTGTCCTTAAGACAAATTTGCTCCGGCATTTACCCACGGTTTATGCAATTGTCTCACAAGATTACTCAGTGTACCTGTTCAAGAGGGAGGTACTCCAACTCTGTACAAACGGCGAACTCTTGCAGTGCTTCAAAAAAAACTCTTCGACTAATTTTATGCAGTAGTATGTATTTGGGTTATAGTTCTAATGTCGTTTCCATTGCAGTAGAAAAGCTTTATATAGGGAGGAAAGCATCAGGTAACTCCATCAGCCTTGAAGTGTATTGAAGCTATCAATTGAGGAGTTTTAATAGGAATTTAACTCCATCAGTTGAAGGAGTTTACTTAACTCCACTAACTCTCATCATTATTGCCCAGTAGCAGATGAAGAGACAGCCGAATCGAGCCTGTAATTGAATCGAATTACTCAGACTCACAGCTCAAATCAGAATTGAACTTGACTAATTATTTGACAAAATCCAATGTAACTTTGTCCAAAAAATTAGTATTTCCTCAGGCCACGAAGGCCCAATTCCCCAAGCCCAAGCCCCCAGTCAATGGTCAACAGGCACGGGCGGGCGGCGGCGCGTGCGCGTGTGGTAATTTTAGTAGAACATCTTGTAACTAAAACCATTATGAACTCTCTCTCTTTCCTTGGATCATATACCCTTTATCAAACTCCTCCCACTTGTATATTGAGAAGAGCTTAGCACAATTACCAATGTGGGATTATGAAAGTTAAACTCTTCAACATCCAACACTTCAACTTTAACTAACCAACTTTAAGCCTTAATTTCTCATACATCGTACATATTTTTGAAAGTCATCATATACCCTTGATAAATTATACAAGAGTGTAATCGAAACCGGCTCATAAAGTCGTTGTAAAAAATGATTATTAAATCATTTTTCCTTTTCCCTCTATTTTTTCTCCAACAATCCCTCACATGAATGGAAATTAATGCAAATGGAGACTCTGAAGAGATTTCTGATAGAAAAATATTGCATCAGGAGAGGTAGCAACTAGCTTTGAACCTGCCTTAGTGAAATACTATCGGATCTACTCGGCTATTCAGTGAATTATGTCATGAACTGTTTAGCCTTTATTGTAAAACCAAACAATAGTACTCACACAATATTTCCCTTAACACCGTAATTGGTTCTCATAGTTGTGTTCATTTTGGCCATGAATCACCACTGGTTTCAGAAAGTGCGTTAGAGAATTCTAGCCTCTGAATTCTCACAGAAGCGGCTGATGACGGTCAAATTATACCCGTAGAAGTCATCAACGTTATCCTTAAATCGAGCTTAATAATATATATTTTATATTAAATCGCATGTTTATAATGTTTATTTAATGTTATGTGATTTATAGAATATAATTTGGTATTTATGTATTTTTATTATTAAAATATTATTTACTGTGTGATAATTATTGATTTTATAGATTACGGTGAATCGGAGGATATCTACCAACGAAGGAAGTAAATCTCAAGATAAATCGGAGTGGAATCGGATTGCATTAAAGATAAATATGAAAGTAGCACGAAGAGTGGAGTGTGGAACAAGAAAACCCAACGAGCCAATCAGAGGCTGGTGAGCTCGCTGGCAGCGAAGTGAAGACTCGTTGGGAGCGAGTTGAGAGGCAGATTGAGGATCAGCTCAGAGTTATCTCGACGCGTTTTAGACTCCTTTAGGGTTTATGAAACGTAAATTAGGTCGACTGGAGTTTATCCTAAGTCGGTTTTCCAAGCCTATATATACTTATTTCATTGTATCACTTTATATCTTGAATATCACTTTTCATAACACAAATTCTCAGTTTCTCAGAGCAGTCTTTATACAAGATTCCAGCAGTAATTATATGAGTTTCTTGTGTTTATTTGTTCTTTGTTCTTTGTAATTAAGTCCCCCCAATTATTGTTTATCGTTTGAGGTTGTTCGTTCTTCACCGAACGATGTAGATCTAAGGATACGATATGAGGCAGTGGGGATTCCTTGTCTATAAGAATCCACACGCCCAGATCTGTTATCCGGTGATCTATAGATGACTTTGGTATGATCGACAATCGTGTTATTAGTAGATCTATATAATTGCTTTATGAATCTCTATTTTATCCGTTACGTATATAGAAACACTAAGATTTAGTTGTTCGTCGCGTCAATCTAGCCACGTCTTTATGGTGTGATTGTCCACCTAGAATTTCTTATCTTAGTAGGTATGGCTACGGCTACGTTGCTCATCTGTTTTAATTAGCGTATGATTAGGAAGTACCAATATAAGACTCCTAGGTCGGCTCATGAATTGATCTTCCGGGACTTTCAGCGAGATCTAGATCTGTGTTATATTTGGGTATTGCTAGCACCTAGTTATACGTAAATCGTAGATTAACATTATACCTACGATGTTAGTGTTAATGGGACAGAGACTGATGCGATCACTTAGAAAGTACGCCTAACCAAAGGAATGTTGCCTAGGTGAGGAATACGGTTAATATCGGCATCCCTAGTATTGTAAGCATGCAAGTTATATGAGATGGAGACCCAAAAGGTGAAGTCACGTAATGTACACAGTGATCTAGTGTCCTACCCGGAACTAAGTCAAGTTTAGGGGATGACTCCCGTAGCCAATATAAAAGAAATACGAATCGGATTAATAGTTGTCGAGTATCGCTTAATTATATAGAATCTCTAGATCCAAACGAAAATCTAATGATTGGGGAGGTTAATTACGTTGCTTGTGTTGTGTCGAGTCGAGTCCTTTATCTTTCTTGTCTTTTGTTGGTCATAGACCGCTTCTATGTGCTTGGCATGAATGATTAATTGTTTGTATATAAATGATCCACAATTGGTTCCCTGTGGGATCGACCTTGATTCGCTATAGCTATACTATGATGGACCTAGTCCTTTTGCTAGTATTGGTTTATGGTGATCAAGTATTTTATTATCACTTGATCTACGTCATCAAGTTTTTGGCGCCGTTGCCGGGGAACCAACGGTCAATTTTATATATAAATAATTTTTTATTCATGTCGAGTTTTCGCTTTAGAGTCTGCTTTTACGCTTTTGAGTCCTCTCAGTTGTTCGCTCTGTGTAAAAATTCCAGATTCTAAAGAATCTGTTTCGCTCCCAGCGAGCCAGGAGCTGGCTGCCAGCGAAACTGCCTCTATTTCTGGAATTTTGCGTGTCTGTTTATCTCTGTATGTTCAATCCGTAGGTCTGATAGCAGCATTGGAAACCATGTTAAAATCAATCTACGGTCTGTTTTGTTTTTGTTTTTCTTCTGTTTGCAGAAACCAAGGAAGCAATAATTTGAGTCAGTAATTTTTCGTGGGCGCTGAGGAAATAACCCAGCAACATGTGGAGCTACGAATCTACGATGGGAAAAGCAATGGAAGCAACACCTTTAAAGCACCAAGATGGCTCCGAGAAAATAAATATTAAAAGGTTCGAATTATTCGTGGTACAATGTTAAAGGCAAGGTACTTCCTTTTTTGCTTATGTTTTACTATCTTTTGGTTTTTTGAACATAAGTTAGTCTTTACATGAACCTGAATGAGAATCTTAGACATGAGTGAGTTTAAAAGATTAGTTTTATTCGTGTCGAAGGTTCTGCCCCAAATCTGTCTCATCTAGAGGGTGTAGGGAAACATGTAGTTGTTGAAAGGAAGCAGTGAATAAAGAGTCCCTCTTAGTTCTGTCAAAATCTCATTGTCCTATGCATGAGATTTCTTCTACTGGCCATGGAAGCAACAATTTGTGTAGTTTTAAGCATTCTCAATCTAAGAAGACGTTGAGTTTTGAGAGAGCATAATGAAGCAGCATTATAGAGGATATGATTAAAAGGGGTCCCTAGGACTAAATCTCCTTAGAATTCATTAGTTCCTAAAACGAGAGCCGAGGTAAGAGCTTTCTATAAATGGTATGGATAGATGTCGTTTCCTAGGTCTCACAACCAAGGGAAGGGTATTAATCCGCAAAAGCGATGAGCCCACCTCATATAGTGCTCAAGGGGGCGATCCAAGAAGGATGACTGACAAGGATACCTTTTGGAAAGTCGAGCTGAGGACTTCAAACTCAGAACTACTTCTAAAACCCTTAGGATTTCTTTTTAGGATTTTAGGTTTTGTTTTCTTTGAGTCAAATAAGAGTAACGTGACATATGTTGAGGTTTTTTATTTTGCCGTGTTCCGATGGCCATTAGGCAAAGGATGTGCAAAACTTTTTTTTACTCAATATAGACCACGTGAAATAGAGTTTCTTAGGAGAGTCGAGAAATTGCTAAAGAAAAGGAAATTTAGCAATCAACCTTAAGATGGAAGCATTAAGAGAACTTGAGAATTACTGAAAATATAATAGAGAATGATTGGTGCGAACAAGAACGCTTTTTGGTCAACTCCCAAAACTTTTTAGAATGGCGATCTGAGTGAAAATCCAAAGTTGTGTGCAATTCGTTCTGCAACTACCCTTATCCTTTCCTTTGTACCTTTTCACCCTTCAACCTTTTCTATTCTCTCACCAATCTACCTCACAAACCATATTTCTATCCATTCTTTCATTCCCCCTATTTCTTTCCATCTATTTCACTCTCCCACCCTAACCCAATACTTTAACCAATACCTACCCAAATCAATTTCCTTAACCAATTTCAACCCACCCATAATCACAATGTCTTACCCACCCTTTATCTTTTCTTTCCATCCTTCACTATCTTTTTTCTAAACCCATCATACTCTCAACTTCCATTTTCTTTACAAGATACCCTTTTGTTGCGGAATTTGAACATTGCTTAGTTTTAATGACTATCTTTCCTCATTCTGATTTTCATGATCCTAGCTGGGGTACGTGTAGCTCTGACCCTAGCTGGATTTTAAAAGTTTTTTGGTTCGATCAAAATACAACTTATCTTTCTACCAGAAGTTTTAAATTTCACACTTTTACGCCTATTCCGGCATTTCTAGATGATGAGTTTTGTTCTAAAATATCACACCGATCCGACCTTGTTGATGACGTTGAGACCTTCTACGTGATAAATTGGGTGATTAGTAATTTCAAGGCGAAGCTACATCTCCCTACGTTGTTGATATCCAATCAAAACGTGAAGCGTCTGCGCTAAGTATCTGATTTTATCTTTAGCCAATAGGTCTCATCCAATCTGTTATACCTTACCAAGTTTCTCTTAACACTGGTTTGAATACCTTGTCGATCCAGTCCACCTCGTGTTTTTCCACATGGTGTAATGCTTTTTGCCTTTTGTCTTCTCCACCCGGTTTCAATAATATTTTTGTGGTGGAGGATATCGATAAAGAGTATCATCTTTAGTTGCTTATTTATTTTTCTTTCATCTCGCCATGTTCCGTGTCTCAGCTCAAAAAAGAAAACGCGGGTTTTTCCTTGATAGCTGCCATGTGAGTCGTGTCGTTTTAAATCTTTGGTTTTCCTTGTCATTGGTTGTATAAAATAAAGTGGCTTAATTTGTTTTTGGATATTTTATATTTATTTACTGCCACATTATTTTATAACTTCCATTTCCATGTTATTAACAGTTTCTTGGAGTTTCTGTTTGGTATGCTTTAACAGGATTTTGTTTGCTTCTCCACGATGTGCTTGGATTACTCCTGCATTCTGCATATTACTTGAGTGCCGTTTCCAGAGCTAAGTCTTTTTCTTAAATTCTCATTTTTATTTGTCATTGGGGACAATGCCATGTTTAAGTGGGGGGTAGGAGACTTAGCTATGATATGTGTGAAAAAATTGAAAGAAACAGTGGAAATTGAGAAAAAATAAATAAATGCCAAATTAATAATCTCGTACCGTTAGAATTGTGAGTTCCTAGCTGTGAATTAGTAAGAAAGGAACCGAGTGCATGAGTACTTGATCATTTTATACTTATGTGAATGTAAATTCAAGGATATTCATGCCGACGGTTGCAAGTAGTTATTTATTATTCGGTTACTCAATCTTTGAATCGACTTTTACCGCACGAATTATAATAACTAAAGAATTATGTGTGCATTGCATAAATGATTGGTTATGTAGACTTAGTGTCGATATTTATCTGCTGATTTATTCCTATCTTCTAGCCATCAAAGCGGAGTAATAAGCTTGAGAATTATCTGTGTTTTAACAATGCGTTAAACACTGGGCTTGTAATAACATTACCAAAGTAGCCCCGAGCTTGTGGTAATATTCAATGCTATTGATTAATCCGTGAGAGGAGGATTCTTGCAATGCATACTTTACTTTTATAGAAAGTTTCTTTCTTGAGAGGTGTTAATGTTTGAAATTATGAAAATGCGAAGAAATTCAACTTTTTAAGAGCCTTTGAGTATTTCTCGGTCTCCAAGTCCAAAAACCTTTTGGATAACGCTCTTGCTTATTGCACCATGTCTTTACCCAAGCGAGGCATAAGAAGTGGAAATGCTGATGTTGGTAGGTTAAGACTGCAAAGTTAGCATAAACTTTAACCTTGCCACGAATATATAAAACTGAATGCACATACACACCTCACTTTGATTCATAGCGAGTAGTGAATAATGGATACCTTATGAGCATGACTGGTATGATTTGACTCGAGTTTCTTGCGTAAGTATGATTTGACCACGGAAAATGTTGTCTTGGGGAATGACTTATCGATGCTTTGTTTGGGACGATCAAAGTCTAAGTGGGGGGTAGTTGATGTCGGTCAAATTATACCCGTAGAAGTCATCAACGTTATCCTTAAATCGAGCTTAATAATATGTATTTTATATAAATCGCATGTTTATAATGTTTATTTAATGTTATGTGATTTATAGAATATAATTTGGTATTTATCTATTTTTATTATTAAAATATGATTTACTGTGTGATAATTATTGATTTTATAGATTACGGTGAATCGGAGGATATCTACCAATGAAGGAAGTAAATCTCAAGATAAATCGGAGCGGAATCGGATTGCATTAAAGTTAAATATCAAAGTAGCACGAAGAGTGGAGTGTGGAACAAGAAAAGCCAGCGAGCCAATCAGAGGCTGGTGAGCTCGCTGGCAGCGAAGTGAGGGCTCACTGGGAGCGAGTTGAGAGGCAGACTGAGGATCGGCTCGGAGTTATCTCGACGCGTTTTAGACTCCTTTAGGGTTTAGGAAACGTAAATTAGGTCGGCTGGAGTTTATCCTAAGTTGGGTTTCCAAGCCTATATATACTTATTTCATTGCATCACTTTATATCTTGAATATCACTTTTCATAACACAAATTCTCAGTTTCTCAGAGCAGTCTTTATACAAGATTCCAGCAGTAATTATGTGAGTTTCTTGTGTTTATTTGTTCTTTGTTCTTTGTAATTAAGTCCCTCCAATTATTGTTTATCGTTTAAGGTTGTTCGTTCTTCACCGAACGATGTAGATCTAAGGATACGATATGAGGCAGTGGGGATTCCTTGTCTATAAGAATCCACACGCCCAGATCTGTTATCCGGTGATCTATAGATGACTTTGGTATGATCGACAATCGTGTTTTTAGTAGATTTATATAATTTCTTTATGAATCTCTATTTTATCCGTTACGTATATAGAAACACTAAGATTTAGTTGTTCGTCGCGTCAATGTAGCCACGTCAATATGGTGTGATTGTCCACCTAGAATTTCTTATCTTAGTAGGTATGGCTACGCTACGCTGCTCGCCTGCTTTTAATTAGCGTATGATTAGGAAATACCAATATAGACTCTTTGGTCGGTTCATGAATTGATCTTCCGGGACTTTCAAATGAGATCTAGATCTCATGTTATATTGGGAATTGCTTATCACCTAGTTATACGTATATCATAGATTAACATGATACCTACAAAGTTAGTGTTAATGGGATAGAGACTGATGCGATCACTTAGGAAGTACGCCTAACCACAAGAATGTTGCCTAGGTGAGGAATACGGTTAATATCGGCATCCCTAGTATTGTAAGAGTGCAAGTTATATGAGAGGAGACCCAAAAGGTAAAGTCACGTAATGTAGCACAGTGTTGTGCTACATCACATGACTTCGCTTTTTCGGCCTCCATCTTATATGACTCGCACGCTTACAAAACTAGGGATGCCGATATTAACCGTATTCCTCACCTAGGCAACATTCCTTTTTCAAAGCGCATTTCTAAGCGATCGCATCGATCTCCGTCCCATTAACACTAACTTTTTAGGTATCATGTTAATCTACGATGTACGTATAACTAGGTGTGCACAATTCCCAAATACATAACAGATCTAGATCTCGCTGAAAGTCCCGGAAGATCAATTCATGAGCCGACCTAGGAGTCTTATTGTTAAGGGTGATTTTATATGATTTATAACGTTATATTTTGTAACAATTTCCTCCATATTCGTATAATTTTCATAGAAATTAAGTGTTTAATTGATTTATTGAGCAAATGAGATTTTAAACGGGTTAATCGCAAAATTGGTTAATTTATGTGTTTTATTGATGATTTTATGTTTATTTGGATGATATTACATTTTGCGATGTTCTTATTATCTTGTAGATGCACGATATTGGCTCAAAAGAGGATTAAAATGTGTCAAGGATCGAGTTTATATGAAGGAAAAGAGATAAATGTGAAGTCGGTTGAAGATAAAGATGAGAAAATCATTTTTTGACAAAGTGAATGCACGTCCTAAGTTCCGTCCAGTGGACGGGCGTCCAAGCCAGTGGACGGGCGTCCAGGATGGAATATTTGATTCAGAGTTCTCCCAAAAGTTGTGGACGAGCGTCTAAAATAAAGAAGAACGGGCGTCTGGCCATGACTCGGCCCGATTCGAAGTTTGCATTGAAGGATGGACGGGCGTCCAACATAGCGGACGGGCGTCCGGGCGCCGACTTAGCAGAACCGACCTGAAAATCTATAAATAGCTGCGGTTTTCTCCACATAATTATCATACATTCGAACCCTAAACCCTAGGGGCGGCTCAGCTGTGTTTTTCTTTAGTTTACAATCAGTTTTTATTCAAATACTTTTTATGCGCTTTTATTCAAACAAATTCGAGTTTCAAAGAGGATGTTGAGAGGCTAGACCTCCCTTGAACAAGCACTGTGCTACATTACGTGACTTTACCTTTTGGGTCTCCATCTCATATAACTTTCACGCTTACAATACTAGGGATGCCGATATTAACCGTATTCCTCACCTAGGCAACATTCTTGTGGTTAGGCGTACTTCCTAAGTGATCGCATCAGTCTATGTCCCATTAACACTAACTTTGTAGGTATCATGTTAATCTATGATATACGTATAACTAGGTGATAGCAATTCCCCAATATAACACAGATCTAGATCTCGCTGAAAGTCCCGGGAGATCAATTCATGAACCGACCTAGGAGTCCAAGTCCATAAATAGATCTCGTGGGCTCACATATCATGTTATCGTCTATGAACATCGAGATATTTGTCCAATGTCTTCAATACTATCATATACCCATGATACGAAGTTATAACAAGCATAGTCTGAATAGAACTAGGCTCATCTGGCAGTATAAAGATAATTACAAGGTTTACACCTCGTACCCTTCAGTCGTTACTATAGCATTATGGTAATCATATAACTATCCATGTCAGCCTTTCAGGGGCATTCCCTCTAGGTAAGACAAACTAGGTTCACAACCTGGTTGTCATTGATGGAATCTAATTCAGATATTATGGCTCCTGGCCATATCTCTCAATCTTGCCTTTTCAATCATTCCTTCATAAGTCATGAGATATACATTCTTCAAGATGAACATACCAGCAGCCTTTTCAGGCTTGAGGCTATCCACAGACTTACAGAACTTTGTGTGCACTGAGCAGTGTTTTACACCTCATCACTAAATGGCGTCTGCTCATGTTCCTTTGGTTGTATCTCTCCTTGTGGCTCTCAAACTCTTTTGAGATTTCAATTTACTCCCACTCTTTCTTTTGGAAGATACATTCCTCTATAAGACAACATGTTTAGAGACAAACACATTTTGCTCCGCGGACAAGTAAATAATACCCAGCGTGCTAGCTAAGATATTCCACAAAGTTGTATATGTCATACTAAGCTTCAAGCCTTTCAGACATTGCCTACTTCCTAGAAGCACGACAACCCTAAATCATCGGTTAAGATGGATTTGATGTCATCGATTCCATATCTGATATGGAATTTATTCAACCTTTATTCTTTGGAACTCGGTTAAGTATATGAATTGTACAAGGGCACTATCCCGAAACGGGTAAGGGATATTTTTCATGGCTTACGTCACACCTTTATCATATAAAGTGTAATTTCCATTTTAAAAGAACAATTCGATTGGGTATCCAAAAATGGCATCCTTCAAGGGGGAATCTTATTCCTTTTTCAGACAACTTCTGAAAAACCCTTCAAGTATTAATTACTTCAATCCAATTAAAGATTAATTCCTAAGTAGTTCATCAATATCATATTCGTGCTAGCTTGAACTTTTCGAGCTTTCCAAATTATGCATTTCACTGAGTACACTTGACTATTTCTAAAAATAGTCATTGAGATTAACAAACAGTTATTTGTGGCATTAATTGTCATGAGCCAACAAACATCGGTATGTTTAGGCTTTAAACAACTTTCTAGATTTTATAACATTTTCATAAAAGGGTATTTTAGCCATCTTTAGATAAGATACGTATTACCCACATGATTCATAACCACATGCTTCAGACGTCATCAGAATGACATCTGATCACACGATTCCCCTCCATAGAGACTATGCCTAGAACGACTACCAAATATTAAGGATAACAGTCATATAATTATTTAGTTGAGATTTCATCACATATATCAACTATATAGTGACATCAATTTAGTATGTTAGATTTAGTAACCTTTCAACTATATCGGAATAACATTTATTCTTTACAATAGAATTTGTCCATTAAATCCTAACGGATAACTGAAAGTATGTTCTTCATAAGAAACGGAACATAACAACATTTTTTTAGTTCCTTATCAGTTTACTAGATCCAGAATATGGTAAGTGTTACAACGTTTGCTTCACCTTCCATATATGTACTTAATCTTTCTAATTTAATCACACTCGTAAGATATCTTATATCTTAGAGTCGACTTTGAACTTAGATAGATTTATCTCAACTCACTTGCCTAGAATAAAAACTTCAATAAGTTCTCTATTTAAGCACATGCCCTAACTTTCCTTTTTAATCCTTTAAACACTTGTAAATAATTCTTAGTATAGTCTTCATAAAACTTAAGAAAGATCACAAGAGCTATGTCTTTAATTTCTTTTCATAAAGAAAATGTAAAGTTTATTAAATAGTTAACCATTTGAATCGTATTAAAAACGTTGACTATTTAATTAACCTTTAAGCAATGATTAAAGAATTAAGTCAATACTTAAATCTTACAATTTTTGAAAACAACATTTCCAAAATTCGACGTGGTCATCCTTATCCAACGTTTGAATTAATTTGTCATCGTATGACAGAATGATCATGTTGGATCGTATCCAATATATGATCAATTCGTTGAAACTTATTCCAAGTGATTTAATCATATCATGAGCTCAAAGTCTTAGAGTGCTGCATCAAATATGTAGTCTACTTGTCTCTAACTACTATAACCGGGTTGCTCATGTCATTGCTTATTTTAAAAAGATTAAAATTTACTTAACCATTCTTGAGAACGTTTCTCAAGCAGTCATAATTTGGTTTTACTAATCGAGAATAAAAACATAAATATAAAAGTTCGCTTAAAAAACTACAACATAAAATAAAGATGAAAGAGTGTTGTTGTTTATACACGCAAAATCAAAAATGGTCTTATGATTTTGCTCCCACTAGTCAACTACTCTCAATTGACTTTCAATAATTTTTCAAAATTCTTTGGTGGCTGAGATCCAATCTAGTTACCTCGATTCCCGGCGGTGGTCGATCAACCAAAATAATTTCGAAAGGTGGGTAACTCTTTACCAATCACATCACTATGTAATTCTGAGTGGTTGACTAGCCAACTCTTTGACGATACACATCACTATGTGTTAGTCAACCCCTTGTCTCTAAAGTCAGACGGCCCTGACGGTGGCCAATCACCGAAAGACTCTAGTCAAGTCATACCCAATATTCGCGAGATGTCTTACGATTATATCTTAATAACAACGATATACCCGAGGTAGGTCAACTCCCGGCGGTGGTCGATCAGTTTGATCCGAACAAGGGCTCTTCACCGTCGTTATAATATTGGGGGACAATATTTTGACTTTGTCAGTAAAGTGACTTAAACTCTACATCTGGTGGAACCAATCTGAAGACTCAACTGTGTGATGGACAGCTGAGAAGGGTATTTAGTTACGTGCGCCGAGAGGTGTGTCTATCGAGCTTCACCGCCAGGTGACTATTAGCGGGTGATAGTCTGCATGTATCTTGGAATACAACACGGGTCCCACATCTGCAATTACATTTATGTGACAAACTATACAAAGGTGTCATTAAAAGGAGGACACGTGTAGGGGTATTTATGGTGCATCAGAAAAAGATTCCTTGCGGCTAGGGTTTAGGGATTTGTGCATATAAATACAGTTGTTGTCTCATTGTCCGTGTGTGTTGAAATCTGTAAATTCAGTGCATAATAAAATATCTCTTTTCTGCCCGTGGTTTTTTTCCTCTCCCACTAAGGGGTTTTCCACGTTAAATCTGTGTTCTTCTTGTTTCTGTTATCTCCTTTGATTGTTTATGTTTGATTGCTTTTGTTTCTGTTTCTTGCATCTGAAGTTATCTCCATCAGTTTTATAACAAGTGGTATCGGAGCAAGGTTCTGGAGAAAACAATATGTACGATCAACTTCATCTTCACCAAGACCTTCAGCAAGGTGCTAGGATCTGTGATAAAGTTGTGATCTTTAGCAAGAAAAGATGTCAGCAGTAAACGTAAAAATCGATAAATTTACAGGAAGGAACAGTTTTGGTCTGTGGCAAATCAAGATGCATGCACTGTTGAAACAGCAGGGTTTGTGGAATCCGTTATCTAACAAACCCAATACAGGTGCAACAGATTATGCCAGTCTGGAAGAGAAAGCACATTCAACCATCATGTTGTGCTTATCTGATGATGTTATCACTGAGGTTGCTGAGGAAGACACCGCAGCCAAGTTGTGGAAAAAGCTTGAAAGCTTGTATATGACCAAGTCACTGACCAACAAGTTGTTGTTGAAACAGAGGTTGTTCAGTTTGAAGATGCATGAAGGAGTCCACCGAGGAACATCTTGACCAGCTGAACACAATATTACTTGATTTAAGGAATATTGATGTTAAAATTGAAGATGAAGATGCAGCCCTAATCCTGCTGGTGTCATTACCGGCATCATATGAAAACTTTGTGCAGTATTTCATAGTTGGGAAGGATACAGTAGCTTTAGAGGATGTGAGGTCTGCCTTACATGCCAGGGAGCTTAGACACAAGGCTGCTGGGACAGACAATTAAGGCTTCTTGGGCTAGTAGCTAGCAGCAATAGTGGAAAAGGATATGGACAGAAGAAGAAAAAGAAGTCAGGGTCCAAAGGTCCTAAGTCTACTGATGTCTGTAATTACTGTAAGGATCAGGGACATTGGAAGTCCAATTGTCCAAGGAAGAAGAAACAGCAGGAAGTCAATTCTGGCATAGTAGCCTTGGCTACTGAGCAATCTGATGAGGATCTGGTTCTAGTTGCGAGGGGATTCAACACACCACAATGATGTGTGATCTCGGACTCTGGAGCATCCTACCATATTTGTCCAAACAGGAGTGGTTTTCTACTTATGAGCACAATGGATGGTGGTCAAATCTATATGGCCAACAACAAGGTTTGCAAAGTTGTGGGAATTGGCTCAAGAAAGTTAAGGATGAGAGGATGGTAAATTTTGTACACCAAGGATGTAAGACATGTTCCAAAGATGACCAAGAATTTGGTATCTCTCGATCATCTGGATGATGGGGTTCAATTTCAAGGGTGAAGGTGGGCAATGAATGTCTTTAAAGATTCAGTGTAGTCCTCAAAGGCATCAAGAGGGAACCTTGTATATATTACAAGGATCTCATCAGACTGCATCTTCCATTATTGCATCCTCAAGCAGCTTCACCGATCCTCAATGAGACTCACCGTGGGCACATGAGACTTGGTCACATGGGTGAAAGGGTATGCAAGTTCTTTCTTCAAAGAGTTTTTCTTGGGGGATATAAGGTCAAGAATCTGGACTTTTGTGAACATTGTGTGTTTGGGAAGTTGCACAAAAGTAAGTTCTCAGCAGGGTTGCACAACACAAAGGCATCACTTGATTATATCCATTCAGACTGCTGGGGTCCATCAAAAGTTGAGTCATTGGGTGGTCACAGATATTTGTGTCATTTATAGATGACTATTCAAGGATGACTTGGGTGGTGATGATGAAGAACAAAAGTGATGCATTCAATAACTTCAAGCGTTGGAAGGCCCTAGTGGAGAATCAGCTTAGGCAAGAAAATCAAGAAGCTTCGTACAGATAATGGTCTGGAATTCTGCTGGATGAATTTTGATTCATTTTGTGCAGCTGAGGGTATTGCCAGACATCATACTGTAAGGAATACACCTCAGCGGAATGGTGTAGCTGAAAGGATGAATCAAATTCTCTGGAGAGGGCAAGATGTATGCTTTCTCAAGCTGGTTTATCAAGGAGATTTTGGGCAGAGGCTGTTAAGACAGCTTGCTACTTAATCAACAGGAGCCCTCACACAGGAATCAATCTCAAGACACCATTTGAGATGTGGTCAGGCAAGCCTGCTGACTACTCGCCTAAGGGTTTTTGAAATCACAAATTACTATCATGTTAGTGAAGGAAGTTGGAGCCAAGAGCCAAGAAGGGAGTGTTTGTGGGGTATGGTGATGGAGTGAAAGGATATAGGATTTGGTCATCAGCAGAGTCCAGAGTAATCCTCAGCAGGGACGTTGTGTTTGATGAAAATTCTATGTTAAACTCATCAGTGGGGAGGTCTACTGAGTCTGAAACCAGTGCTGAATCTGATAGTGTTGAGAAACAGGTGGAGCTTCAGGTGGAGTCTACTGATATGCAACAATCAGTGGACCAAAATCAACACTATACTGATCTGGATAATGAACCGAGACCGATCCAAGCCACCTCTTCGAGACCTCAAGAGGGCGCCATACAAACATTGATCGCCAGAATCTAGGCGCGCCAAGAGTCCTAGAAATCTAATGTTGGGATACCTCCAAGGAGATATGGATATGATGATTTGGTGGATATGCACTCCAAGTTGCGTAAAAGTAGAGGTTCTTTGAACCTACTACTTACAGGGAAGCAAAGACATGTATAGAAACATCTCGGTGGCATGCCGCCATGGGAGATGAAATGGAGTCATTCTTCAAGAATCGACTTGGGAATTAGTCAAACAAATTTCACCGACAAGGGAGTTGTGACTTGTAAATGGATTTTCAAGAAAAGGAAGGAATAACTAAGGCGTAAGGGTCGTATAAGGCACGCTTGGTTGCAAGAGGATTCAGTCAAAAGGAAGGGGTTGACTTTGATGAAATATTTTCACCAATGGTCAGACACACTTCAATCAGGGTGTTACTAGCAATGGTGGCACAGCAAGATCTGGAACTTGAGCAATTAGATGTGAAAACTGATTTTCTACATGGTGAGGTGGATAAGGAGATATACATGACACAGCCTGAGGGTTTTCAAGTTCCTGGAAAGGAAAATTATGTTTGCAAGTTGAAGAAATCATTGTATGGTTTAAAGCAAGCTCCAAGGCAGTGGTATAAAAGGTTTGACAGTTTTATGCTTCAGCAGGGTTACAACAGAAGTCCTTATGATCATGTGTGTATACCACAATCTATTTGAAAGATGGATCATATCTATCTTGTTCTCAGATGTGGATGACATGCTGATAGCTGCAGCAAGGAAGTCTGATGTTCAAAATCTGAAGAACCTTCTTAGTGCTGAATTTGAAATGAAGGATTTGGGTGCAGCCAAGAAAATCTTGGGGATGGATATCTGGAGAGATAGAAGTTAGAAGAAATTGTTCTTGTCTCAAAGCAGGTTATGTGCGAAGATACCGCCAAGTTTGGGATGTCTCACAGAAAACCAATAGATACTCATATGGCATCAAATGTTCATTTGTTTGTTTATGCTTCACAAATCACCAAGAGAAGGAGTATATGTCAAAAGTTCCCTATGCTAGTGCAATTGGCGCCTCGATGTATGCCATGGTGTGCACTAGGCCTGATCTCTCGCTCGTGCAATCAGTGTTGTCGCAGGTTTATGGCTCAACCTCGTAAGGAACACCGGAAAGTCATTAAAGGATATTCGTGTACCGAGAGGTACAAATGATGTTGGTCTCATTTATGGAGGTGATATCGGTCCAGTCACGAAGTTACCGTGATGCTAATTATCTGCAGTGATGTTGATGATGAAAATCAATGACTCGGGTATGTGTTTACATTGGGAAATGCAAGTGGTCACCGGAAAGTTACTCTTCATGCTACGATGAGCCTTATCAACTCATCGAAGCGAATACATGGCTCTTCTTCAAGCAACTAAGGAGGGTATCTCGGTTGAAGGGGCTAGTCGTTGATTTGGGGTTGCATCGTGATCAGTGATATATATTGTGACAGATCTTAGTGCAATATGTTTAGCCAAGGATCGGGTTCATCATGAGAGAACCAAGCATATTGATGTCGTATCATTTCTTGAGGAATGAGAAGAGGGTTGTGGTGAAGAAGATTGGCACAAAGGAGAATCCTGCCGATATGTTCACTAAACCATTCCAAAGAGAGTAAGTTCCACTTTGCCTGGACTTACCGAATATTCAAAGCTTATAATCTGCTTCGAAACTTTACCGAGGCGGCGGTCGGTGGAGTTGATGTTTGTGGAGATAGTCCGGTACAAGTACATCCGCATTGACGAATGCATCCGGTACAAGTACATCCGGTTATGCAACTGCTTGACTCTAGTGAGAGTTGTAGTCAAGGTGGAGATTTGTCAAGAAAGTGACTTAAACTCTACATCCGGTGGAACCAATCAAGACTCACCGTGTGTGATGGACAAATGAGAAGGGTATTCGCCTTTGTGCATCGATGGGGTGGAGTCTATTGAGCTTCACACGCCAGGTGACTATCGGCCACGGTGATAGTCTGCATTGTATCTTGGAATACAAAGACCAGGTCCCACATCCATTAATTCGTTATTTGACACCTATACAAAGTGTCATTAAAAGGAGGACACGTGTAGGGGTATTTATGGTGCATCAGACAAAGATTCCTTGCGGCTAGGGTTTAGGGATTTGTGCCTATAAATACAGTTGTTGTCTCATTGTCCGTGTGTGTTGAAATCTATAAATTCAGTACATAATAAAATATCTCTTTTCTGCCCGTGGTTTTTTACCTCTCCCACTGAGGGGTTTTCCACGTTAAATCTGTGTTCTTCTTGTTTCTGTTATCTCATTTGATTGTTTATGTTTGATTGCTTTTGTTTCTGTTTCTTGCATCTGAAGTTATCTCCATCAGTTTTATAACAGACTTGATTTTTGTTGTAGAAGTATTTATGTAAATTAATTCACTTAATTAATTTCGAATTAATTCTCTTAATTAATTTAATTATGGTCTCATCATGTATATCTATTTCTATAGACATACATCCTACACATTCATCTAGATCGTGCCTAGTTATGCATCTAGTTATAAATACAAGCATCTATCGTATCATATAAATAAATACAAGCACAAAATAAATAAATGCGTAAAGTAAATGGCGGTATGATAATGAAGTTTTCCTAGGTGCGGTTTCGAATACAAATTGAAGAAACCGGTGATGAGACATGTAAAGATGATAATGGTTCCTATGGCGGGACAAATCAGTGATAAGCTTACCTCTGTTGTCCTTTATGCGGTCACAAATAATTTACTAATCTAAAGATTGGATTATAGTAAATTTTGTTGAATTCGATTGAAAAAGCAAGCAACCGCCAACAATATGCTTTGATCTTTAATGCTATTCATTCTCTTTCAATACTTCTTTGCTTCAATTGATTTGTCACGAATTGGTGTTTATATTTATTTTCGATGCCTTGATTTGTCTTTCTTTGTCTTCATCTTCCGCATTTTGAAATCATTCTTGTTACCTAAATTTTATCTAATAAAATAAATACACACGTCATCGCACACCTGGGGAGCTAACGGAATGGGATCACTTCTACTGCATCACGGGGTCGTCAATGCATCGATGCAGAAAATAAACTAGGTCGTGTTTTTTATAACGGCCCATGACAATTTTTAAACCAACAGAAAATTAAATCATTCACATCTTTCCTATCGGTCGAGTCCATGATCAATCGGGGTCCATATAATTATATTATATCTACTATATCTAATCTATTAAATAATTTTATCCAATCAATTAACTAATTAACATTTAATTAATTAATGATTTTAATCGAAATAAAATTAACGATTAATTTTAAAAGATTTTAATTTTAATTTTAAATTAATTAGAACTTATTCTAAAATAAATCAAAATTAAAATTAAGTCCATTTTGTTTCTTTCCTTTTGATTCCTAATCAAAAAGGATGCCTTTGGTTTCCTAAACCAACATGCATCTACCTAGGCCTTTTCCAAAATCCAATATTTTGAAAAGGGCCTAGGCCTATTCCAAAAAAAATTTGAAATGACCTAGATTATTTAAAGGCCAATCATATTTACCAAATAATGTCATGTGGCATCCCAATGGTCCAAACTATTTGAACCATTAGTTAGCCACACGACATCAACTAAACAAAAGGATATCAATCACAACTATGAACCATATTAAATCACGAGCAGCCACCAGCCACCAGCCATGAAGTTGCCGCCGACCACCGGCCGCCGGACGGTGGTGGTGCCGCCTCCGTCGGCCGAGCACCACCCGATCTCCCCCTTTTCCCCCTCTTTTCGTGTATCATTTTGTGAATCTTTCATCTTTTAATTACGTGATTTAAACGATAAAATTAACTACGCATTTTAACATGCTTATTACTCAAGCTCGAACCTGACTCTGATACCACTATTAAGAAAACTACGCGGGAACGCAGCGGAATTCAAAAATTTATTTCCTTTTACCCAAGATTGACTTCGTTTAAGCAATAAACAAATAAGCTAGTAGACGGTGGTTACATTGGTTTATCTAAAAGATCGACGCTTTGACCGTCTAAGGAGAGTAGCGATGCACGGAGCCGCCCAAGCGTTCGGCCTCTACCGGTCATCCACATGAACAGCCCGCCGGAATCCCATTATAGATTGCTACTAGAAAAATCCGGTTGCTAGACCGGTCTTTTCTCTCTCTCTAAGAAACTCTCTATTTTTCACAATAACTAATAGCTCTAGGAATTATGATGATTCAAAAGAGCTAGTCAAGCCTCTCCTTTTATAGAGTGACATACGCCCTTAGTCAATCACAATCTGATTGGGAGAAGTTTCCTAGTATACTGGGGAGAAAGAAAATATTTTCCTAATAAAATAAGCAAAATCTCTTTGATTGATTTATCTCATTTAATATTCAGTATCTTATATTAAATATATTTCCAAGATATATATTGACAATATCTTATATTGAATATATCTTTATCTTATTACTATAAATCTATTTTCCAAAAATCAATTAATATCCAATATTAATATTATGGTAATCTTATTAATTAAATTGTACAATCCAAGTGAATCATAATACACTTCAATATGCGCCCCATATATCCTAGATTTGGCATCCGGAATATTTTTTAATTAATATAATGCTATGATTAATTAATTTGTAAAATACACGTATATCATATATATATATATATATATATATATATATATATATATATATATATTTCGACCTACACATACATTATGTGTATATTTAATAAATCAACATAATTAATATATTGTATTATATTATATTTATTCATAATAAATAAATACCACCATATTAATTTACCACTATGATCTTTATAGTCTTGAGATAAAACTTTCCTTATTTGGTTATCAACTACAACCACATTTTAATCCGACTAGATGTTTATGTGTGTGTGACCCGATATGCTTCCGAATATGTTGGCCGTAGACATAAAATGCAAATTACGAACATTCATGCCTAACGATCACGAGATAGCGTCTAGCAACACACCGTGACCCCAAATCATCAGAAGAGTCAAATACAATGACTACTACCTTTCATGTGAAATAGTTACCGTGTAAATAGAATCCTATCGTTGTAATAATATCCATACGGTCGTTCGTCGAGTGTTAAACATCAACGACAGTATCTTATAATCCGGATATCATGCTCTCTCGAAGTAACTCATTTACTTCCATTTTGCAAAGATTCACGAGAGTAAGACATTCCTTATAAGAAGGCCCTTTAGGATATTCATCCATATTGATAGGGTATGCGATTTCCGGATGACCATACATGTATACTCCGCATGCTTCAGTATCACACCCAATCACTACCGCATGATCGCCCCGTGGCTAGGAGAAACCTCAATAGTGTCAAAGCATGACAATCCACATCGTGATGCCATGTAGACTCTGTCCTATGGATAATTACACAACCGCCACATAGCATGGCACTTAACAATGTAAATGGGCCAGTCTAATGTACGCATTCTCTAATACACGTCCACGTACAGTCCAAGTGTCTCTACACTTCGATAGATGAGATCTAACCCTGCCCTTAAAGACATGAGACATCTAATACGTGCTATCCTGTTTATACTATCAATGCCCTGTTTAATAGTATATCAGCCTAGAGACATTTAAGTATCAAATTTATTAAAGTGATTAGAGATCCCATCAATAATAATCGTCTATAATGGTTTCTCTATCACAGTTTAATACTAAGGATGTTATCATATAACAATTCATAATTGGTTCCTTAAAAGAACAAGTATATGACAACAGAAAAGCCATTTAATATATGTATAAACATAAAGAAAAATTAGAAATGATCCGACCCGGTCGGATCCGGTCTAATCCGATTGGGTTTAGGACACTATTTCAACAAGAACATCGCCGTTCGTGTCCTCACACCTCTGAACAAAATGGTGCCATTGAGAGGCGACACCGCCAAATTGTCGAAATCGGTCTTTCTCTTCTTGCCCATTCGAATTTCCCCTTCCCTATTGGAAAGATGCATTCTCTACCGCCACTTACCTTATTAATCGGCTCCCCACTCGTATTCTCAACAACAATTCCCCTTATGAAATGGTCCATCACCGCGCTCCAGATTATTCTTTCCCCCGTGTGTTCGGATGTGCCTGCTGGCTTCATCTTCAGTTTTACAATTATCATAAAACTGACCTCCGCTTATAAAACCTGTATATTTCTCAGTTACAGTCCCAATCACCATAGATATAAATGTCTTGAACTTAGCATGGGTCGTATCTACGACGCCCGGAATGTCATCTTCTACTTCATCTCATCGCTCTTCCTCCCCACCGCGTCTCTTCCCTCCCATCTTGCCCTTCATGCCTCTTCTCCATCCGTATCTCCCCCTCTACCACCACTTTCCCATCCACCACCTTCACCCTCTTTTTCGGCCTCTCCCGCTCATTCTTCCTCGTCTTATAATTACATCTTGTCAGGGTCACCCCCTCTACCGACTCACCACATCCACCTAGCATGGTCACTCGCTCCACCACAAATTCTATCAAACCAAAACAACTGCCTTCCGACTTTATTTGTTATCCTCTTCCCAAATCCTTTTCCTCCGAGATTCAACCAACTGAGCCTACTTTTTTTCAAACCCTTAAATCTCATAAATGGAGAGATGCCATGATAGATGAGTTCAATGCTTTGGTCCAAAATGACACTTGAGACCTTGTTCCGTTTTCGCCTGATATGAATATCCTCGGTAATAAATGAGTTTTTCGGATTAAATGCCATACTGATGGTCACATTGATCGATATAAGGCTTGCCTTGTTGCAAAGGGTTATCATCAGGAAGTTGGGATTGATTTTTCTGAGACATTCAGTCCGGTGGTTAAGCCGGTCACTATTCATACATTATTATCATTGGCTGTTTTTCATTATTATCATGGTTTTCTTTCTGAGGATATTTATTTGCAGCATCCTCAGGGTTTTCAGCACCCTGATTATCCTCACATGTCTGCAAACTCAAGTGTAGTCCCTCACGGGCATGGTTTTCTCGATTTACGGACGTGCATCACACATTTGGCTTCTTCCCCGCACGGACTCGATTTGACCAGTTCATGGATCTTTATTTGCAGCATCCTCAGGGTTTTCAGCACCCTGATTATCCTCACATGTCTGCAAACTCAAGCGTAGTCCCCCGCAGGCATGGTTTTCTCGATTTACGGACGTGCTTCACACATTTGGCTTATTCCCCGCATGGACTCGATTTGACCAGTTCATTGGTTTCATTGGTTCCATCATCCAAACTTTGGGAATCAATATTTAATATGTCATCAAAGCATTTATCTTCCCAGTTTTAGCACGGGATAAATGAACAAGAATAGCAACGCCTTCATGAAATTCTTTGTCTTTCATGACAGAAAGCTTACCGGCCGCGGTGGTTCGGCCTTTCTAGGTAGTGGATGGTCAACCAACTAATGGGCTGATTGAATTAATGGCTTCACTTAAAGGAGAAAGAGAGTCACCATCATTGGCACCACCACCACCAGCTGAATCCACTCGATCATCATCACCAATGGAGGCGGCGGAGGAAGGAGGTTGACTTTCTCTCAACCACCTTTAAAGATGGCATCTCATGTGCCTATACAGGGCCTTCATTGAAGGGAAAGACTTAAAAAAAGACGGTATTTGACAATAGTACCACCGGCCTCCACATTATTCACAAGAACGTGCTCAAGAGCCTCAGGAGCTCTAAAGGGAAGCAGATCTTGATCTCCAATAATTGTCCACCATTGAGAAAGTTTGCAAGAGGGATTTTTCCTCTTTACATTAGTTTAGATTATAGATTCCCTTTTTACGATAATGTGTTTGATTTGGTGTGCGTTGCAAATGGATTGGATGTTGGAGGTCGCCCCGAGAAGCTGGAATTATTGATGTTTGATATCGATCGAATACTCAAGGCTGGGGGGCTATTATGGTTGGATAAGTTTTATTGCTCTAATGATGGTAAGAAAAGGGAATTAACTCGTCTAATCGAAAGATTTGGTTATAGAAATGAAAAATGGATTGTTGGTGAAAAGTCAATAGTTTTGGAAAATCATAGGTTTATCTATCTACTATTCTATAAAAGCTTGTGAGAGTTTCATAAAAGCATTACATCAACGGCAACTGTGTCTCTAGTTGAAAGATTGTCAATTGTTGTAACTAAGTTGTGAATATGCTTTTTAATATTCATTTTGATGGTGGGTTTTGATGGTGGGTTTTAGTAAGATTTGGAATAAAATTGATACAGTGACATTAATGTCACTGTATATACATTTGGATACATAAATTTGCGAGCTTTGTAAAATAATTGTGGTCTTTCTAGGTGTAGTGTCATTCACGGTGTTGTGTCGATTTTTTTTTTATGTATTGTCACTATTGTCGTAATGTTAAAGTTACATGATATATAATTGTTACTTTATTGACAATGGTTAGTGCATTTTGCATTTGACATTTTTCAGTGTATCTTCAATTGACTCAAAATGTGTAGAGACAACTGATGTGTCATTCATAAAGCGTAAGACAATATATAATGACACTTGATGGTGGATATACGATTTTTTGATTGCATTGACACTGAATATGAAGTGACACATGACTTGCACATGTTTGTCCTCAAAAAGTGTACAAGCTATTAATGTCACTTCATCTTCAATTGTCACTGCATAATTTTTTTAGATTTAGCACTTCAAGTGTATCTTCACATGTCACTGCATTTTTAAATGTTACTATGTTTTCACATGTCACTGTATCGTCAAATGTCACTGCATCGCGGTGTGACTGCATCGCATCGTTTTTTATGAAGAAAATTTCGATTTTCAGAAATTAAGTCAGAAAAATATCAGTCTAAATGCACCCAAAATGAGCCAAATTTTTCATAAATGTGGGTTTATACATGCGCCAGAGCATAGTAAGGTTGACTCTCATAATTCATCATAGTACCTGGGAGTCTCTTGGATCAACAAATCTAGAAGCACTCTTCATTTGTATGAAGAGTGCAATCAGGTGGTTGCATTTCTATGTTGTGGTTACTTTCTTGATTAGTTATGGAGGGATATTGACTTGTTTTAAGAGTTTTTGTGTTTGACATATATATATATATATATATATATATATATATATATATATATATATATATATATATATATATATATATTAGATGTAACTCATATGATGCACACAAGGTATATATATAATGTGACGTTCGTTTTGATATATTGTTTGGTTTGTTACTTTTATGTTGTGTACGAAGAAGAACAACGATGATTGTTATATTTCTAGAATTAGATATATATATATATATATATATATATATATATATATATATATATATATATATATATATTCGATTTGAGGTGGTGGTAGTTTAGAATTGTCTTAGATATTACAATTTGTTAAGTGACATATGTTTTTCCACAGACTTTACAAAAGAGACACATTTTTTGGTGGTGATTGGCAAGGTACCGGTTGTTCCCACAAAAAGCTAGGTTGTTAATATTTGCTATTGTTTCTGGGATATGCATAGGGTTTCCAAAATTCAGATGTTATGTGGATTGTTTCTTCTAGTTGTTCTTTTTTATAGTTGCTTGGGGTATTCGAGCTTTATTTTCTTCAGGGGTGGTTTGTCGCTTTCTGTTGGATTTTCCTTCTCTCCTTCTGTATCCTTTTCTGTGCTTGTTCCAGTTGCAGTTTCTTTTAACCTCTTTCCTTCTTGCTTTTCTGCAATCATTTTATGTATATGTGAGGTTAGTGTATTATTGTAGCAATGTTCAATAAATCCATGTAATTACCAAAGGCTTCAACTATAGAATGTGTGACGGGGTGGGTATAAAATTATTACATACTGATTATTGTTCTTGTGTAATGGTTTAGACTGTTATAGTTTATTGTTACCTGGGGTATCTTCCATCTGTTTAGTGGCCTGAATTTTAGTTGATGTTAGATCACCAGTGAGGTCAGAGTTACTCCAATTCTGAACATTGTATCTTGGTCTTTGGTCGGCATACTTCTTTCCTGAGGTTCTGATTTGTGCTTTTATTTCCTTTCCATGCAGTTTCTCATTTACCATGTGCATAAAGTTTTCCATCTCCTGTGGAATAATATTTCAATATCTAACATGTAAGTTACTTTTAGTTGACAAATCTGTTGTTATATGACATTTTGTATGTTATGTTCTGTTAGTATATCGTATATGGTTTGGTTGATATGTGTGTACCTTAGGTTCCATGGCATGTAGCTGTGTTGCAGTGTGCTCCAGTAGCTTCTCAGCGCATTTGTCAAACATTGTCGCTGTGATACTCCTTGTGTCATCTTTTAAGTGTACAACCATTTTGCATCTGTTTTGATTTGAATAATTAATATTTGTTTGTTTTTTGTTGTATTAAATGTAGGAGTAATATGTTGAAGTTGTACAGCTTACCTAGGCATTGCAATTTCGTCTTCATTGCAAGTATTGCAACGGAACTCTTCGTTTGGTTGTGCTTTGGTTGGTTGATGGCATTTGGGACATGTAGAGTAGTGAATCTGCTGAGAGATATCTTGGATTGACATTTGGCCGATCATGTGGAGGTCCTGCAAATGCATTGTTTTTGTTATATTATATTTAAGAATATCTATGTTGATATATTGTGTCCGATGGTTAGAGAATGGATCACCATTTGTTGCTTCTGTTTCATATATAATATATATAGTAGCTACCTATGTGTTCTTATATTTATTACCTTGGTATCCTCTGGAGTAACCTGTGTTTGCTGTGTACTGCTTGCCTTGTAAGATTGAGAGGTCATTTGTGTTGTTTTAGTGCCTTCTGTTATTGCAAGGGCTTTGATTGTGGCTGTGTTCTCCTTTACCCTGTTGCGAAATTGATTGCTTGTTAGACCTGTTTGGTTATATGTGTTATGTGAACAGAGAGCAAGCTTGTATTGGATCTTTACCATTTTTGCATATGCTTGACCTGCGGCATATCAGGTTCTACTGTGACATAGGAAAATGGTACTGTTGAAAGTGAGCCACCTGCATTAACAGAGAGAGTAAACAGTTATGTTATTAAATATAATTTTTTATTTTGGGTTATGGATATGATTTTGTACTTGGTTTACCTGAGTATTCCGCAGCTATCAGACCCCTACATACAATTATAGGCATTGTTTCTCTCTTGTGATATATGGTGGATGCATGGTTTGATACAAATTCTGCCCACATTGTTAGTGAGTAGGGCTTCATGCTGTTTTGGTAACAAGGATAATGTCAGATTTATAAAGAAATCTGTATTAGAATATGTACTAATGTAAATAAAACAACAAATAAGGGTATTGCTTTGAGTGTAGGTGGTAAACGTATGTAAATTTGGATTTAATTTGCTGTTGAATGCATTTGTCTTTTTTTGTTTGTCTTTTTTTGTTTCAATGTTTACAGCTTTGGTTCAGTGTATTTATGTATGTTGGCTGAAATGGTGCAGACCTGGGTATTTGTTATATTTAATGTCATTGTAGCAATGCTTTGGTACTACAAATTTTGTCCTTATGCTTCCAGCTAAATGACAAGCAATGCCACTATGAAATTTATTACAGGCTTGAGCTTTTGCTATTTAAAGTTGGTAGATAAATATTGCTGTTTAGACTACATCCATTCATTGTCTAGTACCTGCAAACATTTCAGTCCTACTTAGATTTCAAAAACACAAAGTATGGCTTTTGAAAGCAACTTCCTTGCCATAATTTATAAGACAGAAGAAGGGGTGTATGATGCTTATGCAAAGACCAATTCCAAATTCTAATAGATGGGGTTCCAATCACGAAGCGGATTTAGTGAAGGTGGGCAGTTATCCTGACAAGGTTGTGAGAAGCTTGGCAGTGGAACGTGATAGGAAGGGGCAGCAATTATACAACAGCAAACTGAATGAAGAAACTATGTGGAAGAGGATGTACCGTAGCGAGGAGGAACTGAAGCAACAAAAGCTAACCACAAAGGAGCAGATGAGGCTGCAATATTTGTGGAAAGGAAAGTGTGCTATGTTGGAGGTTGCACGAGCAGAAAGTAATGCTAACAATAGCAGCGAAGATGTTGGAGAAGAAGATCATGCTGAGATGCCAAACGGGGATGTTTACTGAAGTTTTTTTTCAGTTTTAGAACACAGTTTCTATGGTGGTAATTCTAGATTCTCTATGAATCTATAAAATAAGTGTTGTGTTGTGTAACAACTTTTTATGTTTGACTAAGTGTTTAAGTTTGTTTTGGTTTCAGAATGCAGCTTGTTTTTTATGTTTGTTTTGTTTTGGTGCTATGAATGCAGTGAATAAAAGAATATGCCTTATTTTGGTTTTTTCTAATTTATGGTAAGACAATCATCATAATAAGTCCAATACAGCAACCACACATATCTACAACAATATAAGTAGAACAATATATGTATAAACACCGTAAGACATACAAAGCAAATATTTTGTAAGTATTAAACTTACCTTTCATTGACAATGGTAAACTCTTGCAGTGATAGGGAATGCAGCGAAAATGTAAGACATGAAACAAATATTTTGTAGTGATATCTATTTAAATGTGGTGAGAAAAAGTTGTCATAGGAATTTTAAAAAGGCACAGGCAAAGCGGCAACTCTGTAACCCCTATAAAGCAGTTTTTTTGTAGGTAATGAACTTACGTTTGATCGACAACAGTAAATTCCTGCAACGGAGTATGTTTTCCTCGTGCAACCAATTCTCTAGGGGCTTTGACGTCAATAACTGCAGCTATGATGTCTGGGAGACAAAATTTACAACAGTTACAAGGAGATATATTTATATATTTTACTAATGATAAAAGGAGAAAGTGTATATCAAATTTTGCATTATGTGCATATACCTATTGGATTCCGAGTACCAATGAAGGATGGTATTGCATCAAAAGAAGCTGTTTCTATTTCTGGATAGGCAATCAACTCTTCTCAATTCGTTATTGGACGTATATAAGTTGATGCCTTGAACACCCATTCCAATGTCATTCCAGGAGACATATGGCGATAGAGTTCTTTAATTGGCTGGACTTTTGCCTCTCCAATGATATAGGTTGAAAACGGAGACAAAGCTTTGTCTAGTAGGGTTATGGTTTGGTCCCAAAGTATGCCTTCAATACGGTTACTCTGTTTTACATAAGTATATATAACAGTCTTAGATAAGACAATGGTGGTTTAATTGTTTATTATAGCAGTTTTTTGTTTTAGATACTGATTGTCTTGCATCGATTTTTTCTCACATCACGATGGCCATCTTTACCCGTATAGATATTGGTCTTGTCCGAATGATTACCTTTACCCTCCATTCAAAGTAGTTGTAGTTGTAACTTCAAAGATTGTTAAGTTTGGTGCTTTTCTAGCCATTCTTGAAAACTATTTTGGCAAAATTGAATCAGAATTAGATTTGTATAAGTACTGATCTATTTTTGTTAACATTTTGGAATAGATAGAGAAGAAATTTTAAAAATGCATATGTTTAATTATAGGTAGTAATTATGGTTGTATGTAATTTTACTTCATGAATTATTTCACGAAATACAATATTTTGTGTTTTGTTTGGTCGTATTTCATCTGCTAAAGTTGGTGGGGCAATGAGTACTTTTACTGCATCAAACGTTCTTACTCTTGAAAGAGCAACATATAATTGACCATGGGAGAAGACAGGTTCACGGAGGTATATACCAACGCTGTCTAATGTTTGACCTTGAGCTTTGTTAATACTCATTGCATAACAGAGTCTTATTGGAAATTGGTATCGTTTGAAAGCAATGCCAAATTTTTCGTTGTTTGTAGGTTGTAGTGGAATTCTATGCAATATAGTCGTACGTCCTTTGTAGGGTCCAGTTCCAATCTCGGCCACTATGGTATGTGTGTTAAGTTCTTTGCAAAGCATTCGAGTACCATTGCATAAACCCTCGAGTGGGCATAGATTTCTTAGAAGCACTATTGGTGAGTTGATTTTCAAAGATAAGTTCATAAGGTGGCAAACTACTTGGATTTAATGAGTGTAAGAAGTCTTCGTAATCTCCTTGGTGCCGAGGGTTTAGAGTCGCATCGATAGTCAGTATATGTTTTCATATCACCTTCAACTCTATTTAGAATTGCATGGTTTATATCATTCACACAACTATTTGTGGCGACTAGTAATGCCCTATTCATCAACATGTCATAATTGGCGAAGAAAATTTCTCATATTCGGATAGACAAAATCAATTAATTGTTGCAGTTGATTTATCTTCGTCAACAAAGGGTATAGTTATTCTATGAGGCAAAACAATGTTTTTATCATCATCCTCAGGTTCTGTACCGTTACCAATACGTAGAAGGTATGATGCAAAGGCAGGATCATTAAGGGATCTCATATTCTGTGTTAATTGAATCTTTGTAAGGTGAGGCCATAAAGGTGAATGGAATATGCTAGCATCTATTTGTTGTTCTTTAGTTCCTCTAGTTACAACGGGTAAGACTTGTCTGAAATCACCACCAAATATCATGGTTTTATTTCCGAAGGGTAGATCTACATATGTTATGTCTCTTAGCATCATTGTAAATGCTTCAATTGTCTCGCGATGTGCCATGGGAGCCTCATCCCAGATAATGACTTTTGCTTCCTTAATCAATTGTGCTGTTGCTGATTGTTTACTTACATTCGCAACTTTTTCCTCATCACTACGTAGGGGCAAGCTGAATCGTGAATGTGCAGTTCTGCCTCCAGGTAGCATACATACAGCAACGCCGGAGGTAGCTGTGGCAAGTACGATATATCCTTGTGACCTTAGTGTAGCCATAATTGCTTTGTAAAGGTATGTTTTTCCTGTCCCACCAGGGCCATCAATAAAAAAAGATGTTGGTTCTCCGGCTAAAACCTTGGTCAATATTGTTTCATATACGTGGCGTTGTTCATCATTAAGTTGATCAATGCCTAGAATGTCATTCGGAGAAACCTCTATATTTCTTTCGCATAATATGTCTTTTGCTGGCCCTTTCTGGTTTACAAGAAAAGTTGCGTCTATACCAAGTTGGAAATCAAACAAGTTCCGACCCATGTGATCTAGGAACATGGATATATCTTGTAAAGCTTTTCTCCTTCCTTCTAACTGAAGCATTTCGTTGTTTCCGGTGTTTTTATTATAATCCTCAGATAGCATGGGTTTATATTTGTGCCATAGAAGGCGAGGGTTTGAGGGGGAGCAAAAAGTAAGAATGGATGCAAAAAGATGTCGTAGTTACCTAGGCATTTGGTAAAGTACAGCCTCTTCTAAACACTTATCTAGGTCGGAATCGGTTGATAGCAAATTTCGAGCTAGAGCTGATTCCCTAAAAGTAGGATAAAGGTAGTTATTGAACGTTAGTAGATCATCATATGATGTAGGTGCTTTTATATGATTCAGCAACAATCGAAGGTAATATCTCTCGCCTTCCATTGGACCAAAGAGATACAATCGCGTCAACAACCCTACCCTTTTTTCCGTTCACCCACAAAGGTTTTCGAATCCCAAACAAAAACTTCAGAAATCAAGATATAAAAGTTGTAAAGAGATTGCGCTTTGGTTAGTTTTATTCATATAGAATAATTGTGTAAGCATTGTCTTTGATAAGAAAGTATTAGATACGACACTATTTAGGTCTTTGTTAATTGGGAAGATATGTAGTGGTTATTTGGTAAATGCAACTGTAATACAATGACAGCTGGATGCATTTCAAATAGGTCAAAAGAAAATATACGCCAAGCAGCCTCTGGGGGTGTAACCTATCGACCACGTTGGTACTCTTCAATCTCATTATCAGAAGCAAGGAGTGACATTTGGAAGGCAATCTTATCTGGTCCCTTATAGATATATTTGTATATGTACTTTACTAATTTGATTGTCGAACAAATTTCAACATTAATATGGCAGTCATATTTTTCTAATAAATAAGGATTATATGGAACAACAAATCGATTATCAACCACACAACGCCGCACCACAGCAGATAATCCATTGTTGCGGCGTCTGTATTGAGGGTAACTATCTGCACCATGGACAGTGCATTCTTGGTACTGTCTTGGATACTTATTTTTGCATTTCTTGTTTTGCATACAAGGGCACCTAGGATTTGATGATCCGCAAGGACCATGAATCATGTGCTTCAATACCAATTTATGCAGTTTTGGATTTATTTCTGGGTCTGGTAATTCATCACTAATGTAGCGATCATACGCCTCATAGTTCAAAGGTTTGCTATCCTTTGTCATGATAAGAAGTAAGTGTGTATGAGGTAGACCTCGTTTCTGGAATTCAATAGAATATACCGATGCAGCTGGTTTTCCAAAAATTTTATCTTGGAGAAGATCCTTTTTTAAGAGTTCGAGTTTTGATTTGAAAACTCGAGAAAGCAAATCAGGACGGTTTTGCGGTAATTCATTTGGAAGTAAATGGTCAGAAATTTCTGACCAAGAAGGATTACATGTCATGGTTAAGAAGAAATCAGGTTTTACAAACTGTTGTACTAAAGCCATTGCATCCATATAGCGTTTTTTCATATCTCTAGGACCACCTACAAATGAAGGTGGTAAAATCATTTTTTCCCTACGTTGGAAGTGTTTGTGTTACCGGTTGCAATACTGTCAATCAATCCTTGTAAAGATTTTGTTCGCACCTCTTTTTGTTGCTTGTAAAAGTATTCTAACCGTGAGGTCTCAAGCTTAACAAACATGTCTACAATATATTGTTGAAATAACCTCCCCGTATGCAGCAGCATGGATTGGTCATCTGCACGAATTTGCATTTTGTAGCAATAATATTGTCTACAAGAGACAATATTACGTTTACGAGTGGCCTTTTCAACAGCTGCAAAAGAAAGAGTAGAATTGGACGGTATAAGCTAACTATCTGGCTTTTTACTAAATAGGATAAGAAGAGAAAGACATATTGCCTTGTTCTTCTTGGTAGATTAGATGTTCTGTAGATACAATAGTTCTGTCTAACAGCGGAAGCGACATGTGACAATGGTAATTCTGCTTACATAAATTGGGTGGCAACTTCTCAATGCCATAATGCCAACCAATCTGTCCTCCAGGAAATATGAGCGGATACTGCAATGGATCATAGCATCCATAATTGTGACAAATTTTATATAGTGTAGTATTGTGGGAATATATTTGGATGTGGTGTTTTGGATTGAACGTAGTTTCATCATCAAGGCATATTATTCCGGAAATGTCGCTGCAAGTTGGTTCATTGTATAACCTTTGATCAAGTTTGGGATCATTGATAATATAGAACTTATACTTATCAAGAACCTCTAGGTCCTTAAGATGCCGCAAAAAAAACAGCATACGGATTCGTAGCTAAAATCTCGGTTAACTTGAGCATGGTATCACGTGAGAACCGATCAGAAATCTTCAAACGCTCTTCAACCTCTAACTCCGGATCATAAAAATACGCTTTGAATGCCGCTGATTGGTCAACTCCAGATTCTAATGGATTAAGGAAATGGTGTATCTTGCCTTGTACTTTGAAAGTGTATACACCAAAGGTATTTTTAAGGAGTTCCTTGTCCTTCCGTGCCGAGAAGGTAGTAAATGCGAGGTTGTTATTGTATGCACGTGAGTATTTTTGGAATGCAATAGCCTCTGCATCAGTCCCAGTAAACAGAGTACGTAAGGCATTTGGCATTGCAGGCATGACAATCCTGACCTCACCATCAGAACAGCAGAAGCATGGTGGTTCATGGAAGAAACGGAATGCAGAACAGTGCGGACATTTGGGTGCACTGGGTAATGCTGAGTGTATAAGATCCTCAGCAATAGAACTGCTACGATTGGCTAGATACTCAGTACGTAACTGATCCCTTAATGCATTCGAATGATAGAACTTAGGGTTTATGTATGCCTTTGAAGATAATCTATCTACATTGGATAATGTTTGAGGCTCGTGACCTTAGCCACTTCAAAAGCGACACACCGTAAGTGCTCCCAACGAGCGCGGATTGAAGTGGTACCTAGCCTAGTTTTCGGAAGCATCATGCACACGGCGCACGTGTACGCAGAGTTTCTTTGTCACTTTCATTCAAACTTGCATAAGCTCGCCGCCGCTTTAGGTTTCGCAAGTTCCGCTTTCTCAATGTCCGTATTTTCTAATACAAAGAATTTATCTAGGCCATAAAACAAATAGCTAAAGTACAGGTGGATCCTATAAATTTAGTTTGAAATTAAGATTGACATATATAAGGAACCTATGAACTATAAGACTAAGTGATGCATATATTCTAGGTAAAAAACAGCAAGTGGTGCCTATTTGTACCAGGAAACTGAGATTTTCAGTAGATCTCGTAACTACGGGGTTTGCAATAGATCCCCTAACTATTGAGGTTTGCAAGAGACCTCTAACTACACCGACCTAAAGCAATTCCCTTCTCCGAAAAGCAGAGTAAGCAAAACACCTTTTTCCAACACTGTGAAAAAGAACAGCAAAGTAAGTGGAATTGCCAAGCACAAAAACTATATTTGTACTGCAGATACTAAAAGTTAAAGTGAAATACAAGCCACAAAGTTTTTATGCATCAAAGGCAGAAAATAGCAGAGTTACAGCTGAAACAGAAACACCTATTCTAGCTATTGAAGGTTCTATAAATGTATAATCAAGTACCATACTTTTTAAATGAGAAGTACCTTTTTAAAAAAGAACAGGGACATTAAGTACAACTGCTAAGCAAAAAGAGTAAAATGAAACCTAATGTGGATGGTTTATATTTATCAGGAGCAACTGATGTGAAACCTTGATAGCATCAACAAATCAATTATGTAAGCTGTGACATAAATAATACTGCTGCATAAAGTTAAAAAAGACACAACATACAGAGATAGCAAGCAACTCAAACATACAAAACTAATTTTCAACATATTGGGACGGAACAATGAACAAATGCATAAGAAAAGAAAAGCATGGACCACAGGGCAAACAGAAGAACAGAACACAAGCCTAGCAGATATTCTAAAAGCAGAATACCAATGAAACACTATTTTCAATCCATTTAATTAGAATTCCTAGCCTCTGCAAGAATACACTATTTCAGACGATTCCTTAGAAAGCTAAAGTACACAGGCAGAGAAGAACCAAATGTAACTATAGATTTAAGTAGAAGCACCAAAAAACAACTACTAACCTGCCAATTAGCAATCCTTGATTCCTGAAAAATGGAAACACATTCATCAGAAATTGAAGAACTTAATTGAAACGAAGCATAAATATGCAGGAAAGAAATCCCAAAAAACAATCGTACTAAACCTTAAAAAAATATCACAGGTAAAATCAAATAGTACAATGGAAAAAACAATAGTACCCTATGAGCACGGCAATCAAGAAGAACACCGAAATCAAATTTGATCCAACCGAACCTGGAAACAAAGATAAAATAAATCTATGAGATTGGTATTGCTGGCTAACAAACGATGCAACTATCTTATACTACAAAAGTACAAAAACAGATACAGCAATCAAAACAATCTAAAACAGAATAAACAATAGCAGATATAGATGAAATGTATCTCACAAATAAACAATTAAAATAACCATCTGCTGGATTTTGTGGGGAGGGGGGACAAATAACAGTAGACACATACAATAGACAATTAATGATCAACTAAACATTTTCTTTAAAAAAATAAAGTCGAGTATGTAAATACGGAGAAAACGCTCCAAACAGCACATACAACGCAACATAAGGCAACCATCAAACAAAAATGTAGAATCAACATATTCAACAAGAGAAACTCTAGAAACAAATTGCAGCCAACATGTAAAAGTAACAAACAAGGGAAGTCCATGAACAAACTAAAACACATTCCAGCTCTCACAACAAAAGCAGAGCTATGAAACAAAGTTTGATACAAAACCTATTTAACGGTTTAATAAATCAGACAATGCAGAGGCAAAAGCAAACTACACAGAGCATATATATACAGCAAAATATAGCACAAGATCAATGGCATGCAACCCACAAACTGTACACCAATGGCCACTACCTTATCAGTAAGGCAACAAAAAACAGTGCAGAGGCCAATTTTGATCAACCCAAAAGATAAAGAAAACTAATATTCATGTGTCATCAACTACAACAAATACTAATCACAGGCGTAGCAACAAAATACATAACCAAACATTACATAACATTCAATGCAATGATGATTAAGATATAACCAGAAAAATTACAATACAACAATACATATTTCATGATCAAAGCAACAACTTTAAAAGAAATTAGGAAAATGATGCAGATATACAAAGAACACTCAAAAAACTACATGCAATGCAAAATATGGTTAACACCCGATGAAAACAAAAAACCAAAATATTGGAGAAGAAAAGCTACAGAAACAAATCCATTCAGAAGAAAAAAAAACGGATTTAACCATAGAAAGTAGAATAGAACAGTATACATTGATTAATCAAACCCATAATACTTTGGCATCCAGAAAAACCAATAACCAAAAATAAAAAAGAAGGAAAACAGTGGTTAGCTGCAACAGAAAAGGTAGAAGAACAACGTAATACAAACCAAAAGTGGAAGAACATCGATTTTTACCTCAGTAAACAATGTCCTTCCAAGAACTCAACTCCACCAACAGAACCAGACCCAGACAATGAAGATACACCGACAAAACGAAAAAGGAAAACGGAATGGAAGTTATCAGAATGCATGTTGTCTAAACACTATATACGATCTCTGTTTCTTCAAAAGAATGAGTGGAAATTTGGCTCCATCTCACTGGACAAAGAAGGCGGTAGTGGAAGGCATACAATCATCCGATGGAACGACGTCGTTTTAACAATGAAGGGCGGAAAAAAAAAAAATTAGAAAACGACAAAAATCAACGTCCAACTATCTAAATATATTATATACTCTAAGTTTAGATAAGTTTAGATATATATATATATATATATATATATATATATATATATATATATATATATATATATATATATATATATATATATATATAGGGGCATAGATATTCTTGGAAATCTATATATATATATATATATAGGGGCATAGATATTCTTAAATGGAGATTTCCAAGGTTTATATGGATCACGGCATGACACTGCTCATATGGAGGATTGGGGATCCTGAAGCTGATATGGAGGATTGCTTGGTGATTTGCAGCTTCTTTTGGATTTCATTTTGTACTAGTTCAGCTTTAGGCTTCCACATTGTTCATTTTCTTTGGTGTAACTAGCTTTTAGGTACTTCACTAATTAATGTAATTTCTACCTTTGAAATTATTCTACATCCAATAAAAAATAACATTTTTTTTATAATTATATCAGTTAATAAGAAAGAAAAGAGTAATTAATTTACAACACTTTAAAACTATAATTACATACACTTGATCAAAACATGTCCTGAAACTTTGCATCTTTCTATTGGAAGGATCCGTAACCGTAAGCATAGGTACAGTTTATGACATTTCCTATAATATTTATAATATGATTGTATTGTTAATTTAATTTTTTGGGATATGAATTAGTGGGACACAGAAGAGGTTGGCAGACTAAAAGATTTTTCCTGACAAAACAGAGAGGAAACGGGAAGTTTTTGCGTAAAACAGAGAGGAACACACATTTCAACACAAACTAACTCACACCCAAGCCCATAACTCCCAAGCCCATATCTTTCAACACAAACATTCTGCCATTCTTACCTTGTTTTCCACAAGAAAAAAAAAAAAAAAAGGGTTGGATTCCCAAGCTTTTGACTGAACCTGAGGCCTGAGCCCCATTCAAACTATCTACTCCCCAAAAACTTTCTGAGTTCTGGACACAGTCATGTGCTCACATAGTCACATCACATGCCTTATTTCACCCTTTTTCTTCCCAATTCCTACCCACTTTCTTTCTTTCTATTCAGTAGCTTAATATCATGATGTAAAGAATTTCCCTAATTGAATATGACAACCTTTTTCCTTACTTGATGAATATGGCATGCCTGTGGACTAACAAGACAACGACAAGCAATTAATTGATGAAACAATAAGTCTCTTAAGGCAAAACCTAAATCTAATAAATCTAATTATGGTTATATAGATCACCGCTTTTATCTACAAATCATGTCATTATATAAATAAGGTTATATAGATCACCGGGTTTTGAAACTTTTGCGTAAAGGACAAACACAGAAAGATATCTAAATTCACAATTTTCAAAATCATGTCACTTATATAAATTTCGGGAAACGATTTTCGGATTCACTGTCATCTCGATAAAAATTATGCAGATTGTCCTTCTCCCTATAAAAATATGTATTTAATTATATTTCAACTAAAAAATAAACGGGTCTCCAGATCGATAAGTATGAAATTTAACTAAAATGCCCCAAAAATATCATGACATGACCGTCCCCGAGTACAAACACATATTCTTCTTCACTTCTCTCAAGATCTAAGCCATAACGTTAATCATTTCAGGGGCAAAATCATCATATATCTCAGTCTCTCAAATTCTAAGTATGCACCATATTCTTCAAGTTCCAAGTGACTTATTCTTAGAAAAGTTAGGGTTTCATCTAATAATCTTTGAATGAGACCAAATCAATGCTTGTAGTTGAGGAAAATCTCATAGTAGAAGAATTTCATATGGAATCTACCCCAAATGTTGATACAATGTGTATGATATGCACAACATCTATGTTTGATTGTTTTAAAATACATCATACACTTAGCATTTAAACAATTATACATGTTGTAAATGAGTTTTTACATGCTACATTGATCATACAAGACATGACATGAAAGTGTACTTGACATCATACAATTTTAAAATGGTAAAGTCTTAATGTTATTACATGTAATATATCTGTGATGTACTAATACCATCGAAATCTTTTTGACTTGCATTTTTGGCTTAATTTGAATTGAAAACATAAAATTATAAGACTTTCTACATTGATATCAAGACACAAAAGAACTATGTACATGAACTACACTTCAATACTACACATATATAATGACATATCCATGTATTTCATTGCAAGTACATTGACGAAACAAAATTCATCAAGTATCAAACACGGGCTGTTTAATCTAGTGGTAATTGGTTGAAGGGATATAAAACAAGAACAATAAGAACGAGGGATGGTTTTTCTGGGGGATGACCTCCGTAAAACCTTCTGATGGAGGGCTTTTATGCCAAGGTGGAGCTATATGGGCTTGTACTTTGATGCCGACCTTCATGGACATGTTTGTTACGCATGAATGAAATGAAATAAAATAATAGGAAAAGAATGGAATGAAATGGAATAAATTCATTTCATTACTGCGTTTGAAATGTGATAGAATGGAATGAAACAAATTATATAAAAAGTGAAGTCAAAGATTGTTGTATTTTAGGGGGACGATTGCGATTACCGTGACACGAATTCAACGCAAAATCGTCTTGATGATAGAGATCCAGACTTGCCTCATTCCATAAGTTTTCTATTTACTCATTTTTCATTTTTATTAGTTTCCTAATTCCGTCTAATTTTCTTTTTTATGCGAATTGACCAATTTTATTCAAAGTGGAAAAGCCACACCAAAAGTTCTTACAACTCACACCAGTAGCATGCAGAAGCTACAAACCCCAAGCAACTTTCAGATTCTTAACTCTTCTAATAATATTAGAAACTAATACATGAATAGGAGGTCTCTCTTCACAATTGTTGTGATGAAGTTGATTTCTCCAATATCAAATGTTGTAGATGACGTCCCTGAAGATGTGAGGCCAGTCATTCTCTTCCGTCTGTTTTTTGACATTTTACTTTATCCACTCCTCGATCGATGGATGAGTTAAAAAATCATTCCACCTTGGTCTCGGCACCAAATTTTTCCACATATTTTTTTGCCCAAAAGCAATCCCTTAGGGCATGAATGTTTGACTCATCTTTGCTTCTGCAGCAAACGCAAACACCGGATTCACTAATATGTCTCCTGTTTAGAACAACCATAGTAGGCAGAGCATTATGACTAGCTTGCCATAAGAGAAAGTTGAATTTTGATGGGCCTTTGAGTTTCCAAATGCCATCCACACGCTGTCATTTAATTCTTGTTCATGTTGGTTGAGGTACTCATACCCCTCTGCCACCGTAAATTTCTTGTTTTTACCCATCCTCCACACAATGGTCTCATTATCCACTTCTATGCCATGTTTCAGAATTGCAGCTGCCTTGCAAATGCGTTTCCAAAAATAAGACGCCTTGGGCTTTGGAGTCTCAAAAGGCTGCCATATTTCGTGGCAAGCACCTTCACCCATAGCGATTGATCACCCGTTAACATATTCAAAGCTAGCTTTCCCAAAAGAGCCACATTCATCTTGTGGAGGTGTTTGAAACCAAGTTCCCCTTGATCTTTGGGAAGACACAACTTCCACCAAGCTATATAATGGATTTTTCGAGTAAATCTTCTTCTGCATATCCTCTCCATCTCATTCAAATTTCCACTAGGGATTTTAGCACTGTGCATTGCATAAAGAGGATGAGTTGCCAAGGAACTTTTGATCAGAACCATCCGCCCAGCTCTATATAGGTGTTTGCCTTTCCCACTTGCCAATTTCTTCTTCATTTTATCGCTCACGTAGCCATAAGTATTCTTTGTCTTGAATGCATCAAAGGGATACCCAAATACTTTTCAAGATCTTCCGTAAATTGCATGTTTAATCTTTTGCCTGATAAGGGATCTCACCTTGGAATTTTGTCTAACTTTGGTATACAACATGTTAAATTTATAATAGTGCCTACATAAAATACATGCAAAGCGTGGAGCAAGCGACAATATATTTCTATATTGCTTATTTTATATTAAATTTGTGATCCAAATCAATTTTTGTATTTATAAATTTTATAACCATCAAACTCAATAGACACATATTCTCACAAAGACTATTCTCAACACGTCCCACAATCTCATGATAATGCAGTGGACATAGAGATTGACTCATTGATGTCTGCAACATGCTTCTCCGAATCAAGCGCAATAGCTGCTTCAACACGACAGTGCTTTGCTGGAACATGTAAGGGATGACTCAAAAAACTTGAAAGAGGTAGAGAAAATGAGGTAACAGTCGGAGGAATATATAGATCCTAGGAAATAATCGGAGGGATATTCCCTAAAAAATAATACGATAGCTGGATGTCTCTAAAATATGGAGGAGCCTCAGAAAAAAAAAAGGAATACTTGAAGGGAAGTTGATTCCCTAAACAAAAATTAAAAAATGAATAAAAAAGGATAAAAAAAAAGAAAATTTTAGATGTGTGGTTATTCGTCGTACCACCACACACACAACGATAAAAGAGTGGAAATGATATAAAATAAATGTACAAAAAGGAATGAATGGTTGTACCCTAACAAAATAAATGTACGAAAAGACATGAAGTGATGTACCCTAACAAAATAAACGTATGAAAAAGGACGGAGGAAACCCTTAATAAAATTGAAAATAGATGGTTGTAAAACCATAAGAAACATAAGAGAATGGCATGTTTATGCTCCCATAAGAAGAAAGGGAAGAGTAGAGAATAGGTAGAATAAAGAGAAAGATAGAAATTTTGATTGGAAAACGATTGACATGGCTTGCAGAAGCGTGTATTGGGTGTGAAAGATGATACTGACAAGAGATTAATTTATTTAGATGGTAGTAAAAAAAAAAAAAAAAAAAACAACGATAAGAAAAAAAGGGAAAAAAAATCAATAATCCATAAAACAAGCACGTCACAACATCTTTGTTGATAAGCATCTTGGTCTCCGCATTGTTGATTCACAGCAACATACGAGGTTTTGTGTAGAAAAAAACGCAATAATCCATAAAACAAGCACGTCACACCACATCTTTCATTCTCAGACTTAAATCATCTTCGATCGTTCACCCATTGTTGATTCAAAATCTCTACACAACATAGATTTCAACATAGACCCAACGTGAAGAGGGGGAAAAGGACGATTGTGATTGTGATTCAGAACATATAGGCCCGCTTGTTTTGTACTGAGCTTTTTGGGCGTTTTTATATCACATCACCAATCATTTCTTACAATTCTCTCACCAATCAAATCTTCAACTACAAATAAAAATATTAAATCATCTCTCATCATTTCATTTTATCAACTTTTACATTTTTTACCATTATTTTATTCATTATTCTACTTTATTTCACCAATCATTTCATATTTCTAATCATTACTTTAATCACTTTATCAAAAACTCCAAAACATAAACTTTATTTTTTTTTTAAATACTAAATCTGATGGGAATTTGGATTTTGAAAAGAAAAAGAGGGAGAGGGTCTGCAAAGCACCAAGACGGAAGACGATTGAGGGGCGATGATTCATATAGATTAATGTTCGTCCCACATAAAGGAATTCTTTACGATTGATAATGATCTGAAAGACGTTAGTCGAAAAGCTCTACTACCATATTGAATTATAAAGAGAAGATAATATTTTCCATTGGTTCATTCCAATTATGGTAGTACAAATATATAGTGTGTAAAGTCTTATGCATTTTCCCGGAAAAGAATTAATACAAAATATTTTATGATTATTATGCGGATTCTGCGAGATCTTATAGACGGTTCTCAACATGCATGATTGTGATCATATATCTTAATTCTCAACCATTAAATTCAAGATTTAGTTTTGGGTTAATTGACCACCATAAAATACATATATCCTTACTTATTTTGCCTTTTCTTACGGCGTATGTATTTTTCCCGGAGTGATGATACGGACACAATGATTATGCCACAACAGTGATCTGCATTGTTGATTATCTTAGATTTACATCTGATCAATTTAGACAAATCATTATCAACGATGTATATCAACGTTATGTCACTCGTTATAGTACAACCGTTGTGTCTGTATCATTATTCAATTTTTCCTTGAAAAGCCTGGCCCTCGAGTTTTGTCATCCTTTACAATTTTTTTATTTTTTGTTGAGGAAACTCGTTCTTTACAATTAGAATATTTTTTCTTCGGGCAAGGTCCTATACCCACATAGATTAAAAAAAGCTTTCGTTCAAGTTGGGAACAAAAAAGATTATTTTTTATTCAAAAATAAAAATACAATTAGATTTTTTATATAATTATCCCCATGTTCTTTTTGGAAAAAAGAGAAAACAACATCAACGATTATGGCAAGTTTCCAATCCTATGAGGAGTAGGATACTTTCTCTCAACAAAGATTTCTATTTCTTGGGGATAAACCTTGAGGTTTCGTTGTTTACTATAATTCTTTCATCTATTTAATGGATACGTTCTTCTCGGTTCCAATTAAGTTAAGGAAGTTGATGAGCAATTGTGCTTTTTTCGATTCAAATTACCGGCCGCAGAAACATTCTTTTCCGATAGATTCTCCTTGTTTAGTTCTGAACAGCAGTAATCTGCTTATTCTTATTTTTTGACGGCCGTTCACGGGAGGCTTCTCTATCACCATGGGTAGAAGTAAGTTTTAATTTATTTATTTATTTATTTTTGTCGATCTATTATTTTCTGCTTACTTAGAGAATTTTTGTGCGGCAATTTATGGTCTTGCCTGCTTTTCCATAGATTGATTGAAGCCCTTTATTTTTATTTGATGTCCTTCATTTAATTTGTTTGTGTTTCTTGAATTTTTTAGAACTTTGGAATTAATTACTACAAATTATTATTATTACTACTGCTATTTATTTATTTTGAAAAGCAGAGAGCTATTGATCCATTTACAACAATGTTCTTATCCTGCGTAAGCGATTAACATATTTATTGTTGAAAATCTTCCTTTTCCAAGGTAATCAACATGTTAAAAGGCCCTTTTAGATTGGTGTGAGACCTTTGTTTGGAATTGAAGTAGTACTCTTGAGTCTTGAGCATATATCTGTAGCTGAAAATAGCCTTTCCCTTGTTTTACTGATCCTTGTTGGGACTTCAGTTATTTTTCGTAACCGAGGTTGACAGACACTTTAAGAACGATATGACTTACGTATTTTATGCAACTTTGGTGCATAAAAGGGTACATTTATCGGCTTGGGCGTTGTTGGTAGAAGTATCGCCCGCTAATGGCAGATTCCTATTGTAATTTTTTTAATGATATTCTTGAATGAGGTCTCTTGTGGACAGCATGATCATGAAATAGATTCACCTGTAAAGTTTGAGGTAGAATTCATTAAGTTGTTTCACTATCATACAAACAACTATCTTGACATGGTTGATATCAAGAATAAAGTTCATTTAAATTCTGCCAATCTAAATTTCATGATTTATATTCAAACCCCACCAACCACCATGAGAATCAAGTTCACTTGGATTATGCCAATATTAGTGTCATGATTGTTAATCAAATCCTACAATAAAGAGATTCTATTTCAATTTCACATACGTATTTGAGCTGAGAAAATGTGTCACTTGGATAACATCGTCGAGGTTAGACTATTTTATCTTTATACGGGTGACTTCACTTTTGGTTTTGTTCAGTTGTGCTTTTATCATAGTTCATGTCTTAGTGATGTGTGTTGTCAAATTGATATTTTGATTGGTTAAATGAGAAACTTTGAGGAAAATAATAATTGTAGGGAGCTCACAGAAGAAGGGTGCAGTTTTGTTGGATACTAATGACACTGGTAGTAAAAGTTCTTCATCAACTATCCGCTCCAAACATCTGGTGGAGCCATATCCTGAGGACGTGCAATCCTATAAAGACAGCTTTGTTGATGAATGTGTAGATGCTCTATACGACAAAAGGTTCAAGCAGTAATTTTTTTAGCATGTTATGATTTTCATTTTTTATTCTGCTTGGAAAGATTGGATTTTTATTTGAAATTGTTTACCTCTATGTTTTAGGGACCTGCATGACTCGGTTTCCATTGATATACCTTGTTTTCCTTACACAGGGGGACGACACGTGAGAAGGCATTAGCATTACTTATCAAACATTTTAGCAACAAAGTACAATATGCTTATGTGCAAAAGAAGTAATAACGCAAACTTTTGCTTAATTTCTTTCTTATATTGCAAGCTTTTCCTTTGCTGATGGTCGGCTTTTGTTGTTTGCAGGTTTCTTACGATATTGAGCTTGTGTTTAAATTCTATCAAGCGCGGTTCTGCTAATGAGATTACTCTTGCAGCTCACCTCATAGGTAAGCTATGAAGTATATTTAGTAATATATTACCTCATTATTTACTCAGTTTTCTTATGAATATTCTATATTTGCATTGACAGGACTGTTGGCTCTGACTACTGGTCCTGGGAGTAAAGCACGTGAAATACTTCAAGAGTCTGTTGGCCCTATATCTGAAGCACTGAAATCTCGAACAGTGACGTCCAAGTCCATGGTATGTTCGGTATGAGGAAATAGGAATAGACGGTGTAGATGTTTGCTGATTGTAGTCTTTTTTGGGGACTAAAATTTCGCTTTGATCTCCTAGTTACTGGAATGTTTGGCGATTATCACTTTTATCGGTGGTGAAGACACGGAGAAGATTGAAAATTCATTGCAACTAATGTGGCAAGTGGCTAATCCGAAGCTGGGTACCAATGTATGTATGACAAGCTTTCATATTTCCCTTTCTGGTCATAGTATAGTATGTACCCGGTTTGTTTAGGATGATGTACATATATTGTTGATTTCTTTAGTTTTTTCTCCTTCGCTCTGGATTTCAGGTAATTGCAGTTAAATCTGCTCCTCCACAGATATTAGAAACAGCTGTGTCTGCCTGGGCGTTTCTCTTCACAGCTATAAATGCATCAACTCTTAGTCCAAAGAGCTGGCACGAGTGAGTTTACGTTCTTCTTCTTCGTTTGAGTTGATATTCAGTTCTGGGCATTTGTCCTTCTACATTCTTACCTTGTCAGCTATTTACAGCTTGTTGACTGTATCAGTTTGACTGATTTCTGCAGGTCAATCTCCTTTTTGTCTAGTCTTCTCGAAAAGGATGACCGATCGGTTCGCATAGCAGCTGGTGAATCCCTTGCTCTAGTCTTTGAGACTGGGAACTTCAAGAATTTGGGTGATGAATTAAGGGCATCATCAAGTGACACATCAGCTGAGAGGTCTGGTGGTGACGTGGTGCATAAAGACGGATTGTTGAGTAAAGTTGTTGAACAAGTTAGGAATCTTTCTGCAGAGTCGGGTGGTAAAGGGACTGCCAAGAAAGATCTCAGTAGCCAGAGAAATACTTTCAAGGACATTCAGGAATTTCTCGAGGTATTATTCATCTCTTTTGTTGGTGGTCTCTGCTAGTTCAAATCATTGTCTTTTATTAAGAACCCTTTTGCCGTATATAGTTATTTATTATGTGTACATCGTGGCTAGGGCGGAAGCATTCCCGCAACCTCCATGAAGATTGGTGGAAAATCTCTAAGTACAGAAACATGGGCACAACTGATACAGGTCAGCATTCATCCTTTCATGTTTAAGATGTTATTTCCAGCACATTTTTGAAAGGCTTATTGGCGTCTATCTATTGTGCAACAGCTGAATTTCATAAAGCATTTCCTTGGGGGAGGATTTGTCAATCATATGCAGGTAGATCTCGATTTTTTTTTATCATGTTTCCATGCTATCAAGATTTTTTTTTTTTACTAGCCATTTCTATGAGGAAAATTTGATCCAAATTTTTGCTGTTTTACTCTTGTTTCAGAAAAATGAGTTTCTTCAGGATTTATTCGGTTTCACCCAAGAGAAGTCTCTTTCAGGGAACCAGAGAACAATTTCCAATAGAAAGAAAGAGATTTTCGGTCATAATCACATGTCTGGATGCGAAAAGGTTTGTCTGAACATCTCTTTTAAGATTAGTTGTTGGAATCCTTTAAGCATATGTTGTTGATTGCACACAGCCTGTGTTTAATACACATGGGTTTGGCTGTTGATCATTGTGATTGTGTGTGTGTTCAGCCTGTGTTAATGCCTATAATTGATGTGTGTGTGTGTTTTTTTATCACATAAAACCTCCACATGTCGAGATACCTCCCAAAAATTTCCTTGTGCTTTTTATTGTGACCCTCTTTTTTTTATTTTTTTTATGAAATATACACCATGGACGGAACAACTGAATTATATAAGGGTTTTTTGAGTATGGTCGGGTGGGCTAATAGACTATGTTTGTATGGTTGGTTGGGCTGGACTAAGACAACTAACTGTATTTGACTGAATTATATAAGATTTTTGGTGTACCGAAAATATAAACCGGCACCCGAGCCACCCTTCAGTCCGTGATATACACACACTTTTTATCTCCCAACAGGGACTTGAACCCGGAGACTCCGGATTAACCCTTTGTTAAAGATTTGTTTTAGGAGTCCTTGTTTGAACTGCATCAGATTCACATGTGCACCAGACCTACCATGCACCGCAATAAATTGAACTTTTAAAAGTCGATTCTTATAATCGTGGTGGTGCAAATAAATGATTATTGTTATCTAAGGAGCATTTGACATATTTGGTGGCCTCTTTTACCGCAGAGATTGTTCAAGTCTCCCAACTCTTATTTAAATAAATCAAGGACTCAGATTCGAAATAAAGAGCGAACGTTATCAGAGGTAATTTTTTTTTATATAATTTTGTACTTCTTTTGTTTTTTGAAAAAAAATAATTTCTTACTTCTTTTTTTTTTTTTGAGAATTAATTTTTTACTTCTTGCTCTGGCCTTTTCCTCCTCATTTGGGCTGTATTTTTCTTTTACTTGCGGTTACACATGCCTTATGGTGATTTTTTTTTTTTGGGCAGAATATAAACTCTGGAGATTATGGTGTTGAAGAGGATAATATTTAGATTGAGATAGATGTTTATATGTTATTTAAACATTTTATTTGTAATAATCTGTCATCATTGCCGGTAGTTACTCAACCATTATAACCATCATCAAAGCTAATTAAGAATTTATCATACATAGAGGAAGACATGTGGCCATGTTTCATAACAAATATTGTTTTTTTTTTTTTTGAGATGTTTTTGAAATATTCATTATTTAATGTGATGTTTTTCACTGTTTTAGATATCGTTTTATCTAATGGTGTATCTGATTTGTCATGATAATTTTTAAGCGATGTCTCATGAAATAAATTGTCATCTTTTTGTGTTCTTAATCCGTTTGATTTATTGAATCATTATGGAGTATATTTAGGGATTTTGACATTTTTGGTCCCTTATGTTTTAGCGTTGTTTCAAAAATAGCTCTTATGTTTCTAAATGACACTTTTGGACCCCTACGTTTGAATTTTGTTTCAATTTTAGGATAATTACCTAATTAACTATCTAAGTTAATGTCGACTAACCGTTTGATCCAACATAGCAGCCACGTATGTTTTCATATCCTATCTAAACGATTAAACATCGAATTTATAAATTCATGTACTTGATATATTTATTACCTTTTTAAAGATAATAAACATTCTGAATCAACAAATATGTGTATTTAATATATATACCAAGCCCCCAAATACACACACACACACACTCACTGAGAACATGTTTTTCATAATTATCTAGTAAACCTGTGGAAATTTACAAAAATAAAAATAAAAAAATTAAGCAACTTTTGCGAAGTTCATACTCTAAGCAATGCATTTTCATAAATGCATGCGAAAAGTATAGCATGTGGTTTAATATACATATAATTTTATATGTTTATTATATCTTAGCTATGAATATACATTAGTAATTGTAAAATAATACTTGTTAAAGAAAGTAATATTTGAGATAATGATCGGTATATTTTAAACATTTGATGTATAAATCTAAGATTATGTTGATTAGGTGATACAAACACTTTGCAGGTTTTATTGTTGTTAACAATCCAAGCAAAACCAACCATAAAGGTAAGTTATACTTGAATCACACCAAGTGTTAATCCAAACCAAGCTTAGAACAACACTTGAACCGTAGATTCAAGTATAACTAAACCAAGTTACACTAAATCTACAAGTACATGAGTTTATACGATTTACCAACAACCCGAAGCCTACAACTTCCTGAAACAGCAATGTGCAGACCGTAGCAGATCCAGTCCGGTCCTTCAGCACATCCCCAACACACACTGCCTTGCGTGTTGAACCACCAACTAGCATCAACCTCTCCTAGGCTTGGTGAACCCAACTTGAAAGTAGAACATCAATCTTGAAACACTCTTCCTCACTTATACAAGTGTTGCACACTCAAGTGAATTGTTTACAAAGACTATCCTCACTTTACAAGTCGTGCCTCACTAATCACACTCCGAAATAACACTCAAACTAAACTCCTACTCTACTTGCTTCTTCTAGCTCCAAGCAATACCACTTGAGCTTTTGAGAACACCTTGAGAGACTTTGAGTTGTTTGTTTGAGAGGGATATTTGACCAAGTTATTTCATTGCATTTGTGAATTTGCAATTACTTAGTCATTGTTAATGTATATCCGGGGTATATATACTAGTAAACAACTAGTGCTTACAATATATGACTCAACAAAACAGTTTAGAAGGGGAGGGGGTATAATAGTAAACTGATTAAGGAATTAGGGTAAGGGGTAGAATAGGTAATACATAAAATTTAAGGAGACCCCGACTATTATATTTGGTGAGGAAAGGGAGTTGGGATGGAGAAGCCCTTTACAGTGTAATTTCATGTTAAGGGAAGTTGTAATATAATTATTTAGGTGGATATAGGTGATACATAAATTATAGAAGAGTGATAAAAGAAAATTATAATATATGTAGAAGTATATTATTTCAAAATAGCGTCCTTGGAAAACTTTGATAACTGCAAGTCTTCAAGGACAAATTTTGCAAACAGCCTACCCGAGAGTTTGGTGACATTTATCACCATTAATCAGCTTTAATAAAACTACTTAATAAAAGAATTAATAGATTTCAAATGATTTAATGAAACGAGGTCGGTAGGTTAGTAGGAAGGCAACAACTATATTAGCAAAAAACTAAAACAAAAAGAGTGATTCATAGACGCTGACAAGAGTCACAGATCTGATATAATACAGACTTTACATAGAGATAAGAGATATGAGAAGTGTGAAGAGAGTATGACAAACATACATAAGAGGAACATACAAAATCTTGACATAGATGTAAAACTGGACTATAACACCACATAATGCATCAACGGATAAAAGGGGAAGGAGCCAAAAGGTTGGAGATATGTGAGCTTGGGTCTGAAGGATATTTTATTGGGCTCGGGAATTATAGAGAGAAAAGGCATGCCGAAAAAAAAAAAAAAAAAAGAGAATACACGAGGGTCCAAGGTTATGAAAAGAATTCATGTCTTATAAAATATAATAGATAATATATATTTATATGTATGATAGATATAGTAGATAATATAGATAATAGAATATTATATAATAATAATGAGACATTATAAAACATTAGTTTTCAAACTTTTGTCACATTAAGCTATAACAAAATATTGTGACATAATAATTGTGGAGTAAATAAGTGATCAAACCCAAAATAAAATTATTTTTAAATTGATCCACACAAAATACTCAATAATTCTCTCACTTTGAGTATTTTCAAAATATCATTTTCTTAAAACATTATTTTGGGGTAAAACTCCACCTACAAAGAAGCTATCATTAAAAAGAACACTACCCCTTAATAAAAGTTTTATTACTTAGCAAAATAACAGTTTTACACATTTCTCTACCCTTAGTTTGAAAATTAATCAAGGGGTTAAATCAAAGGAGGGTTTAAAAGAAGTTTTCTCACAAAATACTTAACAATTAAGGGCCTTGGAGGGTGTAAAGAAAGGATTTAAAGGAAGGAATTTTGAAACAAGAATGATACCAAAGGGGGAAAGTATTTGAGAAGAATAATGATACCAAAGACAAACTAGATACCAAAAAGTTTTCATTAAAAATCTGCAAAACAGAAAATATGACACTTGGTACCCATAAGAAATTGGGTCCTTGAGGGATTAGTCTCATTTCGGTAAAGTACTCTTAACTACCCAAACATTCTTTATTTCAGGTTTTTTAGGATAACTCTTAGAACCAAATTTAGTCCCAAAAGAAGTACTAGAAGTCTTTGGAGATGGACCAAGCAAGCCAAAATAGAGTGGATGAGGATATTGGTAACTTTGACCAAAACGATTGTGTTCATGAAACCATGTGTGAATGGGTGCCATGAGAGGACACAAGTGAGTGTAGTTAGGAGGTGTGTGTAGTCTAGCATCATACAATCTAGAGGAATGATAAAATGCTTGATGTGGTGTGTGATGAAATGATGAAGGTGTGTGATGAAAAACTTGAGGTGGATGCTGAAAAATGTTGCGCAGTATGCTGAAATGCAGGAAATGGTAGTGCAGCAAATCCAGTTTGAAATGTTGAACTACTAAGAGTGGTGTTCCTAGAGGCTCTTTTATCATACCAAAATGCGTGATGTTTAGGAGGTATGGAATAGCTAAACTTAGCTTTAGTGTAATCAACAAGCTTGAGATGTGTGGGTGTGTAGTGTTGAAATAGTGTCATAAACCCAATCGGGTTGGAACGGATCCGACCGGGTCGGATCATTTCTACTTTTTTTTTATTTATTATGTTTATGCATATATTAAATGGCTTTTCTGTTGCCATATATTTGTTCTTTTAAAGAACCGATTGTGAATTGTTATATGATAACGTCCTTAGATAGAGAAACCATGATAGGCGATTATGGTTGATGAGATCTCTATTCACTTTAATAAGTTTGATACTTAAATGTCTCTAGGCTGATATACTATTAAACATGAATTGATAGTACAAACAGACTAGCACATATTAGATGTCTTCTGTCTTTAAGGGCAGGGATAGATCTCGTCTATCAAAGTGTAGAGACACTTGGACTGTACGTGGACGTGTATTAGAGAATGCGTACGTTAGACCGACCCACTTACACTGTTAAGTGTACACTATGTGGCGGTTGTGTAATTATCCTTTGGACCGGAGTCTTCATGGCATCACGGTGTGGATTGTCATGCTTTGACACTATTGAGGTTTCTTCAGCCACGGGCGATCATGCGGTAGTGATTGGGTGTGATCTTCAAGCATCGCGGAGTATACATGTTTGGTCGCTTCAGAATCGCGTACACTCGCCGGTTAGGGTGAATATCCGAAAGGGTCTTCTTATAAGGAATGTCTTACCCTCGTGAATCTTTGCAAAGTGGAAGTAAATGAGTTACTTCGAGAGAGGATGATATCCAGATTATAAGATACGGTCGTTGATGTTTTGACACTCGACTAACGACCGTATAGATATTATTACTGTTGGAAAGGTGTCCTAAACCCAATCGGGTTGGACCGGCTCTGACCGGGTCGGGTTATTTACAGTCTATTTAATTAATAACTTTATTATGATTAATAAAAACACTTATGTTATTATATATTGTTTAATCTTCATATTATTTGTTATATATATATAGTAACGTCCCTAGTATCAAACTGTGATAGAGAAACCATGATAGTGATTATGGTTGATGAGATCTCTAATCACTATAACAAGTTTGGTACTTAAATGTCTCTAGTCTTACATATCGAAGTGTAGAGACACTTGGACTGTACGTGGACGTGTATTAGAGAATGCGTACGTTAGACTGACCCATATCAATATTCCAAGATTCAACCATATAATTCATACTTTGACAAGAAAAATAAATAAATAGATACAAAGAAAAAGAGAGAAATAAACCGTCAAAGTATTGCATAAAATAATCCAACCTTGACAAAAGCTTCGTTCTTGAATTTTAGAACCTAATGGAAGATTATGATGAAGAAAAGAGGGACAATAGTTGATTACAAATTCTGATGCGAGACGTGAATAATGACTATTCATTACTTAGAGGAGTAATAAAGGGATATTTACATCATATAATAAGTTTACAATGAATAAATTATATCAAGATAATCTCTAAAAATCAAATTTCCATTATTCTTGGACTCTTTATGCGTGAAGTCTCCTTTTTTGGCCTCAATAACTTTGCTTTCCCAAAATAAATACTCGGAAAGCTCTCCACCAATTAGAACATTTCGGTGGCTTGCAAAAAATCTGAATAGTAATCACACCATGTTCCATTTAGTCACACCCGGTGTGATTCTTCATGTCTTCAAGAAACTTGCAATCTTTTCCTCATTTTCAATGCTCTTTTCAGCTCGGATTCAACATATCTAAAAAAATCAAAGCCACAATAGTATCCTAGTCCAAAAGAGGATATTTATCATATGAATATCACAAAATAGGCATCATAATTGGCCAAAACGATCCAAAAATAACCACATATGCTGGACTTATTCCAAAATAAAGGAGTGAGCGCCGGCCGGATGCTCAATAAGGAGAAAGAAGATCAAAAGAGAGATTCATGTATGTCGAATGCCAGGAGACACGAAATGGATCTACTTCATCCGGTTCTCAAATATTTTAAAACACAACTTGTCATGTTAAGAAAACTACTTATAAAAGTATAATTTACTTGAAACACAAGTGAATCAACTCTAAAACCAATATTAATCCATGCATAGAGAACATGTCTATTAATAAAAATCAGTTCATCTTGCACGTACTTGTTCGTTACATTAATTACTTACTTAACCTGCTCGTGTTCTTGACATACTCTTGTCTTGTCTTGACTTGTCTTGTGTGATCTTGAGTCTTACGTACTTGACATGAGGGGATGGTGTGAAACGGGGAACCTGACTAGTTGATGTTGCGGGAACTATCAGGGTGGCGGTAACGGCTGGGCCGTGTGGATATCTGTCTAGTTTGTTATGATTTCTCCGGTGAGGTGGGTGGTTGTTACGGTGGTTGGTATGAAATATATGGAGTTTCCGGCGGTTATTTATTTGAGAACTCGGGCTAGACAAATTGGCAAAGCTTGGCCTGCTTTCATTAATTATCGGATGTTTTGTGAATTACATACAACTCCTATTTATAGGCACCGGACTAAGCAAGATTATGCTAACAGTGACAAGACATAATAAAGTATGATTAGGCATAAGATGAGATCCCGAGTTGAGATGTCCTCTCTAAAGTCCACTACCCTTTGTGCGGGCTTCTTGAGGATGATCTTGCCACTGGGGCTGATTGATTCTCGGCTTGGTGGTTGAGTCCGATATGCCTTCGATCCGTTTGGAGGTTGTAAGTGTGTGGGTGTCTTTCGGGCGGTCAAGGCGTAACCTTGGTGCAACTTGACGATGAGCTCGCCGTCTTGTGGCTCGAGTCCTTCCAGGTAGCAAGAAGGTTGAGGGCGGAGCTTGGCTATACGAGTGTGATGAGGACCTCCGACCAGGTTAGTCCCGGATCCATAAGACCGTATGCGGGTTTCCCATATCAATAGTCATACGTCCAACGTAGGGCTGGGCCACAATACCCCATTCGGTACATCGTCTTAAGAACGACATAGGGAATACAACTAATCACACGTCCGACATGATACTTAAAACCTATATATGGTACTCCATTCAGTATATTGCGAGGACACTAACAATAAACACATAGGAGCACATAAAGTACAAAAGACCATGTTTAACCTACGGGAACATTCCAAGGCCGTACAAACATCGAACTCCCATCATATTTCCACTACTCGTAACCAAGTCATAAATGATAGTTTATAGAAAGGTAACTAGAAATAGAACAATGTTTTGTAAACGCAATTTGACAAATGCCCGGCAACACGTAATTATGTCTCGTTTGTGCACTTTAACATGAAACAGTAATCAAATCAACTTAAGACATAATCTTTAAACGTAAAGATGGAACCATTTTATAAGAAGAACTCCTTACCTTTAAACGAGCTGGAACCAAACAACAAACGAACTACGATTAGCCTTCGAACCCTCAAAACCTACAAACAACCGAAACCCTATCATCAAAGGCCAAGAACCCTAACTTAAAACGATCAAACTACGAATTAACGAGGGATTATGGTAATTACCTTCTTGAGAAGAAAAAAGATCCGAAACTGCTCCTGAATCAGGATACTGGGTCTCTTAACCGACCACATTGCTCGGTTCAGCAACTTGGGGAGTCCTGGGCACGTCATGGGCTGTCTGAGACACGTCCTGGGATGTCTGGGCATGTCCGGGGCACGATGGCTATGCTCGGTTCAGCGAGCTAGATTCTCACAGAACTTCAAAATGCGAACATTATGTATTTTCGGCTGTCGAGGAGCCTTGTTATAAGTCGTAGAAAACCCTTGGTCGGTTTTCCAAAGACTTGGAGGAAAAGAAAACCTAAAAAAGAAAAACGAATTTCCGAATGGACTAAAGATTTGAATGATTTGAAGTCAGGGACTTGCCTCCATCAGGGTCAGGCTAAAGATGGTGTTTATGTCTGGTCTTCTAGTTCTCTTTTTGCTTTTTCCGCCAATAAAACGTCCACCTGCACTTGGCATCGCCGCTATGGACACCCTGCATTTCCTATCATTCAGCATTTAGTTAAACATAATTTTTTGGAACTTTCCTTTGTTGTCTCTTTCCCTTGTAATGAATGTTTAAGCAATAAAAGCCATCGGCTTCCTTTTTCTGATTCCACTTTACGATCCACCCATCCCCTTGAGATTGTGTTTTCTGATGTTTGGACAGCACCTATTTATTCTATTGATGGATTTAAATACTATGTCATTTTTGTGGATCACTTTACTCGCTTTACTTGGCTCTATCCCCTCACACGAAAATCAGATGTCCATATGGTGTTTGAAAATTTTAAATTACATGCTGAAAACATTTTTTCTGCCTCTATTAAAATTGTCTACTCCGATAACGGTACCGAATACATTGCTCTACGTCCTTTCTTTGCTGCTCACGTTATAGCCCATCACACCTCCCCTCCACACACTCCCCAACATAATGGTATCTCCGAACGCCGCCACTTACATATTGTTGAGACTGCCCTCACCCTTTTAAAACAAGCCTTCATGCCTATCACCTATTGGTCTTACGCTGTCAGCACCGCCGTTTATCTTATTAATCGTATGCCCGCCAGACTCTTAAATATGGCCTCTCCTTATGACATACTCTATTCCTCTCCACCTAATTACTCTAAGCTTCGAGTCTTTGGCTGTCTTTTCTATCCCTGGGTTAAGCCTTATAATCAACATAAGTTAGAATCATCTTCCTTACCTTGCGTTTTCTTGGGGTATTCTCTCACTCAGAGTGCTTACCTTTGCTACGAACTGGTAGGTAATCGGATGTATGTTTCCCGTGATGTGCGCTTTGTTGAGGACATTTTCCCTTTTGCCTCACAACCTTTAGATAATACCCTTCCACCTCTTGATCAGCTCCTTCACTATGAGTTCCCTCCTCCTTCCTCTCTGCCTGTCACTACCCCACCTCCATCCCTAGCCCCCTCATCTTCCCCATAGTCCTCCCCTACTACATCTTCTTCTCTCCCCTCTTCCTCATCCACTTCACCCGACTCATCCCCCTCCCCTTCCCCACCTCCTTCTCATCCTTTGGTCACCCGAGCCCGCAATAATATTTATAAACCTCGTCAGCTTTTCAACCTCACCGCCCAGTTGGATTCTCAATACTCTGATACAAAACCTACTACAGCTAAACAGGCTTTACAAAGCTCTCATTGGCGGCAGGCTATGTCTGCTGAGTTTGATGCTCTTGTCACTAATGGTATGTGGTCACTGGTTCCTTTTGATCCTTCCATCAATGTTGTGGGTTGCAAATGGGTATTTTGCATCAAACGCAACCCGGATGGTACTGTTGAACGCTATAAAGCACGCCTTGTTGCCAAAGGTTTCACCCAACGCCCGGGCATTGATTACTTTGAGACCTTTAGTCCAGTGTCAAACCCACCACTGTTCGGTTGGTTCTAAGAATTGCTGTTTCTTTTGGTTGGCCTCTTCGCCAGCTCGATGTCAATAATGCCTTTTTACAGGGTTCTTTGGCTGAGGATGTCTACATGACTCAACTCCCTGGGTTTGAGGATTCTGATTTTCCCACACATATTTGTAAATTACATAAGGCGATTTATGGTCTCAAACAGGCCCTTCGGGCCTGGTATCATGAACTCCGCTCCTTTGTCCTATCTCTTGGTTTTGTTAATTCTGCTGCTGACTCGTCTCTGTTTGTTCATCATACAACCTCTGCTATGACTATTTTGCTTGTTTATGTTGATGACATTGTTATCACAGGTAGTTCTCCAACTGATGTTCAGCAGGTCATTGATGCCCTTGCGCATCGGTTCTCGCTTAAGGATCTCAGATCCTTGTCTTATTTTCTCGGGGTTGAGGTCAACCCTAATCCCCATGGGTTATTGCTTACTCAATCCAAGTACATTCAGGAGCTGCTCTGTAAAGTTAATATGCAGGATGCCAAGCCTGTCTCTACGCCACTTCCTACAGATGCCTTTTCGTCCCCTGATGCTACGGCTTCTGAGTACTCTGATGTCACTCAATATCGCCAAGTTATTGGAGCCTTGCAGTATCTCTTATTCACGTGCCCTGATATTGCCTATGTAGTCAACAAATTATCTCAATTTATGCATGCCCCGACCGAGTACCATTGGAATCTTGTGAAGCGTATTCTTCGCTACCTGGCTGGCACCCTCCACGAGGGTCTTCAGTTCTTTGCTACCTCATCTTTTGATCTCCATGCCTTCTCTGATGCTAACTGGGGAGGCAACAAAGACGATGACTATTCATCTACTACCGCTTACTTTGTCTTCCTCGGGAAAAACCCCATCTCCTGGAGTTCTAAGAAGCAGACCTCTATTGCTCGCTCATCTATCGAGGCTGAATATCGATCTGTTGCTGCCACTGCCGCTGAACTAGCCTGGGTTTCTTACTTATTGTTAGATCTTGGTTTCTCGTCTGCTTCGGTTCCCGTCATTTTTTGTGACAACGTTGGTGCTACGTGATAATGCTAAATAAAGCACCAGTGATGTGTCAAGGCTGCTTGGAATCTAGGGGTGAAATAGAAAGAAGATGCAATATAAACAAGATGGTGCCTTTTATGGAAAGATGAGAGTTTTCATATTGTACGGCTGGGTTCAAGAATGTATCTTGAATTGCCTACGTATCCTGTTTTATCTCCAGGAATCAAGCCCCACGTAGTTCCTGGATGTATGTATTTATAGGCACATGTCCCTCTTCTTACGCCTTACTAAATTAAGGGCGGTTTAGTCTATTGACAAATATGACCTTGGCTTCCTCGTCCAAGTTACTCCTCGAGATATCGGATCAAGCGTCTGCGATATCGACTGATGGTCATCGCCATGGTCATGCCGATGTGGAAACCTTTAACATAATTACTTAATCATACATATGATCTCGCTTTCATGTCGAGATGGTTCACCCGCTCGACATCCTCGCCATATCTCGACTCTCTCGCATTCCACCGACCACTCGATAATTCCACGTGGAAGGGTGGCATATCGTATCGTCATAAGCCCCCCAGATCTGACAAGGCCTCTTTAGAATGCTGAAGTCGGATCTGAGAATTTGAAAGTGATATTTGATACGAGACCTTCCTTTGGCGGGATTTGGGCTAGTATCTCAGCCGCCCTAGGTCTTCATAGGGTGACGTCATTCTGCATCAGAATTAAATGGGCGCAGGAAACGAAGCGTCTTCATTGGATGGAGCCCTTGATACTCGCGATATTTCTTTTATAACTGCCCGCAAACCGTCCTTTCAAATCATTTACAGATTTTTGAAGATAAAAGGGGAGTCCAAGCCGGTGAGGAGTCTACCCTTACTCATTCTCATCCACTTTTCCTGTCTCATACAAAATTTGCAAGTAAGCCTCCAACTTCTTGTTTATCTTTTATTTCTTCATTTCCCTTGCTTTTCTTCCTCCCATGTCTAGTAGTGAAAGTGATTCTCAGAATAGGGAAGAAGTTGTAGAAATTGACAACGAATCTGGGGAGAAAACGGTTTCTGAAGAACTTGTCATATCTGTCCATAGTCTACCCGGAGAAGGATCCATTGACGGTGGAGAAGGGGGGGAAGAAGAAGAGCCACATTCTCGCCCTCCTGTTACAAACGACAAACTAGGATGAAAGGGCAAGGTCCCTACGGGTGTATGTCTGTCTTAACTCGGGAAAAAATTGAGGCTATATGCCAAAGGTTCAATATCCCTTACTCTTCCAATAACATACAGGTCCCTAGTGGCCAATTTCAGTTTGTTTGCGACCCTCCCCCTGGTTTCTGCGGCATATACGAGGCTCAATTAAGAGAGGGGTTGAGATACCCATTCGATCCGTGTCTGATCGAGGTCCTCAGACACTATCAGATCTGTGTTTCTCAGCTTGCTCCTAACGGCGTGAGGAGTCTCATGGGTTTCGTCTTAGCGTGTCGAGTCGCTAAGGTCGAATTTACTGTCCGCCTATTTCGACAGTATTACTCGATTCAAGGGTTGCAGGACGCGGGATGGTATACTTTCCAGAAGCGTCCTCTGGTCCCTGAGTTTGTTCGAAGGGCCATTTCATCCCATGGTGATTGGAAACCCAATTTCTTCTTTATCCGACACGGTCTGGGAGACTTGGACATTCATACATGGTACAAGAGACCTAAGAAATGGCACGACAAGATTGAGTCTGACCCCCCGACGTCGTGTAGAGTGTTGGAACAAGCCCAACCCGACATCGTAACTCGGAACCTGCATCATTTATACCCTTATGCCGATCTCGAGACGGCTGGCCCAGGCGCCTATATGGAACTCGATGAAGAAGTTCGGGCTTTATGTAGGATTTTGATTAATTTTATCAACTTGATACTTTGATCTTATTTTCGTCTCGATTATGTACTAATAATGATTTTGAACTTTGCAGTGGAGTATTTCTCTGAGATGGAGTCGTCGACCAAGATGCCGGACCCGAAAAAGACGGATCCCAAGAAAATCCAGGAGCTGGTCGGCATCAGATCGAAGAAGGCCGTATCCGGCTCGACAGCTTCTGGGAGTCAAAGGACTCCGATTCGATCTGGGACCCCTGCTTCGTCATCTGATATCTTGAGAAACCAACCCGACGAGGCTTTGGCGGAGAAGCAGCAAGAGGAGAACCTCGTCCAAAGGAAACGCCTGAAAGTTACTGAGATCCGACACGGTATTGGGAAGGAGGCTCGTATCATTCCTCCACCGAGGCCACAGAGCATCGACATGATTCCGGAGACCTCTACCACCGAGCTGGAGGCCATGGCTCCTGAAGAGTTCAGCAGTTGGTTTACTAAGACCATGCGAGCTGTAAGCCTTTAATTCTTCATGATTTTGAGGCTTTTATAGTCTTAAGGCCTTTCATTTTAAGGCCTCTCATTTTTTGCAGAGCTCGGCTAATGACTCAAGTGGCCATGGTCGGGATGGAGTCTTCGCCTCCCTGGTGGAAAAGAGGAGACTATAAAGAAGCGAGCCGCCGAGGTGAGAAGCTTGAGGCATCGGTAAAGAAGTTGGATGGACGACGCTTGACTCTCGAGGCTGATCTTGAAGCGTCTCGGCTCAACTTGTCCAAGGCGGAGAAGATGCTGGCTGCAAGAGATGGGGAGTTGACCAAGGTGAAGTCAGAGCTCGAGGCCACCAAGATCGAATTGGCTGATGCCATCAAAGCTCGAGATGACCTTCAATTCGAGGTCGACAGTTTTGCAGCCCGTCATAAGACAGCTAGGAAGGACTATCTGGCCTCTTCAGAGTTCAAGAACGAAATGATGTTGCTGATGACTCAAGCGATGAAGGGAGGCTTCACGAATGCGCTGAACGAAGTGAAGGCCGTCTTTCCCGAATTTGAAGTGTCTAGTATCGGAAAGGCGCACTTATATGATCTGGTGTCGCCCTCGATATGGCCCGATACTACTTGACGATCTCCGTCCGGTGTCTCCTTGTATGAGAAGTATGTGGTCCTGCTTTGAACCAAGAGGGTGAGGAGGATGTCGATATTGAAGATCAAGCTGACCCCAATGCATCCGACTCGGTTCCCCCTAACCCCTGAGTTTAAAACAACATTTATTCGATTTGGTTGTAAACTTAAACACTTATTTCCTTTGTCTCTGTTTTACTTTTTGCCGATGAATTTGCTCAAATTTGAACTTTACTTGAATTTTCTTAAATGTTCGACTTCTGATCCTTGCTTTTACTTTATCTCATATATCATTGCTATTTGTTCAGGGTGTGGTCGTTCCATCGACTTGATTCCCTTATGATCAATTAGGTTAGGGTGTAGTCATATCGACTTGATTCCCTTATGATCAATTAGGTTAGGGTGTAGGGTGTAGTCATATCGACTTAATTCCCTTATGATTAATTAGGTTAGGGTGTAGTCATATCGACTTAATTCCCTTATGATTAATTAGGTTAGGGTGTAGTCATATCGACTTATTTCCCTTATGATTAATTAGGTTAGGGTGTAGTCATTTAATTAGGTTAGGGTGTAGTCATATCGACTTAATTCCCTTATGATTAGTTAGGTTAGGGTGTAGTCATATCGACTTAATTCCCTTCTAGCCCCCCAAGTGAAGCATGAGTTCACGACTCAGGGTGCACTTTAGGCATGAGTCCCTGCATCTTGGCTTTTAGTGAGTTAGGAGTGATAAGCGCTGTCAATGACTTGGCTTTTTTCACTATATCTTCTGCACATCGTATCGACGGGTGTTTGTCATGGTGGTTTTAAAGAAAATTACATAAATTGCAAACATAAAGCCTTAATTGTCGATTCGACGCATTACAAATGTCAACATCTAAATAGAAATGAAAGTTACACATAATATTTTCTAAGATTAGTGGCGTGCCAGGTTCGAGGCACTGTGCTTCCGTCTGATCTTCCAAGTTGATATGCGCCTTTAGGATGGACTTTCAGTATCTTGTATGGGCCCTCCCAATTCGGCTCGAGTTTGCCTATTGGGTCCTGTCTGCTTGCTTCATTCTTTCTCAATACGAGGTCGCCAACTTGGAAATACTTATACCTTACTCGAGCGTTATAGTATTGGGAAATCCTTCTCTTATACTCAGCTACTCGATGCGATGCGAGCTCCCTCCTTTCTTCGATATCATCTTTTGCCTGCTTGAGATTGTTTTCATTTGTCTCGATATTATAAGCCAAAACCCGAGGTGAAGACAACCCGATCTCTGCTGGTATAACCGCTTCACACCCGTAGGCCATTGCGAAAGGAGTTTCTCGAGTAGCTGCATTGGGTGCGCTCGATTCGATCGACCACAAGATGCTTGGCAACTGTCTTTGCCTAATCGCGTCCCTCATCTTCCAATCGTTTCTTGGACCGAACTTCAATCTGTCTGTTGGTCTCGCTTCGACTTGTCCGTTCGATCGAGGTCGAGCCACGGATGTCGTTCTGTGTTCGATCTTAAACTCTTTGAGCCAGCTTTGTACCCTTTCATCCAAGAACTGAGTGCCGTTGTCCGAGATCAGGTATTTGGGGACTCCAAACCTGCATAAAATATTTTCCCACAAAAATTTCTTGATGGTTGCAGCTCTAATGTCGGCAAGGGCTTTAGCCTCAACCCATTTGGTGAAATAATCGACTGCGACCACAACAAACTTTAGATTTCCTGGGGCTCGAGGCAAAGGCCCTACTATATCGAAACCCCACTCATCGAACGGCCAAACAGATTCGATGACACTCATCTCTTAAGCTTGCTGATGCGTTACCACATCATGGACCTGACACGCTCTACACTTTATAACCAAATCATTTGCGTCTTTCTGCATTGAGGACCAGAAATACCCTGCTAGCCTACACTCCCTTGCCAGCATTCGTGCCCCACAATGATTTCCGCATACTCCCCGATGTATTTCCTCGAGAAGATAGGCTCCCTCGTCTTCCGATACGCATCGCATCCAGGGGGCTACGAACGACTTCCTGTAAAGAACATAATCAAATAACGCATATCTTGCTGACTGTAATCGTACCTTCCTTGCTTGAGACTTATCCGATGGTAGAATCCCATCTTTCAGATAAAGGGCTATCGGGTCCATCCATGTCGACCCCTGACTGATTGGTTGCACATCGACTTCCCCGTAGCTACGCTCTGACTGCATTTCTACCAGAACTTTCTTTTTGATTTGAAGTTAGATGCCGCTTTAGATAAGGCATCACTCGTTTATTCTCACTCCTCGGTACCGCTTTCGATCACGAACACTCTTGAATTTTGACATCGAGTCCACTGAACCACCTTTAGATAGCTCTTCATTGCTTCCTCTTTAGCTTCATACTCACCTCGAATGTGATTTACCACGAGCTGTGAGTCACTGTATACCAGGAGGTTCTCGACCCCTAACTTGATTGCCAACTTCAAACTCTGTGATCATGGCTTCATATTCCGCTTCATTGTTAGTGGCTTTAAACTCAAATCAGGCGCATAAGGGAATTCCTCTCTCTTGGGGCTGACCAAAGAACAACCCGGCTCTCCGCTCCTTCCTTGCTAGAAGCACCATCAACATAAACAGTCCACTGTTCTTCAGGTGATTGTTTTTCTTGTTCTATCTGAATCGACAACCCTTCTGCAATGAAAAATGCTAGTGCCTGGCCTTTAACTGCTGTCCGAGGTGTGAACTCGATATCATACCCAGCTAACTCGACCACCCATTTGGCCAATCGACCCGATGTCTCCGGCTTTGCCAAAATTTGTTTCAAGGGTTGGTTCGTGACTACCATAATTGGGTGTGCCTGAAAATAAGGCTTTAACTTCCTCGACGCGTGGACTAGACCCAATGCTAACTTCTCAGCTGATGAATATCTTAACTCTGCCCCATGTAAGGCTTTGCTGATGAAATAGACTGGTACCTGACCTTGTTCTGCTTCCCGAATCAACACCGTGCTTACCGCCTCTTCACAAACAGCCAGATACATAAACAGCTTCTCTCCTTCTCGAGGCGATGACAAGGTGGGCAGGTTCGACAAGTAACTCTTTAAGTCCTCAAAAGCTTTTTGACACTTGTCATCCCACTGGAAGGGACTTGCTTTCCTTAGAATCTTGAAGAATGGCAAGGCCCTTTGTGCCGATATCGATAGAAAACGGTTGAGCGCTGCCATCCGACCCGTTAGTCTTTGTACCTCCTTCACACTTCGAGGCACAGGCATGTTCTGGAGAACCTTGATTTTGTCTGGGTTTGCTTTAATTCCATCCTTAGATATCATGTATCCCAAGAACTTTCCTGATCGGACCCCGAACGTACACTTTTTCGGGTTGAGTTTCATGTTGGCAGAACGAAGAACCTCGAACACCTCTCGCGTGTCGATTATAAACTGCTCGAGGGACTTGCTCTTAATTAACAAATCGTCCACATAAACTTCCATGCTGCGTCCAATCAATTTTCCAAAAATCCTGTTCACTGCGCGTTGATACGTTGCTCCCGCATTCTTTAAACCAAACGGCATCGTCACGAAACTAAATGTCCCAAGTCTCATTATAAAAGCCATCTTTTCGAATCTCTGGGGTCCATAAGGATCGATAGTAGCCTCGATCACGCATCTAAAAATCCAAAACTTGAATCCTAAAGTCGAATCGACAAGTCGGTCGATCTTAGGGAGCGGGTAGGAATCTTTTGACAAGCTTTGTTTAGATCTGTAAAGTCGATGCACATCCTCCAACTCCCATCGAGTTTCTTCACTAAGACCAAGTTGGCTAACTTGATCCGGATATACTACTTCTTTAACGATCCATCCTACTACACAAAGAACTTGTCGACTTCTTCTTAATCGCTTCTTTCTTTACGGTGCTAGATTTCTTTTCTTTTGTTTCACCGTTTCTTGCGGGGTCGACATTGAGCTTATGCCTTTGCAATGTCACCGGATAGGCCCGGCATATCGTCGGCTTTCCACGCAAAGACATCTCAAACTCAACAAGGAGATCGACTAATGTTTGCATGTCGGGTGTGGAATCCACTTCCCGACTTGAACTCCCCAGCTTTCTTCTCCTTCCAAACTTGAATTTCCTCCGTCGGATCGGCGAAAACCCAACTTTTGTCTTCTTCTTCCTCAGGGATTAGCTCTTCAACCAACACTTGGCCTACACCCTTTCCTTTAATCGTCACCAAGTTGCAATTCCTGGCCACTGCCACATCTCCCTTTACCTCGTGGGTGCCATGCCATGTGGGGAATTTCATGCTGTTGTGGTAGGTGGAAATTATTGCTCTCAAATCATAAAGAGCGGGTCGACCCAGTATTGCATTATACCCTGAAGGGGCCTTGACCACGATGTACGTCATTTCCATCGTTCGCCCCTTCTCTCCATCTCCTACTGTGGTTAACAAGTTGATAGATCCGATAGGATGGATGGCCTGCCCTGTAAAACCGAATAGCGGGGTGGACAATGGTGTTATATCTTCATCTTTTAACTTCATTGCCTTAAACGCTGAATAGTATAGGATATTCACAGCACTCCCGCTATCGACGCAGACTCTCTTTATTAGCCCTCGACTGATAACTGCTTCTATGACTAAACCTTCACTACGGCCATGAGGACTTGGGACATCGTCTCTAGGTCCATACCCTACCTCTGTTGTGAATTTCAACTTCTTGGCCTCTCTCGACCCGTCCGTAACCGGTCGACTTGATCGTGGCCTGTCTAAATCATGTTCCGCCACAATCGTATTTACACCGTATCCGATACGGTTATCCCCATAAGGATCTCGATCCTGATCTTCCCTCCTATCGCCTCGGCGCTCATCCTCTCGATTGTCCTTCTCACGGGCTCCAGGATGACTGTCTCTACGCTTTTGATTGTCTCGATTCGAGATCGATCTCTTCTTCCGTGGTAATTCTTCCTCTTATACTCACGACGCCCCTGGGGCTCATCTTTCTCCGATCCGCCTACCACCTCGTCCCAATCGACCTTCCCGAATGCTAGCGTCGATATCTCTCTTTTAATCAAAGCACTCTTCAAAGTCATGCCCCACATCTTTATGATAATCACAAGATTTATGGGTATTTTTCCTCTTCTCGACATCCTTAGATATCGGTTTGGGTGTCCGAGCAATGTTCTTTTTTATCATGATGGCTAACACCTCCCTCCGAGACCGATTAAGTGGTATGAAGTCTCTATCTTTCAAATTTCCTTTCTTTCCGAGTCGACTTGTAATTGGTGCCGCTCATCCGATCGAAAACACTTGGCTTTCCCTCATCACCATGACCTTTAGGTGACCCTTGGTCCGGCCCCGGTATCGCTTTCGAGTTGAGGCCAAGCGAGATGGTGTGCAAGCGCCTTTGCCTCCTCACCTTGGCAAAATTTATGGACTATGTTCACACATTCGTCCATGCTTTCTGGCATCTTTCTGGATAACTTGTCATATAACTTCATGTTCCTGATTCCTGCAACGAAAAAATTGACCTGAAGTGTCTCATTGAGATTGTGGACTTTCATTGCTTCGAGATTAAAGCGCTTCATATAATCGATAGTTGACTCATTCCTTTCTTGCTTGATGTTGGTCAAATGGGTAGAACTCAGATGGAACTTCTTGTTCCCAATAAACGCGTCGCGAAACTTTTCCCCTGCTGGTTCTAGGTCTGTGTGTTCTTCATTCTGTACATTCTTACTACCTGCTTTTCTTCTTGTTGACGGCGCCATCGTACTACTCTCTCTAAATCACCGATAGAAAAAGGGCCCTCCTTCTAGCGCCAATGATGATGCTAAATAAAGCACCAGTGATGTGTCAAGGCTGCTTGGAATCTAGGGGTGAAATAGAAAGAAGATGCAATATAAACAAGATGGTGCCTTTTATGGAAAGATGAGAGTTTTCATATTGTACGGCTGGGTTCAAGAATGTATCTTGAATTGCCTACGTATCCTGTTTTATCTCCAGGAATCAAGCCCCACGTAGTTCCTGGATGTATGTATTTATAGGCACATGTCCCTCTTCTGCCCTAAATTAAGGGCGGTTTAGTCTATTGACAAATATGACCTTGGCTTCCTGTCCAAGTTACTCCTCAGATATCGGACTGAAGCGTCTGCTGATATCGACTCGATGGTCATGGTCATGGTCATGCCGATGTGGAAATCTTTAACATAATTACTTAATCATACATATGATCTCGCTCATGTCGAGATGGTTCACCCGGCTCGACATCCTCGTCATATCTGGACTCTCTCCGCATTCCAGCTGGACCACTCAGATAATTCCACGTGGAAGGGTGGCATATCGTATCGTCACTACGCAACTCTGTGCGAACCCGGTCTTCCATTCCCATATGAAACACGTTGCAATTGACTATCATTTTATTCGTGATCAAGTACATCAGAGTCTTATTCGTGTTTCCCATGTGTCCAGTTCCGATCAACTCGCTGATGCATTGACAAAGCCTCTGCCTCGTTTGTCGTTTTCCTGTTTCAAGTCCAAGCTGGGCCTTCACTCCCCTCGTCCTGCTTGAGGGGGCGTATTAGGAGATATTTCTGTATATTTTGTATTCATTATGAATATCTTTGTATTTATGATAAATATTCCCAAAATCCCCCGAATTGTTCTCGTACTCGTATATATACATACCATATTGTAAATGACTGAATATACAAAACATATTTCCCTTCAATGTCTAATAGACTAAAATACCCTTACATAGGGATAAGGGGTTTTACGTCTGAACCGACGGACAATGACAGAACCAGATCCTAGCGCATTGCGGCTGCCATGGGTGCGAGCACCGCCGTCGCACCGATGCCTCATGATGCATTTATGTTGTACAGACTCAACATCGATGAAACAGTTCGATCAACACAGCGGAATACAAATGTATAATAATCATAATATGTGAAACAAAATTGGATTTTGATTATTCTATATTAATTATATGTTCGATATAGAATCAATCCAAACTATTACATAGCCGTATATGCCGAAATAGAAAAAAGCTTTTACCCAAATGGAAAAAAGCTGGTGTTTTACATTCCGTTATCAATGAACTTGTTCAAGACCTTAACTCGATATATATATATATATATATATATATAATCGTCTTCTATTCCATTTTTAAATTAACATAGAAGCGATGTTATCATTCATGATCTACAATGAAATTTTACAGAAATTAAACCTAATTAAAAGTCACAAGATACTGTCTCCAACAGCTTAATTAATTTGCCAAAATAAAATTAAAAAAATGCCAGTACTGCGGTTTCTATTCTTCACATCAGCAAATGTTTTCCCAATAGACCCATATCCATTCCGTTGTAGACAATAGGAGCATACATCCACATATCATCCGAGCTCAGTAACTGCACAAATTAACAAATGATGACTCGTATTATTGATCAATGTTTTGGAAATGAAGAACTGAATAAAATGAATGTTTATAGGGATCGGGATCGGATCCGGCCTAATGATAGTACTAGTGGGGTTCGATTCTCATCTTCGTCCCAAATAAAAATACTCTTCCCTTTTCAAAAATAAAAAATAAATAAAGAAAATGAAAAATCGGATGATGATATATTCTGTACCTTAATCTGAAGCTGCATAAACTTTACATAATGCACTGCTTCTTCAAGCATTGTGCTGATATCAACCTGATGAATTGAAGGAATTAAAATATATTATCAGACTATTAAATATAAGCATGATATTTAATTTTATTTAACTTAAAATGTGAAAGGAGATGCAATTAAAGAGGTAATTAATAATACTATAATTTTGGTTCATTGATTATACCTTTGTTCCATTGGGAATAAGGTTCTGCAAGATTCTCAATCTCTCGTTGATTCTTTCTCTTCGTTTCTGTAAATGGACGAAAAGCTGATAAAAATCTAAACCTTAAACAATCATATTTTTTATTCACTGTTTCGCATTATGATTAAAAAAAAATTTATTCCAAAAATGTCGGGATTTTTCTAATTAAACAATGCAGCAACCAATCAAACTTTAATTAGATGAGATCATGCTAGGATGATTTCATAAATCTGTTTTTTTTTTCTTCCAAAAAATATAGGTTATTAAAGAGTGATTCTTCCGGGGGGGGGGGAGTGTACTATATTGGGGTCCATGGACCCTGCTACAAATGAAAAAACTCTACTTATATTTTGAACCCGAACCGTGAAAATAAATATTTTTTTTGAGAAAAAATTAAGGAACCAGCTTAAAAAAAACATGTATCCGCCAAAATTTCTTACCCTAGCATAAAGACTCTGTGGATCAGTTGCAGAACCGCGGGTGGATCTTTTTTTACCCTTCAAGTTGAGATCAGACCCTTTGTTAGATGAGGTTTCTCCCCCATTTGATTCCTTTGAAACTTTACAATAATCATCCTCTGATGAAGTGCAACTATTATTAGGACCATGTCCTAGGTTCTTTAGAGCAATATTATTGATCTCGTTTTCATCCATATTGTTAAGATTCCTGGCTTTTGTCATAGATAATTTCGGGTTTGGTTGCACATTTGTTTTTCTTTTTGATGCCTGCAGCATTGCAATAAAATATATTAGTACCGAAAACTTAAGCAAAATTAATTACCCCTCCCTCCGTTTTGACTTTTTTAATTGTTTAAGAAATGTGTATGTTTTGAGTGTAATTAAGTGATCAAATATAGAATCTTCTCACATGAATTTTCACAAATATATTTTGGGCAACTTAATTAAAGTACTTACATTTCTTGAAACCCGAGGTTTCTTGGCAGGATTTTCGATTGAAACACAGACGGATTTTTCATCGAATTCTGCATGAAGGTGAGTTTCGGGTGTATCGCAGAACTTCCTCTTCATAAGATGTTCATCATCTGAATGAGCAATAATGTTTAATGGCTGACAATGCACATAATTATTGCCCAAATCAAGAAAGTTGGAATTTTGTTCTTGCATAAGACATCCCCCTAAGACATCTTCCAGATTGTTAAGAAAGTTGTCCTTACAAAATGGATCGAATTCACTTGCATTGCTATTATTGCTGCTTTCTTGAGAGACATTATTGTTGAAATTATAGAGATCATCAAGGTTATTCAAACATTGCGAATTCGCGTCCCAAATGCCCACATTTTGGTTGTTGTTACCTTCATCATTGACAGGAGGCCAGAAAATTGAGTTAGTTTGGAGGATCAAACCGCCATCATAGTCGTTGTTTGTAAAGAAATCACGATCCGCATTTGTCTGAAGCATGAAATCTGCATCTTCATGTGAGAACATATTTCTTAAAGCATCCCATTCCCCATCAAGAAAAGCTTCAATGTTTAGCTCCATTTTCTTGAAGAGTTGAAGAAAGGTACAAAAGGTACTGATGTGATAGTACTAAAGGAAATTAAGCTTGGAGTGGACAGATGGTATACAAATGGGGTATGTATATATACCCAAGGGATGCAATAGAGAATGATTGAAAGAATGCTAGCTGTGCAATACAATTGACTTTTAATTAACCCTAATCATTGATGAATATTTTATTGGATTTTGGTCTCAATTTTTGAACTTCTAACTGATCTCATTGAGTCCACTGTAGGGCCCATACAACAGGCAAAGTACAACTGATTAGAGGTCTTTAATCAAAGGGAATGTATTCATTGATTGCATATCTTAATTAATTATGTCAATGCCTCCATGTTTAGAAAAATGTAATAGCAGTAACAACTATAACAATTAAGAGGATAAACTTCCCCATCCCTTGTTAGAAAAGGGTAATTGCATTAACAAGAGGATACCCTTATTTATCCCAGCTCATAGGATACAAAATAACCGTATACAGTGACATAGGTATGACTCGGAAATCATACACGTAATTTTTTGGCCTCAATCGGGTCTTGTTGGTAAATGAGTCAACCCAAGCTAAGCCCAATATTGGGTGTAGCCTTAGCCGAACCTTTCCAGTAAGAGGCCTCTTATTGGAAAGGTTCGGCTAAGGCTTCACCGACCACATTCTGGTCACTCTCAGGGCTCAGGTCGCTAGACTCATCTTGGATCAACCTCAACAGATATCGTTTTAGCTCGGTACGTGTAGGCTATTCGCATTTCTCAATTGCCAGCATGACGCAGGTGTCTGCGGTACCACGATACCGCCCCAATGATCCACTCATCCAAGTTGTTCATGAACAAGGACAAGTCTTCTCCGACCTTCCAAAGGCGGTTAATACACTATCAATTGGCAAAATCCCATGGTTAATTCTCTTGTTGTGATCCATGATTTAAGCATAATTGAGTCATGATTGTCCCACGTTGACATCAAAATGGCCCTCAGTCACCGCCCCAAAATCAGGAATTCGTACATCAACTCCCCCATAAGGGAGGCGTATAAAAGATCATCCTCCTCATAATTCATAACTACGTTAATTTGGCTTGATCCCATACACTTTAGGTACGTAGGTAGTCTCAACGACGCAACCATAAATCACCCCTCTCAAAACGATCCAATTACCTACTTCCAATCACCCGCTTATAAAACCCAACGATTTCCAAGCATCGTCATACACCAATATTATCTCATAACATAATTTAATTTCCAGATTATAATTCTTAGAATTAAGGATTTTTGCCTAACAAAAGTCATACACCAATATTATCTCATAATCTAAATTAATTTCCAAATAACTCTTAGAATTATGGATTTTTGCCTAACAAAAAATCAAAGAGAGCTGCAGTGCATTAACTCAATATGTAAAGTCCCACATCGATAAAATAGTAGAATGTTCACACCCATATAAGTGTAAGACATAAATGTCTTGTCAACTTGGGTTGGCTTTTTTTGACCAAGCGAGGACGACGGTCTAAGCAGTTGAACGGATCAATTATGACTCATTTAGTGCTTCAAGACCCGGGGTATGGGGCGTTACGCAATATTTATTTCAATTCTCTAGCAGTTAAACTCCTTATTAAAAAGAAGAATGCGACATCATCATGCAAAAAAATGAGGATATTTATTTGAAGCGAGGATGAGAATCGAACAATGATGAGTATTGTTTTTTCCTTTCTTCCTCTTTTCTTTTGTGGTAGAGGAGATGGGGAGTTTTGTAGAATTCCTTGAACTAAAGCAAGGATTCAACAAAAAAGAAAGAAGAAAAGATCAATAATGAGAGGGAAATGCCATCAATAATGACCGGAAAAATGTAAAATCTTATAATTGATACAGTTTATAGCTTATTCGATTGTAAATCATCAAGTGTGTTGTTTCTGAAGTAGGATGTAGCCTTTATAGGTGTTGTAGCATTAACTTAACCACCTATAATTGGTTATAACTACTTATAAACTCCTAACTAACTCATTAACCAATTTATTGAGCTAAGTGTTTGATCAAAGCCTCAATGAGTTGATAAATGAACATCCTGCTTCTTTATCATGTGAATTCAGTCCTCTTTATCTCCGATAGCCCCCTCAAGCTGAAATTGAGTGAAGCTTGAACATCTTGCTTCTTTATCATGTGAATTCAGTCCTCGACAATGTTGGATGGTTGAAAGATAGAATGAATGCCTATTTTGCCTAAGAAATAGTGGAAAAGAGAGGCATCCACAACTTTAGTCGGTATATCTGCAAGCTGGTATTGTGTTCTGACATGCATCAGTCTTAGGAATCCATATTGCTCCTTGGATCTTGTGATGTGGCAATCAAGTTATATGTGATTAGTTCTTTCATGAAAGATAGGATTTTTGGCTATGTGAATTGCACTAGCATTATCACAAAAGAGTAATATTGGTAGCTTGACAGGGATTTGAAGATCCTTCATTAGATAAACCAACCATTGCAGTTCACATGTGACATGGCTCTATATTCAGCCTCTGATGAGCTTTTGCAATTGTAGTTTTATTTTTAGCTGCTTCCCCTAGGAACATGATATAACAAGATATGGATTCTCTTGAATCCTCGCAACCAGCCCAATCTGAATATGTATAGCCCTTAAGTTCTAGTTTATTGTGTGTTGGAAACATCAACCCTTGACTAGGATTTCTCTTCAGATACATGAACAAGCTATGAGCTGCTTGCATATGGTTTATGGTAGGGCTGGATAGGAATCGGCTTAGATGTACTACAAAAAATGTTATATCTGGTCTTGTAAAGGACAAGTAGATTAGTTTGCCTACTAAAGTCTAGTATGAAGTATTGTCTGGCAGCAGTTCAGAATCCCCTACACTTAACTTTTGTTTGGAGTTGACAAGTGTGTTTACTGGTTTTTCTTCAGTGAAACCATATTCTGCCAACAAGTATAGTGTATATTTTCTCTGGTTGATGCATATTCCCTTGTCTGATCTTGCTACTTTAATTCCCAGAAAATATCTTAGTGTACCTATATCTTTAATCTGAAATCTGTTGTACAAGACTTTTTTGACTTCATCTATAGTTGCCATAGATACACTAGTAGCTAAGATATCATCCACATACACTAGCAAGGCTATGAATTGATCTCATGAACCCCTAGTGAATAGGCTATGATCATTCTTGGACTCCTGAAAACCAATGTCTGTCAATGCTTCTGTCAATTTAGAATTCTACCGCCTACTGGCATGTTTGAGGCCATAAAAAGATTTTATGAGTCTGCAAACTTGGTTCTTCTTCTCTGTTGTGCACCCTAATGGAAATTCCATGTAGACTTCTTCATCAAACTCTCCATGAAAAAAACAATATTCACATACATCCATTTGGTGAATGTGCCAATTCTTGGATGCAGCTAAAGCAAGTAGTGTTCTAATGGTAGTTATCTTAGCAACAGGTGGGAATGTTTCTTTATAATCTATTCCATAGGTTGTGTGTACCCCTTTGCTACTATCCTTGCTTTATACCTCTATATAGAGCCATCAACATGATATTTAATCTTGTATACACACTTACACCCTATGGTTTTCTTACCAGTAGGTAATGTCACAATTCCCCATGTGTGTGTGGCTTGTACAACATCTAACTCTTTCTTCATTGCTTCCTTCCAACAGTCATGTCTAACAGCCTGATTATAAATCATTGGTTCTGTCAGGATTTCAGATGAACAAACAAATTTCTTATAGTTATTGGCAAGATTGTCATAGGTCACCATATTATTTATAGAATGCAGATACTTCTTTTGTGGAATGAAATATTGATCCAAATAGGATGGTTGTTGTCTGTTTGTACTAAACCTTCTAGTTGCTTGCTGATTTTCCGTCCTAGGAACCACAATAGGAATAGATACAGGCATATTTGATTCCATGTGTGCAGGAATATGAGGTGCATGATAAGTTGTAGGAGGACTAGGATCAACAGAGGGTTGAGCATGTGTTGAAACATCAATGTCAGTCATGTATGGCACAGGCAAGAGACTGATTCTAGAGTAGGAACAACACTAGATGTATCTAAGACATGTAAAGGAAACACATTCTCATAGAATTTGACATCCCTAGAAACAAAATATCCCAAGTGAATCTATCTAACAATATGTGAACTTTAGTATTCTGTGGCATGCCATGATATATGCACTCCTCCCTAGGATCAAATTTGGACCTATTAAGAGCATGTGTTGAAGCATACACCAAACAACCAAACACATTTAAATCATGGTACACATGCACTTTATCATAAGTAATTGGAAAGGTGTTTTGTAATCAATAACTGGAGAATGAAGCATATTAATGAGAAACACAGCATGAGAAACACAATACCCCCAATACTTTAAGGGCATATTTGACTGGAATTTTAAAGATCTAGCCACATTAAGTTTGTATTGGTGCTTTCTCTCCACAACCCCATTCTGCTATGGGGTATCAACACAAGATGTTTGATGTATGATGCTCTTTTTCACTATAAAATTATGGCATGTTAAATTCCTGACCTTTATCAAATCTGACAACTTTTACATGTTTAAAAAAACATATTGACCAAATTTAAAAGCTCTTGAAAAACACTCATCAACAATAAATAAACCTTGAAAAATCATCAACTATAGTTAGAAAATAAGACTGCGCATGTACAATTTGTTGCCTAGAAGGCTCCCAAATATCCATATGAATAAGGTCAAAAGTAGCATTTACACAAGAAGTACTTAAAGGAAATGTTGACCTCTTATGTTTAGATAAATGACAAACATGACAAGGTACTGTGTTTACAGATGAGACATCAACAACAACATCTAAATCTACTAATCTTTTGTGTGAAAGGTGAACTAGCTTATAGTGCCATATTCCCTGTCAGAAATAGAGCTGGAAGCAGCAAAAACAGTGTGATCTATCACATTTGGTGGTGAAGCAACATCTAACGCATAAAGTCCTCTAAATTTACTAGCTGATCTAAAGAAATTTTCCAAGCCTCTTGTCCTGTATCAAACACTTATTAAGGGAAAATAATAAAGGAGGATTGACAGTTAACTTAGCAAGAGAGATTAGATTAAAATGAAAAGCAGGAATACACAGGGCATTAACAAGAATTAAACCGTGCCAAATGTACTTGGCCTTTATATGAAACTTTAACATTTGGGCCATTAGGCAGACAAACAACCATATGATTAATAGGTTTAGATCTACCTGTAAATCTAACTCATTAACTATATGGTCAGAGGCTCCAGAATCAACAATCCATAAAGAGGAGGACTTAGACAAACATGTTGCATCAGGGGCAGGAACAAAATTAGCAGAAAGCACAATAGACAGATTAGCCATATGATCAAAAAAATATGCCTTAGAAGTTTCTAGAAGCATTAATAATTGTTGATATTGAGATCTATTCAAGGTAAAAGACTCATTATCTAGAGCAGAAGCCAAATGACCAACAGAAATCTCAAAACCAGACTCTTCTGTACCAGAATGCACCATGTTGACTCTGCTTTTTGGCTTAAAACTAGGAGGATACCCATTATTTTTGTAGCATTTGTCAATAGTGTGACATGTAAAACCACAAAAAGTGCACTGCAACTTCTTCTTATCCTGGTTAGTTCCCTTCTTGAAACCACAATTACCAATATTACCAACACTCCCAAAATTAATAGCAGGCTTCTTACGATGTTGTTGGCTCCGTGGATTACCACTATTAGTTATATTAGAAGACCTATTATACATGACTTGAGACTGGACAGAATGAGCTAAATCATATTCTTTCTGTGTTTCAAGTTTTAGAAAGCCATAGCAAACACAGTTTGAAGATCTGGCACAAGTACCATCAATTGTGCAAGTGTCAAGACTTGTGAATAGTCAGAATTCAATCCCTTCAAGAATCTCACTACCTTTTTCTGTTTCAACATAACCAACAAACACCTTAAGGAATCACAATAACACCAAGGTTCACACTTGCAAACCGGTTCACACATCCAAATCTCCTTATTTCATAGTATGAACCTCCTCCAACAGATCAGAAATTCTAAAAACATCAAGCCTTGAAAACCTAGCCTCAAGATCTAACCAGATTTCCTTAGTTGTGGCTTTGAACATGATACTTTGGGCTATAAAAGGAATTACATAATTGACTAGCCAAGAAATAACAAAGGCATTGCACTGCTGCATACCTGACATTCTGGAGCATCAGTAGCTGGCCTAGAGATAGAACCATCAATGAATTCGATCTTATTCTTGGTAATTAATTGACTCTTCATTGACCAGCTCCAATGATGATAATTCTTGTTGTTGAGAGGTTGCTGCACCAAAACCAATGAGGGATTCTCACTTGTATGAATATACAGTGGATTACCCGGCAAGATCAACTGATTTTTGCAGTCTCCATGGATAAACTTGAGGAACATAATGAAACAAGAACTAAAACAGGAAACAAAACAAGAAAGAGAATCAAACTCCAAGAAACATAGATAAAACGCGAGCAATGAAGCTTCAAAGCTCTGATACCATGTAGAATTCCTTGAACTAAAGCAAGGATTCAACAAAAAAGAAAAAAGAAGAAGAAAATATCAATAATGAGAGGAAAACGCCATCAATAATGGCGGGAAAAATGCAAAATCTGATAATTGATACAATTTACAGCTTAATCGATTGTGAATCATCAAGTGTGGTGTTTCTGAAGTAGGATCTAGCCTTTATAGGTGATGTAACATTAACTTAACCACCTATAATCGGTTATAACTACTTCTAAACTCCTAACTAACTCATTAACCAACTTATTGAGCTAAGTGTTTGATCAAAGCCTCAATGAATTGATAAATGAACAGCTTGCTTTTTTGTCATGTGAATTCAGTCCATTTATCTCCAATAAATTTTATTCAGAGCGGGGATGAGAATCGAACCCTAGTTCTCATCAGAAAATACAATGGTCTGTGTCACTAGACCGTATTCGATTTAATCAAAGCAGTGCTGTGAATTCAATTGATCGGAGAAACACGTAAAAAAAATTTTAACAACAATTATACTTTATCAAGTAATCGAGTAGATGATGCCCAGACAAACTAATCGAGTAGATGATGGAATTAGTACATACGGATCAAAACACATACTCCAAGTAAAATTTGAGGTAATGGCCATATGTATCATATGAGTAATTATGGGGGAACAACCGTTGCACAACAAATAAAACAACTGTTATTTGCATCGTTAATTATGATGCGTTTAATTGATAATCATGTAAATCTATAATGATCAAGGAATGGCACTCGTTGTGACATGCACTTGTGTCCGTATCGCTAATTACTTGTATCAGACGGACACTGTATAGAACAAACAACTACCCATAGGATAATCATAAACAGGATAAACGATCATTGTTACTTTATTATAGCATGGGGGCTGTGTTCAACGAACAGTTGTGTATGTGAAGGTGCATATAAAAAATCCACACGCATGAGAAACAGACAACGCGGTATGCTCTCTTTATTAACCTATAATTAAACTGATTAATTAAAAACAAGTGAAAGTAAATAGTATATGTATGGTGATATATATAGAACAAAACGAAGTAGAAAGACGGCCTGATCGTGCAGATGAGTATGGCACCATTTACAAGATATCTCTTTGTCAGGTCAGACAAATAACCGAAAAACCCGATTCTTTGTTCCCTTTATTTTCCAAATCCAGCTTTTGCTGCTACCACGTTCTAGGAGTTACAAACCGGTTAACTATTATTTACTCGCATGTACTCACTCCCTCCCTAAATGTATAAGGTATTTTAGGTTTTATTTATTTTTTTTTTATTTTTGGATTCATAAGACATTCTTTATAAACCAATACCCTATGTAGTGCAAATTTTCATCTTTAACTACTATATACGCATCTCATCCCTATTAATTATATAAATGTAAATGTAACTTGCAAATATTTGTTCATACGATGTATAAGCTCGGTAACAATCAAATCATTCATACAAAGCAACTAAAGTGCATAAGGTAGAGATTTTTTTTTCCGGATACGAAATGTTAAACACACACACTAATTATGCCTCAGGCGGGGCTCGAACCCAGGTCGTCTTACCAGGGTATAGCCTACCTAACCGCTAGGCCGATGTAATAAGTACAACGTAAGGTAGAGATTAGAGAAATCAAAGATTTTAAACGGTTTCAACGAACAGGTGTAAAAGACCTCACTCTTGCTGTTAGCATTGTACCGGACTGTGAGGTCTGGATTTGTAAACCTTCCATTTTTAGAGATTCTTTTAATAAAATAGGTAAGGTGTTACAAGAGATTATCCATAATATAGTCACAAACTAACTGCCCTGATCATTTAGACAACACTTTCTTTACAACACTCTCACGGATTGTAGTGGTAGATACCAACACTTCTATATGGTGAGATAAGAAGAATACTCTCTTCTAAGTAATCATGATTGTTTGCAATCAACAGCAAAGCACTCAAGCCAAACTAACATGCTATCAACAAACTGCCCGTTGTAAATTCTTAAAGAGCTCAATATATGTAAGAGTTGCAGTTCAAATGGAGTTTAGAGAGAATGAACAAAGAATCTTTGGCTATGTTAACATTAGTCTCTCACAATTGCAATGAAACTCCTTTTATATCCAAATGTAGCAGAATTAGCAAATATCTCATATTGCCATTTGATTTGAATTCCAAAGTCCAAGAAGGTTGGTTGAATGGAGCTTACTTCTTTTATTCAAGATAAAAGTCAAGCAAGATAGAGCTCCCAAGTATGAGTATTTGTTGCATAAGGGATAAAGAAGTAGATGGAAAGTAGTGATATGACATTGTACTTGCCAATGATTTTTGTATCATCTTTTCACCCTTAGATCAATAAGTAGATCAATGGCTCTCCGATGTCCGCTGCTTAGCTAATTTAATCATGTTATCAAACATGGATTAATGTAACAAACTTCATCCAAGATGCATCAGATCGAGACTTGATCTTGAGTAACATTGAACAGAGTTCTGTACAATATCAAAAATTGTTTTTGATAAGTATATTCGATTTCAGCCTTGAATTACGTTTAATCATTGTATGTAACTTGATAAGATGATCTTAAACACTTGTATTAAACCTGCAATAAGTCAATTAAGTTTTGTGTCTTGTATTTGATATTGCACATATATCACAATAAAGAGAAAATTAAATAATGATTTAGTGAATATAAAAGCAAGCAATAGAGAGCTAAATCAGTCGACAAATTGGAAGAGTTTTATTGCAATTGTTCAATTAGCATATCCTTTACAAGGGAAAAGTGCCTCTATTTACAGGTGCAAGTACAACGGTACAAGGAATAATAAAACGTGGGTGACGTGGCAGTCTCTGATTGGCCAGGTTTCTAGGAAACCTTCGCGGATTGATAGGTATAACCGTCGTGCTTTAACTATTGTTGCCTGTTTAGCGGGCTTGGTCTGAGTCGGGTCAGACAATCGAGTTGGGGCGAGCAGGTCACCCACCAATGCTCCTCGCCGACCCGGCAAGGACGGTTTGGAAATATAGCTAATCGACGCTCTTTGGCCCTGTTATAACATGATAGAGAATCCAGATGCAAGATAGATAATTAACAGATGCAATCTAACATAAACAATCACACAGAAAACAGGAAGAACACAAGCATTTAACGTGGTTTCCGGCGTTGTGCCGACTACTCCACGGACAGAAAAGAGTTATTTATTATGCACTGAAATTCAGATGGATTACACACTTTACAATGACCTATACAGTTGGTATTTATAGGCATAGATCCCTAAACCCTAACCGCCAAGAATCTTTGCCGGATTGCCATAAATGCCTTAGATGTTGTGTCACTCTGCTGACACAACTCAGCTGATCATTGCCCCGATGTAGAACTCAGTTGTATCCAAAACACTCTACTGATCTCCAGCAGACTATCCTCCAGCGGACTGACCTCTAGCAGACTGTTGATACAGAAGAAAGCTCAGCAGACTTCCCAACTGACTTTCACAAACTTGGATACACTTCTCAGCAGGCCATCACTCTGCTGATAATCAGATTAGTTCTACCAGATGTAGAGTTTAAGTCACTTTGCTGACATATCACAACCTTGACTTGAACTCTCATTCATAATCAAGCAGATTGCATAAATAGATGTACTTGTACCAGGTGCATTCGTCAATGCCAGATGTACTGTACGGATTACTCCAGAGGATCCACTCAGCTGACCTGCCCTCAAGCGAGCTTCCAGATTTCCACATTATAAGCTTTGAATATTCAGCAAGTCCAGACACAAGTAAAACTTGCTCTACTGAACTGGTTTAGTGAACATATCAGCAGGGTTTTCCTTTGTGCTAATCTTTTTCACTACAACCCTCTTCTCATTCCTTAGAAAATGATACCTCACATCAATATGCTTGGTTCTCTCATGATGAACCTGATCCTTAGCTAGACAAATTGCACTCAAACTATCACAATAAATCTCTGCTTGATCCTGATGTGGCCCAAAATCACTGACTAGCCCTTTCAACCAGATACCTTCATTGGCTGCTTTAGTAAAAGCCATAAATTCTGCCTTAGTAGTTGATAAATCCACTGTTGCCTGAAGAGTTGCTTTCCAACTAACAACTAAATTCCCCAATTTGTAAACATAACCAGTCATTGATTTCCTACTGTCCACATCACCTGCATAATCAGCATCACAGTATCATGTGATCAGACCTTTAGTATCACCTCCATAAATGAGACCAATATCAGCTGTACCTCTAAGGTACCTAAACATTCTTTTCACAGCTTTCTAGTGTCCTTTCCAGGTTGAGCCATGAACCTGCTGACAACACTGACTGCTTGAACCAGATCAAGCCTAGTGCACACCATGGCATACATCAGACTACCAACTGCACTAGCATAGGGAAATGTTGACATATACTCCTTCTCAACTGCTGATTGTGAAGCATAAACAGACAAATGAACATTAAATGTCATAGGAGTATCTATTGGTTTTGCAGCAGACATGCCAAATCTAGCCAATATCTTCTGTATGTAATCCTGCTGAGACAAGAACAACTTCTTTTGACTCCTATCTCTCCAGATCTCCATTCCCAAAATCTTTTTGGCTGCACCTAAATCTTTCATTTCAAATTCAGCACTGAGAAGGTTCTTCAGATTTTGAATATCAGACTTCTTTTCAGCAGCTATCAACATATCATCCGCATACATGGCAAGATAGATATGTGATCCATCTCTCAGATGGCTGTGATACACACAACAGTCATATGGACACCTGTTATAACCTAGCTGGATCATGTAACTGTCAAACATTTGATACCAATGCCTAGGAGCTTGCTTCAGTCCATACAAGGACTTCTTTAACTTGCACAAAAAATCTTCCTTGCCAGGAACTTGAAATCCCTCTGGATGAGTCATGTATATCTTATTATCTACCTCACCATGTAGAAAGGTTGTCTTCACATATAACTGCTCAAGTTCAAGATCCTGCTGTGCCACCATTGCTAGTAACACTCTGATTGAAGTGTGTCTGACCGCTGGTGAGAATATCTCATCAAAGTCTACCCCTTCTTTCTGACTGAACCCTCTTGCAACCAAATGTGTCTTATACTTGACCCATTCTGCCTTAGTCATTCCTTCCTTCTTTTTGAAGATCCACTTGCAAGTAACCACTCTCCTATCAGCTGGATATTAACTAGATCCCAATTCTGATTCTTCAATAATGACTCCATTTCATCTTTCATGGCAGCAAGCAATTGAGATGCTTCAGAACATGTCACAGCTTCCCTGTAAGTAGAAGGTTCAAAACCATCAACTTCTTCTGCAACTTGAGGTGCATATCCAACAATATCATCAAAACCATACCTCCTGAGAGGTATCCCAACATTTGATCTTCTAGCCCTACTGACGGCTATACTCTGCTGACCAATTTTCCCTGTTTGACGCTCTATTGATCCTTGTTCAGCAGACTGGCTTGGATCAGACTTAGGTTCAGCAACCAGATCAGATGAGTGCTAACTTGGACCAGCTGATTGTTGCATATCAGCTGACTCCACTTGAAGCTCCACCTGTTTCTCAGCCCTCTCAGATTCAACATTGGTTTCAGATTCAGCAGACCTCCCCACTGATGAGTTTATCATAGAATTTTCATCAAAGACCACATCTCTACTGAGTATGACCCTAGACTTTGCTGATGACCAAATTCTATATCCCTTAACTCCATCACCATATCCCACAAACACTCCCTTCTTGGCCCTTGGTTCCAGCTTCCCTTCATTCACATAATAGTAAATTGTGCTTCCGAAAATCCTTAGAACTGAGTAATCAGCAGGCTTGCCTGACCACATCTCAAATGGTGTCTTGAGATTGATCCATGCGTGAGGACTCTTGTTGATTAAGTAGCATGCTGTGGTTACAGCCTCTGCCCAAAATCTTCTTAATAAACCATCATTAGAGAGCATACATCTTGCCCTCTCCAAAAGAGTTTGATTCAACCTTTCAGCTACACCATTCTGCTGAGGCGTGTTCCTGATTATACGATGTCTGGCAATACCCTCATCCTTATATAATGTATCAAACTCTGACCAGAAGAATTCTAAACCATTATCTATTCTGAGCCTTTTGATTTACTTGCAAGTTTGATTTTCCACTGGAGCCTTCCACTGCTTGAAACTATTGAATGCCTCACTTTTGCGTTTCATCATCACCACCTAGGTCATTCTTGAATAGTCATCTATGAATGACATAAAGTATCTGTGACCACCCAATGATTCCACCTTTGATGGACCCCAGCAATAAGAGCACTTGCATCAATGTCTTTGAATAGAGTCTCTACTTTACAGACTCCAACATCATTTCAAATCTACACATAGTCACTGTACGATCTCCACCTTTGATGGACCAAAATAATTATGACATATTTACAAAAAAAATACACATATAAATAATTTATTGTCTATTATTATAGGATATAATCACCTTGTATGGATATTCAAAATATGTATAGATGCCTATTTGTACTTTGTAAAATATATATATATATATATATATATATATATATATATATATATATATATAATGTTAGAAATAGCAAAAACTTGAATCAGAAAAAATTGCTTATGTATAGCTTTTATCTCAATAGAGATCATGTATACATTCTGATCAAACACATTTTAGTTGGATCTGGAGTCAGATATATCAGATTTACCATTTTTACTGATTCTAATGTAAGTGCAAAATGTCTCAAGTGATGCCTTTGTACTTTGTATGCTTCTGAGAACTTGCTTTATGTATCTCTCAAACACACAAAGAAAAAAGTCTAGATTCTTGACCTTATATCCCCCAAGAAAACCTGCTGAAGAAAGGACTTGCATTCCTCTTTCACCCATGTGACCAAGTCTCATATTCCATAATTGAGTCTAATGTGACTGATGAACTGCTGAGGATGCCACAGCAGTAGAGCCAGATACAGTAGATCCTTGTAATATATACAAGGTTCCCTTTTTTATACCTTTCAGGACCATAAATGAATCTTTGTAGACATTCAGCACTCCACTTTCTCCCTTGAAATTGAACCCCTTGCTGTCCAGTAGACTAAGAGATACCAAATTCTTGGTCATCTGTGGAACATGTCTAACTGTTGGACTTATTTTAAGTTTTAGTGATGAGTGCCAGACTAGCTGTTATAGAGCAAAGGCAAAAAGATGTCTAGATTAAATGTATAGGCTTATTAGAGTTTGATCTTGTATAGATTTGATCAAACAAGCACTGTAAAAGGTCAGCTAACTTTCATCAATGAGACTATCTAGATCAAGATAGGTTACACCGAGTCAAGAGACTAGTTTAAGAACTCTTTGAAGACTGAAGGCTGAGGGCTCATACTCAGTTATTGAAAGCTAAGGGATCAAACTTAGTATTTAAAGTCAAGGATATGGAATCAGAATTTAGGGAAGTCTGTGATGACCTAAACTGATTGCATATACCTTGTGTACAAGGTCTAAGTTCCATAAGTTAAATGGTGATTGGAACTTGGTTATGATCAAAATGGTGTAATCTAACTTCATAATAAAAAGTTAGATATAAGAGAAGTCATCTACATTGTTTTTATAAACACAGCAACTTTGGATCAGCTAACTTAAATGTATTTCAGCAGACTTACAATCACAGGAACCTGCTGAACACATATTTCGATTTAATCAAAGGTTACATTGGAAGATTACAAAGAAAAGGACAGATAACAACTGTTTATTTTATCAACAAATCAATGGCTAAGATTAAATGGACGTTGGAATGAAACAGAGGTTTATCCAATGGATACAAGTCAAAGGGTGGATATCAAAATCGACAAAAAGTAAATCGACAATCGATTATATATACGAGGACGAAAGCAAGTCAAGATAGGACAAATCTGAAACGGCTATGTTTGAATTTCAAACATAAGTCACAAGGATTCCTACCTATAAATAGATTACCCCTGATACAGAAACAGAAGATGATTTTTGAGAGAAAAACAACAGATAATCTTGAGCTTCAGATTCTTATCAAGAAGTCACCCTGCTGACCCTATTGAACTTAAAGCTACTGATCCAGTAAACTTCTTCAAGTGTAATCTGTTATCAAGCTACATCAAGTTTACACACTTGAAGAATCCAAGTCACGATCATATCATCCTCGATCAAGTCACTTGAAGGTCAATCACTTACTTGATTCAAACTTTATTTTATAAGAAATCTACTGAAGACAGTGAAGCATCTTTGGGTGTCAAGGACTGTTGTTTATGGTGGAGCTGGTGAAGAGGCAATCCTACCCTTCAAGGACCAGTGGAAGTCTTTGGAGCAGCAATCCTACATGTTCCAAGTGTTCAGTTTGTGAAGCCATAGTTATTGGTGAAGGACAAACAACTTAGGGATTTTTGTAACTGCTACCTCAAGGATCTCTAGTGAATTACCTCCAACATCACATGAGAAGAGTGGACTGACAGGATTACACCACCTGGAACCACTATAAAAATTGCCTACTTACTTTCTTCATTTACATTCTGCATTAGTACATTTAGCACATCAATCTACTGAACTAGCAACTGAATCACACACATACACTACTGAGTATCTAATACTTGGTATCATATTTTAACAACAAGTAATTAGGCTTAATTTAAATATATTCCGCTGCAACAAATTCAGTAAAGTCAATAGTCGTGAGACTCTTCGAGCAATCGGCAGATCTGTGAAGTTCTTGAGTTTGTTAACTCCAAATGTTTTAAGTGTTAAGTTTATTCACCCCCCTCTAAACTTAACCAAAGCCTTTTCAAGGGACCAACACTAACATCTTTCAGTGTGCAGAATCTACCATCCTCTGTCCTCAACTTGACTGAGCCAATTCCCACTATCTTGCAGACCTTGTTATTTTTCAATAGAAATATGACCACCATCTATCTGCTCATAAGTAGAAAACCACTCCCTGTGGAGACAAATATGATAGGATGCTCCAGAATCTAAGATCCAAACATCAGCATGATGTTTTGAATCTCTAGCCACTACAACCAGATCCTCATCAGAATGATCAGCAGCCACAGTTGTTGTACCAGAATTGCCCTCCTACTGCCTTTTCTTCTTTGGACAATTGGACTTCCAATGCCCCTGCTCTTTACAGTAATTACAGACATCTGGGGCTTTAGGACCTTTGGAACTACCATTCTTGGATTTCTTTTTCCTAGACTGCTATACATATCCTTTCTCACTGCTGCTGACTACTAGTCCAGCAGCCTAATTGTCTGTCCCTGCTGCCTTGTGTCTCAGCTCCCTGGCATGCAAGGCTGCCCTTACATCATCTAAAGCCACTGTATCTTTCCCGACTATGAAGGACTGCACAAAGTTTTCATATGAACTTGGAAATGACACCAACAGGATTAGGGCAGCATCTTTGATGTGAACCGTGATCGAATCAGATCCGAAATTGCCGAAGGGCCGACTGAAGGCACCAATAAAATGAGCACCGCGACCCTTAGCTAACTCGTAACTAAGAACCTTGGTATGACCTCAACCCTTAGATAACCCGTATCTAAGAACCTTGGTATACGAACGCCACAAGGTCTGCTCAGAACCTTGATAAGTTCCGTTTGGAATCCACCAAACACCAATGTGAGAAAACTCATCAAAGCTTAAAAGCTTCAAATATAATATATCATCAAAATTTTGTCTGTCTGTTACAATGACTCTATTTGCCTTTATATAGGCTACTCCAAAACCAATTGCCAATTTAGCAATGTGAGACAAAAAAACAATAAATAAAAAATAATAACAAAAATAAAAGACTAATTAATCAATGTGGGATAATAAAACATAACTAAAAATAAATAAAAGACTATAACTAAATTTAATAAAGTTTCTTCATTGGGAATCACATCATTCCCTTCCGGCTCCAAAAGGATTCGACCTCGAATCAAAAGGATGTCGTAAAACGCAGCAACAATGAAAAAACAGGCCGAACCAACAATGAACACCAAGGATATGCCCGGATCAAATACAAGGCGGACATACCACTTCAAATCAATGGCGCGGTTTGATGTTGAACTAAACGTCGAAAATGCAACATCAAAGAAGTCATCTCGCATGCTAAAAACTTTGAGGAATCCCGGCAACGTAGCAATATAATGAGAACGATTCATAGCCGGACAGACATCAACATTTTTAGAAAATGGATCAATGAAATGGTTCTCCGGTTTTCCACCAATTAAATGCTCTTTAGGAACCTTCAAAGAAGAGGAAATAGAATCCAAACAAGTGGTCGGCAAAAAAGTAGGACCAACTTCCTCATGTGCCTCGATATTCTCCACCACCTTTTCATCCTCCTCGGTGATCGCCTCTGCCACGATCGACTCTTGAACTAACTCCGCCAATTCTACTCCACCAACCTCCGTCAAATTCTCCACCTTCACTTCTTCATCCACAAATTTAGGATTAGCTTCATCATCCATCTCCACCACATACTCATTTTTCTCGACCATGCGCTCATCATCGTAATTTTTCAAATTATCCTCTCGAGTGTTAGGATTTTCTACGTTGGTCTCTACAATCTTCTCTGGGATATGAACATTCACATGGTCTTCCTTAGGTGATTTCTCATGTACACTACGCATTTTCTGCCAAAAATTGGGGCATTCATAATAGTAATGATCACTCCCTTTACAATGATCGCAAAAAACAGAAAACCGCCACGTAGAAGTTTTCTTACCCACCTCTATACCACCACAGTTACCTCTACCACCGCGTTTATCTTTTCCACCACCGCTTTCTGCTAACAGTTTCTGATATTTAGCCCTTATCTCATCCGCTAATAACCGAATACGAGCATTAATAGCATGCTCCTCTCCCTCGGTGAGCTCTTTCGACATGATGCAAGTTCAACAAAAATATGTATATATCCTCACAATCACTCGTGTTTACACCGACATAGGCAACATGAGTTATAGAAGATGAGGCACCAACTGATGTGATCCGTGATCGAATCAGATCCAAAATTGCCGAAGGACCGACTGAAGGCACCAATAAAACGAGCACCGCGACCCTTAGCTAACTCGTAACTAAGAACCTTGGTATGACCTCAACCCTTAGATAACCCGTATCTAAGAACCTTGATATCTGACGCATACAAAGGTGCCGCTCGGAACCTTGATAAGTTCCGTTTTGAATCCATCAAACACCAACGTGAGAAAACTGACCAAAGCTTAAAAGCTTCAAATATAATATATCATCAAAATTTTGTCTGTCTGTTACAACGACTCTATTTGCCTTTATATAGGCTACAGACTCCAAAACCAATTGCCAATTTAGCAATGTGGGACAAAAAAACAATAAATAAAAAATAATAACAAAAATAAAAGACTAATTAATCAATGTGGGATAATAAAACATAACTAAAAATAAATAAAAGACTATAACTAAATTTAATAAAGTTTCCTCATTGGGAATCACATCAATCTTCATCTTCAATTTTAACATCAATATTCCTGAGATCAAGTAATATTGTGTTCAGCTGATCCAGATGTTCCCTCAGCAGACTTCCTTCATGCATCCTCATACTAAACAATCTCTGCTTCAGCAGCAACTTGTTGGTTAATGACTTGGTCATATACAGGCTTTCAAGCTTTGCCCACAACTTGGCAGCTGTGTCTTCCTCAGCAACTTCGGTGATAACATCATCAGATAAGCACAACATGATGGTTGAATGTGCTTTCTCTTCCAGACTGGATGAATCTGCTGAACTGGCATCTTCTTTACCGGATAAAGGAGTCCATAACCCTTTTGTTTCAACAAGGCCCGCATCTGGATTTGCCACAGACTAAAATTGTTTCTTCTTGTAAATTTTTCGATTTTTACGTTAACTGCAGACATCCTTCTTGCCAAAGAACAGAACTTTTATCACAGAAGCCTAGCACCGGTGAGGGTCTTAGTGAAGATAAAATCCATTCGTACAGATGGTTCCCAAAACCTACGCTCTGATTCCAATTTGTTATAACAGGATAAGGAATCCAGATGCAAGATAGATAATTAACAAATGCAATCTAACGAAAACAATCACACAGAGAACAGAAAACAAGAAGAACACAAGGATTTAACATGGTTTCCGGCATTGTGCCGACTACTCCACGGACAGAAAAAGAGTTATTTATTATGCACTGAAATTCAGATGGATTACACACTTTACAGTGACCTATACAGTTCGTATTTATAGGCACAGATCCCTAAACCCTAACCGTCAAGAATCTTTGTCGGATTGCCATAAATGACCCCAGATGTTGTGTCACTCTACTGACACAACTCAGCTGATCATTTCCCCGATGTAGAACTCAGCTATATCCAAAACACTCTGCTGATCCCCACAGATTGACCTCCAGCAGACTACTGATACAGAAGAAAGCTCAGCAGACTTCCCAGCTGATTTTCTTAGACTTGGATACACTTCTCAGCAGGCCATCACTCTGTTGATAATCAGATTAGTTCTACCAGATGTAGAGTTTAAGTCACTTTGCTGACAGGCCTTACCGTGATGAATATCGTTAAGGCGTTGGGCGAGTTGGATGTAAACCCGGCCCGGCCCGGCTTATGAAGGTGCGGACCGTGTGGGCCGAGGACCCTGTGTCTTTTGGGCCTAAAAATAAGAGCCTAATTGATCACTCGCGGTCTCATATTGGGCTTGGCGTATCATTGGCCCCCAACTCCTTGACTTATTCATTGTGCACATGAATGACAGGGAGTAAGGTTGTAAGGCGACTTGATTTACCCCTTGCCATGGCAGACCGTTACAGAGCATACGTCTTAACAGCGTCGGACTGTGTAAGGTCGGGCTGAATAGAGATGAGCTGAGTAGCGTTATGCTTAACAGTCACAAGATAAAATAGCGGCGGACTGAGTAGCTATGAGTTGAGTAGCGTTGGGCGGAATAGCGTTGGGCGGAATGGCAAACGGGCTTAGTAGCAAACCGTTGTTTTATCCATGTGTTGAGCTGAAGGCGAGGCATTTTCCACGCTATCTGTTGGGAAATGATGGCGGCTCTGTTGATGAGTGATGAGTCACGTCTTTTTGAAGTTGTTGTTTTGTAAGCCGTGAAGTGTCATTATTGTCCCGGAAGTCGAAAAGGTTTCATCTGCTCTCTATAAGGTCGGATACCCTACACTTACATACTTTTCGGTAAATTGAAAACTGTTATCACAAGAATCTCCGGCAGCCCGAGAACTTTTCCGGTTACTCAAGTGCGATTCCGGCGATGAAAATCAACTTTCCTAGGATTTTCTTCCGATATTTCCCAGGCAACCAGGTTGGTTGCTAAGATTTGCCTTTATTTGAGTCTCATTACGGGTTTTTTTGTCTTATTCCATGATTTTCTTGCTTCGAATCCCTGTTTATATAAGATTGTCTGGGTTTTTCGAAGAACAAACGCATAGCTTTTCGTCTGCTTGCCTGTATATGTGTGATTCCTTGAACTTTTGATGAATAAAAACTTAGATCGTCTCTTGTGCCCAGATCCGTGTGATTTTCCACTTTTTTGTAGTTTAATCGGGTAGATCTTCATTGCTTCATAGCGATATAAGGATCACCGCCGATTTGCTTATTCAATTCCGTTAAGATTCGGGAACTTTTCTTTTTGTCGAGATGAGAGAGGGGCAAGGTGTCAGGATGGGCAGAGACGCTCATCTCGGCCATACACTCTGATATTAGGCGACTTACCATACATCTTGCCCTTTTGTTTCCAGGTGAGACATGTCTTCCCAATGTGAAAACCGTAGATATGAATTAGAGGGCAGCAATGGATCATCTGGCCGAGATAAGTTCCCAGCAGGCGGGGCATAGCCCGTCGAACTCGATAGTCTGCCCACTGCAGAAGAGCATAGGCAGCCGAAGCTTCATGAAGGCGAGTCCGTTCTGTGTGGAAGTCGGCTAGGCAAGGTGACACGCCTAATGAGGCTCTGACGCCCGTGGGAATGAATATAAAGGTTTATCGATTCCACTTTATAGAGCTAGAGGACGTGCCCCTGAAGGCCTATAGGGATGAGCGAGATCTCGTGATGCTCTACTTTGACACCCTGTACAGCGGGCTCAGACTTCCTATTGATCCGTTCCTTGTATCGTTTCTGGAGGCGACCCGTAGCATGCCCTGCGACCTTCAACTTCAAGTGTGAGAGTTGTCCTTTGTTGTGTTGAGCCACTTGTTAGGTTTCGAGCCGACTCTTATGGCATTGGATCAGCTCTTCACCTTTTCGATCTACAAGCCTTCCGGACAAATCCAAGTAAGAAGTACGGCAAGTCGGCTGAAGTTTTCCTTCCCGCCTCCGAGGAAGGTAAAGGAATGGACGAAACTGCTGGCCGAGTCCAACTTCGGTTGGCCTTTTCCATATTATTTCAATTCTCCAACGGAGGTACCAGCCCTTGCTGAACGGGTTTTGGCAACTTCGTGAGTAAATATGAACGATGAAAGTATAACTAAGAAAATAACTAAATGACAGTTATAATGACTAGAGTATATATCTAACCATTTATAACCTACAATAACATTCTATGGTTTCACCATTCTTCCTATCATACTAATTAAACTAAATCGTAGATCATACATCAAATGTTTAAAATATTCCGATCACTATCTCAAATATTACTTTCTTTAATAAGTATTACTTTAAAATTACTAAAGTATATCTTCATAGCTAATATATAATAATTATATAAAATTATTTGTACATGAAACCACATGTTATGCACTTATGAAAATGGGTTGCTTATAGTAAGAACTTCGTAAAAGTTTCTGCAAATGTCCACATGTTTACTAGATAATTATGAAAAACGTGTTCTCGGTATATATATATTAAATACACATATTTGTTGATTCAGAATGTTTATTATCTCTAAAAATGTGATAAATATATCAAGTATATGAATTTATAAATTCAAAATACTCCCTCCGTCCCATAGGGACTTTTAAAATTTTCACACAGTTTAAGAAACTTGTTGAGTGTTATAATTTTTATGAGTAAAAGCTAAAATACTCTTTGACCATGATTAATACAATGGTTGTATAGTAATAAAAAGTTGTTGAATTGATAATAAATAAGGGTAAGATGAAGAAAATAATAATAAATAATGCACTAGTATTCTAAAATGACTTATATTATGGGATAAATCTAAAAAATTAAAAGACCCAATATTACGGGACGGAGGGATTACTAATAAAAAACATAAGATTATTTTGTATAGTATTGATAATAGCATATTTATATTTATGAGGAATAAATACTTAATAAATTATGTATTAACTAATATTGTTATTTTTAACATTTTAAATGTTTCATTTCAGTAAAACATGTGCCGATGCAATTGCATTTTACTAGTACCAATAAAAGCACTACTAAAAACTGGAAATAGATTTTGTTAATCGCTTTGCAACTTTAAACACTTTCTTTCAATGTGATATAAAATATTTTAATAAAGAGAAGTCAATATAATTTTCTACAACATAACTTATGATTTGATTTTATAACAAGTGATTTAACTTTTGTAATAAACTAGTGACTTAGTTTAGAACAACTGCTTCGTCACGTATTAAACTACTCTTAAGAGAATTTTAGCGATTCTCATACATTTATTTTATTTTTTATCTCTAGAAAGATTTTTACACTTTATCGCACCCTTTTAACTTTTTGATGTCATTACATATATACTAAATGGGAAATTAGGGATAAGGACACAATTTGAAATATTTTTAAGTAACAGGACAACTACATATTTTTATTGGAGAAGGACAACCAGATAAATTTTATAATGCGAGAAGAATGACAATGAATTCGAAAATCGGTGAATCTCCAAGTGAATCCCAAATCAAATGAATTTCGACGATTGAATTAATCCTTAAAATTAGTGAATTTCGACAATGAATTTTGAAAATTAGTAAATTTAAACGAATGAATTTAACGATGAATTTAAACAATGAATTTGAACACAAGTGAATTTTTACATGAATAAATAGTTTTGTCTTTTATCAAAGTTTTCAAAAAGCGTCCTTCTACTTTCGATTGATGAAATATTTTTGTCCTTCTCCCTCATTCCCCCTATACTAAAAGACTTATTCCATGAACTTAGAAAAACAAAAATAATGAAAAATTTTAATTCAATTTTACCGACAATACCTGCCCTAAATTGAATTTGCTTTTTGACTCCAGTAGATACTGAATTTTTTTTCTTCCTTGTAATTTCTTTAATCTCCGATTCTCTTTCGAGTAAATTCATCGGCATCATCTTGCATTGGGCTTCGTTGGATTTTGCCACATCCACACGATTTTCGACACTTGCTTTATCAAATCTCAACTTTTTTATTTTTATTAAGAGAATCAAATGATTATTGCTTTTTTCAACATGATCCGCAACATGGTATTTGTGATCGGAAGCAGACTTGTCTCTTATATTTTCTTTTATGCTTGTAAGTGCACCTCTTGGCATCCGATTATATCTTTCGGTTTAAAAGACATTATCATCTTCTTCAATCTTCTGGACATGTACTCTGTGAGCTTCACATTCAAATGACGCAGAATTATTATTTCGTGCACCAATATCATGGTCGATATCCTGATTATCTTGTTTTTATTCAACATGAGGTAAAAAAAACATCATGTTTTAGCATAAACAAGTTATTTGGGCTCAAACCGATTTTTGAAATAAGTCGAATTTTCTTTTTCAGGGTGCAAAACTTATTAACAAAATGAATACGGATATCTTTCTTCATTAAATGCCAACACTTTTTTTTGCAATATAAATGTCCAACACTTAATAAATTACTCTGTAAACCCGAAACATGATATACTTTTTCAATTGTTCCGGTTCTTGTTTTGAATGTAATTTCTCATACGCCATGAATTTTATAACACTTAGCATCTCCAAAAGTTACCAATCCGTAATTAGCTTCTACACGAATTGAGAATAAATTTTATTTCCAGTCATGTGCCAACTTGCACCGCTCTCTTAATACCATATATTACTAATATATCCATCAGAGGCAAGTATTAAAGTCTCTGAATTTTCATTATTTTCATGCATAAAATTGACTGCAAGTCTTTTCTCATGATATTTTTCCCAATAGTCTTTTATTCGATGTCCAGGTTTATGACAACGAGAATACTCATTATAAAGTTTTGTACCTTTGTGTGTACCTTGTCCTCTTCCTCTTAAATATTTTTGAGGTAATTGTTTCTCTTCATTTACCTCATCACTTTTTGCACTTTGTGAATGCTGATTGAAAGAACTTCTGTCATCTCGTCCTTGAAAAGATCCACGGCCTCCCGTGAATTGAGATTTCAATGCTTGGTCAGACAAAATAATTTGAGGATGCCTTTGCAAAATTCTAGTTTCATGAGCTTCCGATCTTCCTTGCAAATTTATGTCGCCATCGAAGAAAGTTCTTGTGATTAATTCTAATATGGCCGACACCACATGATCAAACTCGCTTAATAAATTTCGTAGAATTTTTCAACGACCCTTTGGGTCTCTAAAACCTCTCCAATTGTTGTCATTTGATTAATAAGGGAATTAACCTTAGTCAAATACTCACATATTTTCTCGTTTTCTTTCATCTCCGATTTTTCAAATTTAGAATGTACGAACTACAAACAAACATTTTTTACTTGTTCTTGGCCAGAATAAGTTGTTTAGAGAATCTCCCATGCCTCTTTGTATCATTTGTCTTGTAAATTCTCTCATACACCGGAATTTCGATGGCTTGGAATATCCGCAATAAAGTTGTTCTATCTCGTTGCATTCTGTTCTTCAAAATATTTTACTAGGCTTCGGACAATTGTGTTTAATCTTCCGGTGCATTGACTCCTTCTACAAGAGCACACCATAGGTCTTGAGATTCAAGACAGAGCTTCATAAGGTTGCTCCAATAATCAAGCCTCTCGACATTGAATCGAGGGAGAAGTGAATCAATATTGAGATTATTCGACATTTTTTAGCTAGCTTTGATACCACTTCGTTAGTTGCTTTGCAACTCTTAAACACTTCCTTTGAAAGTTATAAAAAAAAAAAATTTGTAAAGAGATGTCGCTCTAATTCTCTACAACATAACTTATGTTATGATTTTATAACACGTGACTTCTTCAAACGCTCCGGTTCCAAGCCAGCGACTATGGATGTTGCTTTCTCGGCGGAGGTGTTCGTCATTCTTTTGGGCTTCTCTCTTCGCTCGGCGGCGGCGGATTTCCCAACTGTGTCTACCATTTTCTATGGTTTCTCTCTTGATCAAAGTTCAGTTGCTAGTATGACTTTTCTTTTCTCTATTAGTTTCATTCTGCTTCGGGTGAAGTGATCAACTCCATGGGCTTCTTCACCTTTGTTATGCCAAGACATTCTTTTTGAAATCTAGTTCTTGACATATCATTTGCATTGTTTGTCTGTTTTTGTTTTCTTTGTGTTCTCCCAGGCGGTGGTACGGTAATGCCTGGCGGTTTGTTTTGTATCTTCCGGCGTTAGTCCGGTTTTTAATAAAATATTTCGTCTTCCCGGAAAAATAAAATGACTTAACTTTTGTTACTAGTGACTTAGTTTACAAAAATAGCTTCCTCAGATATTTATACTACTTTTAAAATAAGTCTAGTGATTCTCCATACATGTATTTTTATCTTCTGCAAAGACTTTTACACATTCTAATAGTCTTTTAATATTTGGATGACACAACAAACTAAAAGACTTAGAAAAACAAAATATTATTTTTTTTATTCTAATTAACCAACATTTTTACTTCATGGAAAATCCTCCTCAGGTTATAATTTGTCCCTTTTTTTTTCTCCTCCTCCTTCTTTGCCTCCCGAATTAAACTAAGTTTTTTTTTGGTATATTCACATGCACCAATTGATATGTAAACAAATCCGTGCACTGACGCTTGAATTCGATTTAAAACTAAAATGTCTATAGTTCATGTATTAGTGCAGACTCAGATATATAAGCGAGTGCAGCACTCCAATAACTTCCCTATATGGGTGGCTTGGATGTGTAACCTACGAATTTAATACATTAACACATTTTCAACTTCAAAAGCTAGAAATTAAAAAATGATGTATTTTTTTCACACAGCACACTATTCTGATAAAATATGAATCAGAATGTGTTTGACACAAATTTAGCCATCAATTTTTTCAGCATTGTGTCTAAATTTGGATAAGGATAAATAACCAATACAAAAATTAACGGGTAACACTGGGAAAGAATAAAGAGCTAAAATTATGCCGTGTGAATATCAATTCACAAAAAAGAAATGAATGTGAATTTCTCGATTTATGTGTGTCATCCTTGCTCAGGGCCATGATAATCTTCTTTGTGTCGTTGTAATTTTATCGAATGTCCCCGAAGGGACAATGAATGTGAATTACCCTTGCACTTAAGGTGGTCTAAAAGAAATTCAGATACTGTACAACTCGAAAGATATTGTCAATATAAAAACATATCCTAAAAATGGGAATATTTCAATTTTCATAGTCAGCTCTGCATAACAAAGAGACAATCACGTACATGACTACAAACAAGTTCGTTGACTTGTGATATATATTTGCTCAATGTGTATACGTGTCGCAACACGAAAGGGCGAGGGAAATAAATTAAATATTCATGAAAAATGCTATTAAACAACAGCTATCTATGCCACAGTAAGTGACGCAATATATATATTTATTCTTATTATTGTGCATAATCTATTGATTATGGTTGTATTAAGTGTCGTTAATTATGCTCGAAAAAAAGATAAAACACAGAAACACCGAGATTGTTCACATACAAAACTTAAGAGATTCTTCTAAAAAAAAAAAAAAAACTTAAGAGATTGGCAATACCGTGTACAATTATTCATTCATCACCAACCTAATACATAGTACAATCAAGAGAGGTCAATAATGTAATATTTTAACTCCAAATATACAGCTTTTCAAATGCTCATAAGAAGCGTTTGCCAACCATCGAATGTTTACAACTTTTCTTTTTCTTTTTCTCCATGGAAAATATGAATATTAGTGCAGAAAACTAAGAAGGTAAATACACAATTGTTTTACAAACTCACTAAAAGATAAAGAATTAAATATTAAAAGCTCTTGAGAGAACAAACACTAAAAAAATTAAAGCATACACTCCATATTAATAGGAAGAATTATTGTATTAAATGAAAGAAGATTATAAGTCTCCATGATTACAATATTATTACATAATTATTATTAAAAAAAATAACCAATACAAGTCTTGTCGTTCTTGAAATTAACCGGCGGCCAAAAAAAAAAAACAACTACAAAAGACTTTGATCTATACCATCGTTTATTTATTTCTTACACATAAGTTACATTTGTCCTTGATTGATTTATGATTTTATTGTATATTTAAATCATCCAATTTTAATTAAAAGGTATTTTCAATTAAATTTAACGAGGTAATCCTCCCATTGGCATAACCCATTGGTAAAAAAAAACATGTGTATTGTAGTGTCAATTTTGTCTCTAAGTTGATGTTTGAAAGTTACTTCAAATATAAAATTGTGAAATGATTTAGTGCAAAAGTCCTTGTTAGGGACCGATTGTGCAATATTTTCTTCTTCAACTTATGAGTAGTATGCTTCTCCTACAAGAATCCTTTCATTTACTTAGAATTTTCAAAGGAGAAACCCTAGTTTTCATGAATATAAATAATAGAAAGTTTGAGATTGTAGACATATACTTACGAGACTCAAAAAGCTTAAAGAATTCTGAGATTAATTCCAGAACTTTATTTGCACAGTACTTCGTTTCGGTAATGGAGAGAAAATAGAGAAGAGTTTGAGAGTAAATTTTCAAAGGGATTTTGACATTTTTGATCCCTCGTGTTTTAGCTTTGTTTCAAAAATAACTCTTATTTTTGAATAATGACACTTTTGGTCCCTTAAGATTATATTTTGTTTCAATTTTATGATAATTACCTAATTAACTATCTAAATTAACGTCGACTAAACGTTTGATCCAACTTGACAACCATATGCTTTAATATCTATCTAAACGATTTAACATCGTCATTAAGAAAAATTAAATACCTTGTAGATTTTTTTTGTTGCGAAACTGTGTCAATTTGAGGGGAAAATATTAGGGATTGGAAAGAGCAATCAAGGGAATGTCGATGTTTAAACGTTTAGATGAGATATGAAAGCATAAGTGGTTGTGAGGTTGCATCATCAAACATTTAGTTGACGTTAACTTAGACGGCTAATTAGGTAATTATGGTGTCCTAAAATTATGCTTTCATTAGGCATTCGAAAGAGCAATCACGGGAATGTCGATGTTTAAACGTTTAAATGAGATATGAAAGCATAAGTGGCTGTGAGGTTGCATCATCAAACATTTAGTCGACGTTAACTTAGACGGATATTTAGGTAATTGTCCTAAAATTGAAACAAAATACAAACAAAAGGGATGTGTTTTAAAATTGAAACAAAATACAAACATAATGAACCAAAAATATCGTTTAAAAACATAAAGGTAATTTTTAAAACAAATCTAAAACATGATCGGCCAAAAGTGTCAAAATCTCATTTTCAAAGGACAGAAGTGGAGAAAATGGGAGTCTTCTCCCGTTTTTAATGTATCTAAACCAGAAACAGGTTGAAAAATCGCTTGGCTACTGGTGAGAGTTGCCAGAACCAAATGGTGGTGACTTTTGGGATCAAAACCACCAAATGGTGTCACGTCATTGTGATTTATTAGTGACAGAAACATATATAGAAATTAGACTTGGGGCATAACAGTTATACCCGGCGTTACACCAAAAAGAAAATTAGGATTGAAAATCAAGTATTTTGTTTTGTACCAATTAAAAGTATAAACAGTAATATAAGTCTTCTATTGCTTATAATAATAATCAACAATGATGTCAATTTCTCTTTAGCATATTATCACATTAACAAAAGAAACTTAACTAGTTAAATAATTGGAGGAGTTGTGATATAAAAATATGTTGAGTCCTATCTCAAAGGGCTCTTGTTGCCCCGTCCAAAATCATTGTTAATGATGTAAATCGAGAGATGTACTTCAGTGCTCCAGTTTGTAAGGGCTTCATAAACACTTTTTTTACTAAAAGATCGTCGATACAAGATAAAGAAGCCGGTGGAGAGGCTATTGATGAGCCGGTGAGCTTTTTCCAAAAATTGAGAAAATTTTAGGGATTTGTACAAAACTATGTTGGTTCAGTCTGTAATAAATTTATTTTTTTAAGTCCTTTGTAATAATTTCTAGCTAATTATTAATGTGTTTTTAGATGAATTAGTATCTTTAATTTCTTTTGATTATGGTTAATAAAAAATGTAATGTTTTCCAAAGATAAAAAAAAAAAAAAAAAAAAAAAAAAAAAAAACAGTTACAAGTTACTTGGATTTGTATGTTACAAGAAACTTTATATACACGAACTCAACCAACTTTGAGTTTAAATTATATTCGACGAATTTGGTTACAAATCCTATTTAAATAAGTTGAATATGAGTATACTTTCACAATATCCGTTCTTGTTAGATCTATAGAAGACGAGCAGTATCTTTAAAAAAACGGTTCAATCCCTAACTGTAGTGAGGCCTTTTCGCCTCCGATCCATACGAAATTGATGAGAAATTAATCAGGTAACCTAGTAGCTCCAACATGGGCTGTCTGGTCAACCACTGCACTAAGGGTGTTATCAATCGGAAATCAACCACATTACGGGAATCGAACCGCTGACCTCCAACTTATAGTTCAGGCGGTCACTACAACACCCATGCCTTCACCACTAGGCCATATCCAGTGGATAAATATGACTTTTAGTCGTACAAGCATATATAGCCTTGTTTTCAAAAAGACCAAACTTCTAGTTAAAGAAGAAACAATTTAAAAGAATTCAATAATGTTATAGTTCATCGGATAATTATACCTTACTCTAGGGTCACGATGAAGTGAGTTCTTAATCAGGCACTGTCCCTGAGCTATAATAAAGGATGTAGTTTATGTGTCGGAACCCAACAAGTAATCTGGTCTGCCACCTCATAGGGATTCAGAGCCGTTAGAGGCACAAACTATAATCGTACCATTATTTCAGATATATTTTCGGTAAAGAATCATTATATATTTTTACAATAGTTACAGCTTTTAGTTTCAGTGTTTGTTTTAATATGCACTTTCACGTATTTAATAACAGTAATTTCAGACTAACCAGTAGTGAAGTCGTTAGGCATTGAGGGTCAAATTTACATCCGCTTTAATTTGATGGTAGAGCTGTAGGGATTGTCATGCGGAACGGAGTCCCGATGGAGATGGATGTTTATACTTTTGTGAGAGATGAATAGATATATCATTTTGAGACATTTCATTTTTCTTGATGTAATAATTACGGTTGAACTCTAACAACCGTATATTCATTATCTCGAGACTTTACAATATTATTATTCTTATGGAATAATTTTATATGCAGTTTTTTTTTTTTCGTATTTTCCAACTTTCAACGTCAAATGATTCATGATTCGAATTATTTATGGTTCTGGACATTTTCTAACTATTCATCATCATCGGATTAATCTGGGTCGGGTCGTTATGTAAAGTGTTTGCACACATCCTTAGCAACATGAATGTGAACAACTATGATCAATATTGTATATGTGATATTGGAAGTTAATTAATGATTTTTTTTTCCTAAAAAAAAAAAAAAAAAATTAATGATTTTTTCTCCTACATCTTCCACGTCGGTCTACACATAAAATGAAGTTGATTAGTTTTTGTTGCACACCTAAGTACCTAACCCTAAGCTAGCAACCGGCCAAATCAGGGTTTGATACGGTTGCCTAATTTAAGTCAATGTTATAGCTATTTCTTATTCAGATTTCTCGTGTAAATTGGCTTGACTTATTTGCATTGTCCACGCTTCTTAGGTAGCTACCATTAACCACATTGTCAACGCATTTTTTAATGAATTAATTGTGCAGTTGATTAAAGTCGTGTATCGTGCTTCAATTCCAATAGTATTGGTTAAATCATGCTTGTTATCTCTGACTTATCTCTCTAATCAAAGGCATCGGGGATTCTTTTAACTTTTAGTGATATCAAAATAAGAAGGAATTAAGTGTAACAGTACAAAAATGGTTACTTGTACATAAAATGATAGTAGTAATTAAGAGTAAAATATGATAAACATAGAGATTTTGGATTTGAGATTATATTTTAATGACAACATATTGAGTGATCTATGTTTGAAAAGAGATTTTATCCGTATGATTGAATTGTTGTTTCAGTAAGTGCAAATCTCAAGATTTAATACGTGTTAAGATCAAATTTTTAAGAAAATTAGTGCTCAGAAGAGCATCTAAACTAGTCATAACAAACTTATTTCTCTCAAATGTCAAGCGCAAACGATAACTTCTCTAAAAATCCATTATTAATCTAGGTCCCCTTCATCGAGAATGCATTGAGAAAGATTAAAATCCACCCAACTATCACTTTTTGAGAATACCTAAAAAACGGTGATGCCATCTTTGAGGGAGAATTCGACACCACATGTCTTCCTTAATCCAAGGACAGTAACGTAAGGCATGAAGATTAGATTTTATAGAGGAATGACAAATGACACAAGTTGCATCCACCTCCGTTATTCTATTATGAATGAACAAATTCGTCTTAAAAATTCCCTGTCTAGCTAGCCTCCCAAACCAAGAGGTTAAGCCGTTGAGGACCCGGTGTTGACCAAACTCGATTCTAAAAACGTTCTTGCAAGGTTCCTCTCGCGGCTTGAAGCACGTCATAACTCGATTGCAATGAGAAATTTCCCGAGGGCGTGTGCTTTCATATCCATTTATCCTTGTCAGCATCCCAGATGACGTTGTGTCTCAAAGTCTCTATGTCATATAAAATGCCTCTCCAAGCGAGAGAAGCCCCATGGGGAGTCCTCTCATTAAAAACATCGTCATAGTTATCACGTAGAATACGAGCCCATAAAGCATCCGGCTTGGTGAGGAGTCTCCGACCAAGCTTAACAAGAAGAGCTTTGTTAACCACCTTTAAATCCTTAAGACCGAGGCCAGCCACACTCTTAATTAGGCCGACAAATATTACCCCGACTAATAGAATGATACTTCTTTTTATCCTTGTCGTCCCCCATAAAAGATTCCTATTGATCGTTCGAGAGCGTCAATAATTTTTTAGGGAATTCAAGCCACCTGCATGGCATACGAAGAAAGAGTATATGTAACTGACTGAATCATCATTCAACAACTTTCGAAAGACACTTGATTTCCATATCCTGAGAGTTTTTTTTTTTTTTTATGGGTTTTGGCCACCGAAAACTCGAAATGATTACTAGATAAAGAGTCATGTAACACAGGAAAGCCAAGATATTTTCTCAAGTTGAGAGTCGTTGCAATGCCTACTTCACGGTTAATAGTCCGAATAAGGTATCTTGGCGTATCTTTTTAAGAAGAAATGCCTAGACTAATCAAAATTAATTCTCTGACCCAATAATTAATACTTTCACACAAGTAGAACATAGCCCATGATTTGGGAGGACTAGATTTGGATTAGAAGATTTGAACACTAGACTGGGCCTTCATTGTTTTTTATGGTAAACTTTAGGCCCAGAAGTTTTGGAACTATTAGAGGGTCTGAGTCCCTTTTAACTATCTTGTGTAAAGGTAGTTGCAAGCCTTTTGGGTCTGGCCTCCCTAAGATGTATGGAAAATAGAAATTTTCCTTTTTCATTTTCCAGATATATGGAAAATTTATTAAATTTCCTTTTTCATTTTTTCAGATTTCTGATATACATAAATTTCTCCAATCAGATTTTTCCAAGTACATATGTGGTAAAAACTAGAAACACAGAATGATACGTAATTTTAAGAAAAGATTTATATAGTTACCCTGTCCCACGTAATTTTAAGAAAAGATTTATATAGTTACCATGTCCCAAAATATAAACTCTGTTTAGTTTTTTGAATTTGTCTCATAATATAAGTTCATTTAGAATATCAATAGAATATTTATTACATTTTTTTTCTTTTTCCCATAATTTATTATACATTCATCTACTTTACAATTATTACATTAATTAGGCCAAAGAGTATTCCAGATTTTTACCATCAAAATTAATGACACATAACCACTTTTTTAATCTGTGTGAAAAAACTTTAAACAGAATTATATTTTAGGATGGAGGTGTAACTTTTTAGAAACATAATACTTCAATTACAACCAATAAGACTCATGAATACTACAGGACTCAAATTACTCAATCACAAAATGTTAATTTACTTTTGTGTTGAAATTTGGTTTACATATAAATAAGGGTTAAGTCTTTTTAATCAGATGTATTATTGAGATGTATGAGTTGTGAAAAACTATATTGCATATAGTCCAATGTTTAGTCTATTAACGTTTTGGCTTTAGATCATAGTTATCGATCCGCGGTCGTTGACCGGAAAAATAACTCGGGTCACGGGTCAATGGTTCAACCGGTGGGTCAATGGTTCAACCGGTGGATCACATCAAATACTTAAAAAATATAATTGAATATTCAAAATATAAAGATAAAATAAAATATATTAACCATAACTATTTTCAAAATACTCCAACAAACACAATTACAAATTAGACAACATAAAATGCTCAAATGATTATATGTTGTTAAAGTTAAAGCATGAAATAATTAACCTTTTCTTTAGGTAAGTATTGTAAATTTCTTCTTCTGTTTCATACATTCCTCAAAAAATACAAAATCTACTTGATCTATAATGAATATGTTCATTATCTTCACTTCAAGTTTTCGAATAGTAAAAAAGATCAAATACCCCTAAATACCAATAATTATTTCCTAAAAAACAAAAAATAATACATATTGCTGCTCGATTTTTTATTTTTTTTTTGGTGAGAGATCTGCTCGATGTTCTTCGTTTTTTTTTGACAAAATTTGCCCGATGTTTTGAGATTTATACTATTTAGAACTGAAGTTTTTTTCTAGAACAGGTTGAGGGTGAATGAAATCCTGATGACAAAAAAAAAAAAAAAAAAAATTTAACCGGGCTGATGGAAAACCGCCCGGGTCACCGGGTTGACCGATCCGACCGCCGGGTCGACCGGTTCAACCGCCGGGTCGACCGGTCCGACCGCCGGGTTGGACGGGTCAGAACGGTTCACTTGCTTAAACGGTCGAATGCTTGACCCGGCCCGGGTTTGGGACCGGGTCACCGGGTTGGGCCGGGTCTGATAACTATGCTTTAGATGTGTTTTTATATTCTAATTATGGTAATATTGTTTCATTTACTCGTGGATGAAAGTCAATTGACCGAACTACGTAAATTTGATGTCTTCATCTCAGTTTTATGTTTCTTTTCTCTTCATAGTTTTTCCGTTATTGTTGTTAAGAGCTATCGTTTGGAGTCTGATTTCTTAACAATGACATTTAACTGTTTACTATGCTATAATTTATTGGACGTCGAATTAGAATTCCAAAAGACATAACTAACATTATTAATGTAAAACATAAAAGCCGCAACTCTTGTTTATTCAATAAACTACCTTTCTCAAAATATAAGTCTGTTTGGGTTTTTTCACACAGACTAAGAAAGTTAAATAAATTGGTTGTATGTCACTAATTTTGATGAAAAAAGTCTAAAATGACCTTTAACTTTTATTAATGTAAAGTAGTGGAAAGTGATGGTAAATAATAAATGAGATGTAAAAGGAGAAAAAATATAATAAATGCTTTATTTGTTATTAAAATTGACTTATATTATGGTAGAAAACCAAATATTCATAATATCTATTTGTTGTAAACTAGTGAAACGATGGTTCACTAATCCGACATAAAAATGCGATAGAGACACAATATGTAAGAGTGGAAGAATCTCGTTTCATTTCTCTATATCAATGGTAATACAAGTGCATCTATTTATAGAATTTCAGATACTAGCTTCCAGCTGCTTGTCAGCAGCCTGCTTAATCGGAAGCTACTTAGTTAGTTGTCAGCTTCATCATAAGTTGTTTAGTCGTGCTTGCGTCGATCCTTATCTACTTTTTCGTGCTTGTGTCGAGACTTAGTGTTGAGAGGATTTTGCATCATTTAAAACAAAAGAAAATTTATAAACCCATACTTAGATGCAAAACTAACTCCTAACCGGCCAAACACCGGGTAGTTGATAGTATAGCGAGATAAGTAAGGGGTCGATCCACAAGGAATGGGATGTTGAATCTAATTTTGTTAACCTTTCCAATTGTTACTACTAGTTATTACTAAAACTAAAATGACAAGTAAAGCTGAACAGAGGACTATCAATCCAAAGCCAGGAAACAATAATTGCGAACCAACATAAATAAAACTACAACTACGAAAAACAAGAAAACTAACGAACCCATGATAACGACTAAAAGCAATATAACATAGAACAAACATGATCCACCATCCCCAACCCTTAATTCTTCCTAGATCATCTTATGATGATTTAATTCAAGTTGTGGTTCACCTCTCTTAAGTAATCTTCTATCTCTCGATTTTAAAGATTAACGCATCATAAAACGAGGTGCAAGATCTCTCAATCTAACAACCTGAGATTCAACCTATCAACTTTCGTTATGTCAAGGTTAAAAATCTCATCTTTCCTATGGTGATCTAAGGTTTACACCGACTTTCGTCATCACGGTAAACATCAATAGCAATACAACTTTCGTTATCGATTGCATAACACATAATCAAAGGAAAGAAAACAACTTTAAAATTAAACTCACAAGATCATCCATGGACAAGAAATAGAAGGCTGTGAAAAGTATTACATGATCGCCCCAAGTTCAAAGCTTGAGAGATCATCATGGTGATCGAACAAGAAAAGGAAAACAAAAGAAGTAAAACCTAATCTAACCCGGATCACCCAAGCACAAGGCTTGGGTGATCGGCCTAAAACCAAGAAGGAGCGGGCCGCTCTGTGTTTTTGTGTGTGGAAGAAAATCGATCTATATTAATGTCTCTAAATGAATTGGGAGTCTGCTTTGATTTATAGGGAATTAGTGGCGAGAGATCTTGAACGCCGATTTGAGTTTGAACTCCGGTTCGAGCATGTAAACGCCAGATTACAGCTGTGGAAACGCCGATTCCACTGCCTTCGAGCTCTCAATCTTGCTTTTCTGACACCTGAACGCCAGATTCTATAATGGAACGCCATCCTGGCTTGAAACGCCGATTTTGGGTGTGCAGAGCGAATCCGATGATTCTTTGTCCTTATCTCTTAACACCCCATCCTTATCCATTGTAACAAACCTTATCTCTTGGATATTCTAGATGATTCATGACTTGTCCTCCTTGATCTTATCCTTTTGCCACTTGTCAATTCCAAACTTCAACACTTGTGAGCTCCTAATTAATCAATGAATAACACCAAAATGTAATACAATTCCAAATTAATAATAAATCATCAATTAAGCACAAGATTCATTACATTTTGAAATTAACTCTTTAAAAATATCATTTGCTCAATATTTAAATATAAGGCTCGATTTCTATGAAAATAATACGAATATGGGGAAAATTGATATAAAATATATCGTTAAAAATCGTATAATTTGACCCTGAACACTTAGCTATTAAGTAAACATGTTATGGGCTAGTACTTTACACCGAGGAGATATATATTACATCTAATGGACATCCATGGACATCCACATTACACAATATTTATAACACTTCCTCTTGGATGTCCATTTAGACAACACATTGAATATGCCTCGTTAAAACCCGACTTGGAAAAAACTCTGTGGGAAAAGATCATAGTGAAGGAAAAATAGTCCATATATATGTGTATCTCCCCTTGATGAAAACATTCTTCGAAGATGGGAATTGACAATCTTCTGGACTATCACTTGATCTGATTTATTGAACACCAATATGGCCTTTCTTCTGAAGATCGTGCGCGGCAAAGGGTTTTGATGGAATTCGTTTTATCTAATCGCCTTCTACGTACCCATCATTTAACTGATCTATACATGTTGCATTGTCTTCATATAATCAATCCGGCTTCCGTTTCTCGATGAATAAACCACAAGTTTCTTGGATCTAATGTGCCAATGATCCGAGATAAACATATTATCTTTTTGATTCATGAATAGCTATTAGTTCGCCATGATTTGAGGGTCTAGCAGCCAAAGCTTGTTCATGAAATTGATGTACCGCCAATGGTGAATGAACAACCAATTTGACGCCTTGATTTGTGGGGGTTCGATAAATATCCATCATCCGTGTAAGCAACAAGACCCCGGCTTGCTTTTTGATTGATATGAGTTTCATAACGTATATGTCATAAATAAAAAAATCTTGCTTGGAAAAACCCAGTAGGAAAAAAAAACCAAGGAAAAAGATTCATGACATATGCTCTCTTTTGCACTGACTGCCTCGTTAAAACTTTCACTATATAAGAAAACCAAGTGAGAAACACTTGTTAAAGGAAAAAGAGTACAATCATTGGTCTTCCGGACCAAATGACATCTTTCACGTGCATTTATTGGATCTTAACGGTATGAGCCAAATGCTCATACTTTATCATCTTTTGCAACTCTTCCATAGTTCAATTATAGATCCAAAATCTCTCGATATAACAATTTATCCCACTTTAGGGAAAATATTCATGTATTATTTATTTTGTGTTTCACACACAGTTGTGTTTGTTTTGCCAAGATTTTTTTAGGGTTTTTTTTTACATCACATCAACCAATCATTTTTTACAATTCTCTCACCAATCAAATCTTTAACTACAAATAAAAAAATATTAAATCATCTCTCATCATTTCACTTTATCAACTTTATTACCTTTTTTACCATTATTTTATTCATTATTCTACTTTATTTCACCAATCATTTCATAATCTACACAAATTTCAAAAAAATATCTTAACTTTCTAATCATTACTTCAATCACTTTATCTAGAAAAACCCAAAAAAAAAACTCCAACCCAAAACAAACACAATATATGTTTCATGCATTTAGTGCTTCTAGCTTCTTATGTGCTTCAGGCACTATCGTTTAACACGATTTCTATAATACGAAGCATATCTGCCTTTTTTTATGAACTTCGCTCATAAGCCCAGATGTTATCATATCGCACTGTTCCAATGATGATAACATTCTTTCGTTATCTCAACACTATAAGATTTATATTTGTTGAAAATAATGTGTTTCTCATGCTCCAAACGTTGAACATAATTAACAATATAGAAATATGCAATTTATGATTCTCTATAAATCATTACATTTTCTTCGGAGGGTTGCAAGAAAATAACACGAGAGAATGAACTTCAGGTTCATTTTATCCCACCTCATGTATGTATGACAACTGCATATATTTTGTTCCATATAAATTATTTATCAACACTTGTTGACATTTTCTACGCTTGGCCTATTCAAGGGTTTGTGATTTCGGAACTCATCTAGAGTATGCCATTGTCCTTCTGAGCTATTTTGACTATATATTTTCTGCCCGAGCATACGTTTACTCGATCTTCCGGAGTTGGCATAAATGTTATAGTCATAGCCAATTGGTCTTTAACGCTTATGGCGTTATTTACATTAATTTGATACGTACGAGCCAATTGGTCTTTAACGCTTATGGCTTTATTCATATTAATTTTGATACATAGCATTCCTTGTCCTTCGTGGACTTTTCCTTCTGGAACAAATATTGTCCTCCCAGGATAAACCTTTTGGAGACATTCATCCCAACCAGCATTTGCAGCTGCTCACTCTTCCAGAGCAATTAAATGCATTCGGTAATTAAACGTGTGTTAATATATTGTTTATCACGAGATTTATAAACTCAAGTTTACTTTCCTCCCCCTAATCTTGGAAAAACAGTTCAATCACAATCGATATATCTGAATAACGCAAGAACCCTTTAGGGTTTCATTAATCTTGCCTGATATCCTTTTATATGAATATCAACAAACTTCATCGATATTTTTCCTTATTAAGAAGAAGTATATTATCTCTCTAAGAGATTCATACCTTTTTAATTCTTACGATGTATCGTATTAGTATCCACACCATAGGATGTCCGTACAACTGAATATGTGTATGAGACATTGAACCAAGAATTTTGTCGTACTCCAAGTACGTGACCAGTGGTCTTTCGATGCCACATCGTGGTGGGCAATCTTCCTTCTCAAAAAGACAAACGTTTGTCATATCCCCTAGGATATATTAACCACAATTTTTGTCCATAAATTCGGACACGTATATGACCTTCACCACTTTTTTGAATCAAGTGACAATCACTTCAGGGAATGGACTAGATCAAATATATATGGTCATTCATTGGAACATTATTTCGTTTCATATAGACCTTGAGTCGATATTTATTTCTGTGAATTTCATATTCAATTTTATGAGTATACAAGTGCTCCCGATGAACTCCAATTCCATCTATATATACTTTTAAAAGAATGATCATCTTCAGGTGATCAAATTTGTCTACAGAACAAATGGTCCTTTATATAGTATATCGGGTTGTACCAATGTATCATTTTCACAATAACGTCATTAACTCACTTTTGGTGAGATTCATTATGACAATTTTATAATCACAATCTCATATATGTCATGTTCACTTCAGGGAACTGACTGACGCGATTCGATAAATCTTTAAATATCGGTATAGAATATCTAGATTATGTCACGTTCACTTCTGGGAACAGACTTGTGTATCTCAACACATCAAGAATATTTCATTGTCCACATTCAATTCTAGGAACGGATACATCGTAAATTTGGAGTTTAGTCACATCCACTTCTTGAAGGATGCAGGTTCATAGATCTAAACGAGTTAGATCTGCGCGCAGCGGATGGATCACGACTTATATATCACAATACATAATTAAAGGACTTAAACTGCTACAAGGGGTTAAGATCATGTTACCAATAGTAGGAAGAGAAGCCAAGATCTTCCGATGTGTTCTCCAAACGGCGGTTGGTGGACACCCTTCTTGATACACGAACCTCCTCGATATGCAACACCAAAAAAACTCCAAGTTTTTCTTCCTCTAAAACCCTAGACAATAAAAACTAATTTTTTCTCTCTTTTATGGTGTGGTGGTCGAATTTTTTTCCTTGTACATTACCCTTGGAATAACTCTCCTTTTATAGGAGAGTAAATCCTTGGTCTCCAAGTTTCAATTAATTAAATAAATAATTAATTAAACAAAATAAAAAGATATTTTCCTTAATGAATAATTGTGACATGTATTGACCAATAGGAAACCAAATAACATGTCATACAACCAATCACATAACAAGAATATCTTTTATTTTCCACAACACAAGAAAATTAATTCTTGTGCTAATTAAGACCATAATGGCGCCACCCCTAGGGTTTAAAAGCCTACACAAAATGTCTTTTATGTGTATTATATTATTTATCCCAACTAAATAATATTCATGCATATCAATTAATTAGCTCAGCCAATTAATTATCACTGAGGCCCAAATAACAAGATTATTAGTCCGAATTACGAAAGCCACATCGGGGACCATGGACCTATAAACCAAGTAGCTCCAATAATTAATTATTCATCGAATGTAATAAGTACATTAATTATTAATTCCGGGATTACGTCACCATAAACCCAAATCAACTCTACCGATTATAGATGTATACTTATACTCAACCCATGTGAGTGAATAAGCGTCCATTGATATAATCACTACATACGGATTAACCCTCCATAGATTGTCCATTCTGAGTGGGAAGTCTCCGTGAACCCGACTCAGAATATCTTATCCTTATTTACCATTAACCTCATGATGATCAATTAGTTCACATATCTGACTAGTGATCAATTAGTCTAATATGAACTCCCGGGATCGATCACTTTCTTAATGCTAACAAATAAGGGGACTGTCTCTCTACTTGAGACAAGATAACTTCATCTCTTGATTCAATCACAGAATGAATAGCAACTGAATCATTAGGCTCTATAACATAGAACCTATAAGCCTTGGAATGCATAGCATATCCAATAAATATACAATCAATGCCTCTCTCACCCAAGGTTTTAATCTTAGGCATGGTGAGCCTTACAACAGCCCTACATCCCCAAACTCGTAGATAACTCAAGTTTGGCTTCTTTTGAACCAAAGTTCATATGGGGTAATAAGATTCCTTTTATTAGGAACTCTATTCAAAGAAATAACAAGCCGTTAACATGGCTTCTCCCCAAAATCCTCACTCAAGCTCTGAGTAAGATAGCATGGAATTAACCATCTCTTTAAGAGTACGGTTTTTCCTTTCTGCTATACCGTTTTGCTGTGGTGTGTAAGGCGCCAGTAACCTCATGTATAATCCCACATGACCGAAAAAGGTTGGATCAAAATATTCACCACCTCGATCGATGCGCAACTTTTTAATTTTAGAGGTTAATTGCAACTCAACTTCACTTTTATAGATTTTGAATTTATCGATTGCCTCATCTTTAGAATGAAGTAAAAACACATAACAGAACCGAGTGCAATCATCTATAAAAGTCACTACATATCTTTTGTTGCCAAAAGAAGGTGTAGCACAAAAATCACATAGATCACTATGGACAAGATCCAAAACTGAAGACGACCTTTCAACACTATGAAAAGGTTGTCTAACAATTTTGTTCAACATACATGTTTCACATTTATTTACATTCATATCAAAAGATGGAATCAAATCATGTTTAGACATTAATAACATGCGTTTGTAATGAACATGTCCTAACCGAGCATGCCATAAATCAGAAACATTAACATCATGATTCATATAAACATTATTCACAACATCATGCTGAATGTTAAGCATAAACATACCATTACAAAGATAACCAAATCCTATGAAAACACCAAATTTAATTAAAATGTTTTTGTCAGACTCAAAGACTTGCTTAAAGCCATCTTTACATAACAAACTTCCTGAAAGCAAGTTTTTCCGGATCCCCGGAACAAATAGTACATGTTTTAAAGTTACAAATTTTCCAGAACTAAAAGGTAAAATAACAGTTCCTCTTCCACGAATGGCGGCCTTTGACTCGTTTCCCATAAAAAGCATGGATCCATCGTTAACAGGTTCATAGTCTTTAAACCAACGTTGATCCTTGCATACATGCCTTGTCGCACCCGAGTCAATCCACCAAGAAACATCATCATCCTGCACATATAATGCCTCAGAAATTAGTGGTACATAATTCATATCAGAATTAAATCCACAAACAATATTCGACCTTGATGTTTAGGAGCACCTTGGTCCTTAGACCACTTGCCCCAAATCGTTGTTTGGCCCTTTACGATTTTTGCCAAATCGACAATCAACCTTAAAATGCCCAACTTTCCCATGAGACCCAACAAGCACCTTTCGGTTTCTTGTTGGCATCTTTGCCGTTGTTTTTAGATGATTGCCCTTTTCTTTCTTACAGTTCTTTTGAGAACTTTCCCGGTTTCCACCATATTTATGGAAGTCGAATCCATTACCTCCTTACCCTTGGTTTTACCGTTCTCTTGCGCCTAGAGATTCCTCTATACACAAGTGACTACCAAGTTCTACCAGAGATAATTCTTCTTTCTTATGTTTGAAAAATGTTTAAAATATTTCCAAGATGGTGGCAATTTATCTATTATACTTGAAATGAGAAATAGACTCATCCATTTCCATTTTATCTTTGTGCAAATTGACCCAAAATGCGAAGAAGTTCATTGTCTTGTTCCATTACCGAACGTGAATCCACCATATTATATTTCATGAAGTTTCCAACTAAAACTTTTTCTGGATGCATCTTCATCCATGTATTTTGATTCTAAAGAATCCCAAAGTTCTTTAAGCGATTCAACGCGTTTGGTAAATATCGAGCGAGCATCGGACATACCGTTCAAAATGTGGCCTCGGCATATGTAATCGTCATTCTCCCACTTGTTTTTCTTCCTCGCCTCCTCTAACGGTCCGTCATCCATCACTTCGCATCGGTGTACTCAACACATACACCACCTTCAAAGTCGTCAACAGAAAATGCATCTTTCTTTGCCATCTTCGAAAGTTCACTCCTTCGAATTTTTCCAACTTTCCGAAATTTGCAGTCATCTCCTTGACACTTGACATCGTTAAAACTAAATAACTTTTGTAGAATGTTGAATTAATTGAGGTTTGAGTAACAACAACAATGTCAAAAACGCAGGAAAACTAAAAACACAGAAATTTGGTTTGCTTGATATGAACGTAGAATCGTGTAGACACTTTCCTACAAAAGTTATTTGCACCTTACTGAATGCCTAGGGTGTCACAAATACTTTTGTGAGATAAGACTACGTTTTCCCTTCAAATTTAGGCACTAAAGATGAAGATTACTCTTGGAGATAGTTTGCAAGGTGTTTTTACTCTCAAAGATGAATGTGCCAATTAATCACTGTTTAAAGCACTCAAAAAGATCATATATATTGGTGAAAACCGACCTCTTATGTATGCAACCTTTGGAAATAAGTTACATACATAAATCAGTTGAAAATGATGAAAAGACACACCATTTCGTAATTTGAGACAAAGTGGGCGCGCTGTGGCGGCTGTGAAAACCAAAAATTCGACCAAACTTTCTGATCAAATTTACAGACAAATTTTTCCCACAAAGTGAGTGCTGCATGGTAATGACGACACACTTTGTCACTGTTTCTCAATTTCAATTTTTGGTCCTTTAAGTGGATTTTCAGTCCTTTAAGTGAATTTCCCGAAGTATATTTGATCATTTTAAATCCGTAAACTCGTAAATATTATATGAGCATACACTCCGTACCTCCAAACTCATATTATAGCATTCCGAGTTCACCCATCTTTGTACCGAACCCCGATTACATAAATGAACATGGTAACACTTAAATTACCGACAGAAAGTACCAGAATACCAATATCGAATATTTACCTGATTACCGGATAATAACGAGAACTCAAATACTAAGTGGAAAAGTGGAAGAATTCGTTTCATCTCTCTATATCAATTGTAATACAAATGCGTTTATTTATAGAATTTCATATACTAACTTCCAATTGATTGTCAGCATCCTGCTTAATCAGAAGCTGCTTAGTCAGCAGTCTGCTTCATCATAAGTTGCTTAGTCGTGCTTGCGCCGATACATATCTGCTTTGTCGTGCTTGTGTCGAGACTTAGTTATTAAGTAAACTTGTTACGAGCTAGTATTTTACACTGAAGACATAAATTACATCTAATGAACATCTATATTACACAATATATATAACACTAATTACATTATTAGTTATTATTGTATACATATCAACCAATGAATTATGTGATGTATTTTATTATGTCGATGGTTTTGATATAAATATTATATCATTTTCTATTGTTGAACCTACTGAACTATTCACTTGATATCCTACAGGTGACATCAACAATGAGTCATCAACACCGTCGGTCATTCCTACTACTCGAACATAAACATGTTAATATAATGTTATTAAAGAAAAAGCCACGTGGATCAGTGGATGTTTCCAAATTTTGACTTTGACATTAGTCAAGAATGTACTAACACGACCTAGTCCAGTCCCAACACTCTCGCATTCGCCAATTTTCTTTTTACTCACTGAATTGCTCACTACTTTCCTTCGTAGGAAAGTCTTTTGATGATACTTTCTCAAGACTCTCAACTCAACTGTTATGTCACAACAACAACTATTTATACAGATTGATTATGATTAATCTATATTATAATCAATTTAAACATATCATAATATATATTACAATTAATTGTTATGTCGTTTATTATGATACAATTGATATACCCGTGTCTCGTATGAATTGCAACTTGCCCACGTCTACTTCCCTCCTATCCACACACTCTCACCTAATTAAACTAAGTCATCTTTATAGATATATACACACGGAATATTCACTTCCTTTGTATTTGGTCTTTTTAATGCCAAATTTCAGCACGTGTAAGATTACTTGTCCAAACTGTACTGCAACTTCCATCAACCTTCTTTCACGCAACTTCCCTCGCTTTCCTTTCCTTTCCTTTCCAGTACATTCATTAACCTTCCCATCTCTTTAAATACTTCATACTCTTCATTTTCCACTCTCAACACTATCAACTCCATTAATTTCACACTATCAAATACTTTCTTCTTTAAAAGACAGATAAAAAGAGAGAGATCATGGCTCTAGAGGCAATAAATTCTCCCACTACCGCAACTGCGCCTCCACCTTTTCACTATGCCGCCGCCGATTCCTATCTGGAGTCGACGTGGGCTAAGGGAAAGCGATCGAAACGAGCTCGTAGTTTGGAAACCCCTGAATCTGATCAGCCCTCAGAAGAGGAATACTTAGCTTTGTGCTTAATTATGCTTGCTCGTAGCGGTGGTGGCGCCGCCGCCGCCACCAATTCAACCGCCGACGATACTCCTTTTACCTCTGTGCCTCCTCTACCGCCGACTCACAATTCAGCTTCCACGGTCTACAAGTGTTCTGTTTGCGAGAAAGTGTTTGGGTCCTACCAAGCTCTTGGAGGACATAAGGCTAGTCACCGTAAGCCGCCATCCGGCGGCGGCGGTAGCGCAAGTGATCAATCGACAATTTCCTCCACAACGACGACGATGGCAACAAAAGTTATTAGTGGTGACGGTAAGAGTCATGAGTGTTCGATTTGCCGTAAATGTTTTCCTACTGGACAGGCTTTGGGAGGCCACAAACGTCGCCACTATGAAGGTGGTGCAAACGGCGGAGGTAGCCGGAGCAGTAGCAGCGGAGTCACCACTGTGTCTGAAGGAGTCGGGTCTAGTACTAATACGCATAGTCAACGAGACTTTGACTTGAACTTGCCCGCCTTGCCGGGGTTTTGGGCCGGCGAAGATGAGGTCGAGAGTCCTCATCCGGCAAAGAAATCGCGTCTCATGTTCACCGTCAAAGCTGAAAATCCGTAGTTTTACAATTACTATTCTTTTGGGATTTTTTATTTTGTGTTCGATTAGAATATATTACCTGCTTGAGCTTAGAATTTTTTTCATTTTGTGTGTACAGAGTTGAATCTATAATCAATTCATAGATTTCTTAATAATAGAGCTTTAGTTTGTTTTTTTTTATTAGAAAGAAATTAGGAAACAACTTATAAAAATAATAATTTTACAATATTTTTTTTACATAAATGAAATATAATACGAATTTTTATTTTTAACTTAAAACGAAATATACATACCTACTTTAAGGTCACAATGCCTTGTTGACGTAATATTACGATCTTTTTTTTTTAACAAGTAATATTACAATCTTCGAGGTATATATCTACCTTTTGTTATAACATATATCCGAAAAGCTAAGAAAATAAAATAAAATTGAAGTAAACTTCATGTTAAAATTAGAAAAAAAGAGACCATTCAAATAATAATAATAGTAATAAGATTAATAAAAGGATGTACTCTTCAAGTGCACTACAAGTATCACTCCTTTGTTTATCACCATCGATCTAAAGACAAGACCAATTGAAAAATAAAGGCTTCACTAAGATCAATGGTGAAAAAAATGATTGAATGATATTTGGAGTGCATGCACATGAGGAATAGATATATCACCACCAAAAATAAAACGTAATTAAAGTGATTTACAAGTGTCAAAAGAGATTGAACCATGCTACATTACAATGAGAAGACAAATTTATATAAGGACATCAAAAATCACATCATACTTGTATGATACATTGTATATTTATAGATGTTAACATATAATACAACTTGTTGCATTTGTGTACCATGTATATAGATAAATTATACAGGATATTTTATCAGCTTGGAAGCTTTTCATCCTGCCACAAGATCAAGTGTTAGATCCAAGGATCCAAGACAAGCTAGAACTCATCACTTGCATGCCAGAAATTGGAAAATCGCGGTTGTGTCGGCGCCGACACTTCAGAATTCGCGCCGTATCTTTTCTGACATGGAAAATCAGGTAAACGTAAGGATACTTACGTTTAAACGTAATGAAATTCAAATACACATCTGATACGAAAAAGCACTCAAGGTAGAAACCTTACGTTTAAACGTAAGGAAATTGTATTAGATGGCAATTAACGCTGTTGGTATATTGCAATTAAAGTTGTTATATATGTACTTGTTCAATATACACCACATAAACGAGCTATTTCTTTCTTTCCTTCAAAGTCCATTTCAAGTTAATCTCAATCTTCTAACCACTTCTTCATCATTCAAGTCCATTTCTTCATCATTCAAGTGCTCAAATGGTTAAGTTTTTGCTATGTAATTTGTCTTAATTCAAGTGATCAATGCGATTATGTTATTTATATTGTAGTAATGATATGTATTTAGCCGAAATGTGTGTTTTAAGTAGGTTGTTTATGTAATGTTTATACATCTAAGTAGTGTGTTTAAGTCCTTTCTTAGGGTTTAATTAGTAGGGTTTACTGTAAGTAATGATATTTATTTAACCGAAATGTGTGTTTTAAGTAGTGATTATGTTATTTATATTGTAGCAATGATATGTATTTAACCGAAATGTGTGTTTTAAGTAAGTTGTTTATGTAATGTTTATATATCTAAGTAGTGTGTTTAAGTCTTTTCTTAGTGTTATTCTTTAGGGTTTAATAAGTAGGGTTTAGTGTAAGTATGTTTTGTTTCTATTTGTAATAAATTTGTTTATGTAGGTTTTTGAATTACTATATTGAATGTCTATAATGAAATTTAAGTTGTTATCTAAGTTGATATTGAATGAGTTAATAATGACTTGAATTGGATTTTTTTAAACATATATCGCAACACTATGATTGTAGTCCCGTTCAACGGAGAATTTACGTACGATCCTCTCTATAACCGGTGGAATCATGTAAATGGATCGATGTTCTCATTATTTTGTCCCAAAGAAAATAAGATTGAATGCGTTATTGGATAAATTGCATTTGAGGCTTGGTATTGATCGGTCTGATTCAAAGCTCGGCATAAAAGCTTTGTTTACTTATGGTAGTGTGGGGAATATACCACCTGATGATATCTTAGACGACAAGACACTAAATGGTTACATCGAAGCGGCCTCTGACAGTAAAAATGTAATTTTTTTATGTGAATGCCACACCAGTAGAGGCAAACAATGAACCGATAATTGAGGATGATAGCATTGATTTAAATCAAGATTGCAATGCCCCGGATGATAACAATAATTCGGATTATAGTCTTGGAAATTTCCCTTCTCCGGTACAAGAACTTGCTAGAGATCCAAATTTTAATTCGTTCAAGCAAAAGTATGGATGTAGTGGGTTTGAAAACCATGTTTCTACACAAAGGCTTGGTGAAGCTTCTGACCAACCATTTCGGTATCAACCAGTCAGACCAAGTCATAATCTTTCAAATCAACCTTCAAGTAGTCATGTTCGTGTTGAAGTGGTTGGTGAATACTCTGCTCCATTTGAATTCGGTCCTCCAAGTTATAATGTTATAAATAGCAATCACACCATCCGTTTCAGTATCCTCCTAACCAACCTTCAAGTAGTCGTGCTCCACCTATCCAACAGCCATATAATTTGTTTGGTGGATCAGTCAATAGTTTTTTGGCTTCTTCGTTTGCACCTCATATTCAAACCGATCAAACCGGTAGGGATGAGAACAATAATCAGGGTGCAAATGCTAGGGCAAGTGTACGAGAAGATTATTCATGGAGAATTCCCACATTTGAAGATGATGATTTACCGAAGTGTTTATCCACCGGTACGTTACATATGAATGACGTGAACGAATTATTCATTGGGAAGAAATATGATTCGAAAGAAGATTTTAAATTGAAAATAAAATCGTATGCGGTTGCCAATAATTTTCAGATGAGCTTGGGTAGGTCGGACACACGTTGCTTGTATTACAAATGTCTTAACGATACATGCAAATGGCATGTAAGGGAGAAAAGGGTGAAGGTGAATACAAATGTCTCACGTACATTTTCGATCACAACGTTGAATGATGTGCATACTTGTGCCTCTCAGAATGCGGATAATGACAATCGACAAGCAACACCTATTGTTATTGCAGGTCTGCTAAGTCAGAAAATGAAAGAACTCGGCAATGAGTATAAACCCAGACATATTATGGAGGACATGCTCACAACTTACAGTGTACAGTTGACTTATGACCAAGCATACCGAGCTCACGAGATGATGAGAATGATGGTTAGAGGTTCACCGACGGAGTGTTACAATGCGTTACCCTCGTAGTGGATGTTGCGTGAGGCCAATGAAGGGACTTATGTTGACTTTCAGCTTGATAATCTAGGAAGGTTCGGTAGTTGTTTCATGTCTTTAGGAGCAAGACGTCGTTGGTTCATGTATTGTCGAACTATTTTGTGTGTGGACGCCACTCATCTGAAAACCCGTTTCTCAGGGCAACTATTTATTGTTATTGTTGTAGATGACGGTGACCACCTATTCCCTATAGCCTTCGGTATTGCTGAAAAAGAATGCAACGATTCATGAGGGTATTTCATGAGACAATTGAGGGTGGCCATTGGAGGTATCCATGATGAAAATTTGAGCTTTATATCTGACAGACACAAGGCTATTAGAAATGCGGTTGGTCAGGTATTTCCCGATGCATATCACGGTGTTTTCTATCATCATTTAAAGGGCAATCTAACAAAAAATGGAAGGATTACGATTTTTGTGAAGACATATTCTATCAAGCCACCTATGCATTCTCGGAGGCCGAATTTCTCCGATAGTACGCCCTGATCAAGGCACAATGTCTTGGCGCATATCTAAAACTAGAAGAAATAGGTGCTGAACGTTGGGCGCGTGCCAAATTTCCTGTGAAACGATATACCTTAATGACAAACAATTATGCTGAAAGTTTCAACTGTGTGATTATAGGAGCTCGTCGTTGGCCCATTACTAGCCTCTTGGAATTCATTAGAGCTACACTGCAGAGATGGTATAATGAAAGACGACAAAAGGCGCTTGGTTGTGCGACTGTGTTTGCACCGGAGATTGATGCAATAGTGGCTTCGAATATTACTGCTAGAAGTTCAGGGTTAAGCCTATTAACCCCGACGAGTGTGAGGTTCATGGAAATAACTTGCTTCATGGGGTGGTAAATCTACGAGAAATGACTTGTTATTGCGGTTATTTTCAGAAAATGGAAATACCGTGTACGCATGCTATAACAACCCAAAAGACACACGCAGAATTAGTCCACCCGACTCGTTGCGCCGTATTATAAATTTGAATGTTTCAAGGAGATTTACATGGGTAGCATATATCCAGTTCCTAACAGGGAGGATTGGATGTTCCGGAGGCGGTAGGAAACATGAAAGTTGGAGTGCCTAATATGAGATATGCGCCTGATGCCAGTGGAGCTCCAAGAAGAGGTAGAATTAATACCACTAGAATTCCTTCTGAATGGGAACGTCCAGGCCATCAGAATGTATGTAGTAACTGCAAACATCCAGGGCATAATAGAGCTAGTTGCAGGCAATACCGGTAGCCTCGACATTGTTTTGTTATGGTGATATTAGAATGGATCGTTTGTTATTGTGTAACGTATTAATGGATTGTAGTAAGTTATTAATTGATTGTAGTAATGATTGTATTAAGTTATTAATCGGAATCAAGTTTGTCTTGTATTACACTACCTCTGTAAAATGAACAGTTGTTGTGTAACTGTCAAAGAAAAAATAGTCGATAGGAAATGATAAGTAGTAAAAGAATACGGGGCTTACAAACAAAAAAAGAAATAGTAATGATACGTTGGCTTACATACGGGGCTTACAAACATAAAAATAAAGAGTAATGATACATTGAGATAAATGCTCTTCAATGTTTAGTAATCACCACATTAAACATGACGTGATTTTCTCTAGGTTGATCAATGACTTCAAAGCTGCATTCATCACCAACATTTAGGTCATTGTCCGTAATGAAATCATTCAACCCGCTTAAACGAGTTTGTTGATATTTTGCAACAATTCTAGCACGCCATGATTCCCATGTGGCAATTCGTAGTTCCACGGTCTTGTTTCGCAACATGTCATTTGTTCTAGCAAATGCCATTAGAATATTCTAAAAATCACAAACATATTTAAATCTCATTAAAAAGCGCATACGAGGAAAAAGATAAAACAAGAAAACAACTAAAAGATTTTAACATATCACACCACATAATAACCATGTGAAAATACCCAGTTTGCCAGCGTCGTCTGAAAATGAGGATTTTGGTTACCTGCACCTGCATCATCATCTGCATCATCTTCTTCACTCTCGAACCTAAAAAAATTCTTCTCACAAGAAGTGTGATCCAGCACAATAGTGTCGAAAGTGAAATACCCCATGTGTTCAAACACTATAAACTCCCCCTCATCCAAGTCATGAACGGACACATACTCCTCCCAACCTTCCCCAAAGAAATGAAGAACTCCATTGTCTGCGGCTCCAACCCTCACTTCCCATGTCCCTAGTCGGCTTTTGAGAACGGCCTTATCTGGGTTCCTCAGCGTTTCGTTCAACCTATTAACGTATGCTGGAGGTAGTGTCTATGAAAAAAAAACATATCACGTTTGTTCAATCATAATATAAGTGATATAAATGTAAGATAATTAATAACGACATACCGAACTTGTTGCGAAACCGCCACCAAGAACTTTAAAGAAACGATCATTATCCATTTGCTTCACTATAGATTAAAAATGGACTTGAAAGATGAATAAGTGGTTAGTTCAAATTGAGCACTTGAATGATAAAGAAATGGACTTGAAAGATGAAGAAGTGGTTAGCTCATGTGGTGTATATTGAACAAGTACATGTACAACAACCTTAATTGCCATCTACCACTTCCAAACGTAGAGAAAATCACATTCCTTACGTTTAAACGTAGAGAAATGCACATTTCCTACGTTTGGACGTAGGGAAATGCAACTTCCTTACGTTTGGACGTAGGGAAATGCAAATTCCTTACATTTGGATGTAGAGAAATGCATATTCCATACGTTTATAAGTATGTTTGTGAATAATTTGTTTATGTAGGGTTTTGACTTACTATATTAAATGTCTATAATGCATTTTAAGTTATTAGCTAAGTTGATATTGAAAGAGTTTACATTGACTTGAATTGGATTTTAAACTTTATTGAAAGTAGTTGATGACGCTCTAAATGGTACCAATATTTATACCTATATTCACCCTGAATTCTTCTCAAGAGAGGATAGATGGGCTCGTTATTGTTTAGAATATGTGTTAAATGCTATGTGAGTGTTTCCAGGATCGTAATTCTGCATCTATGCTATTTTCCCGATGTTTTGGTACTGTTTTGTCTCGTTTTGCGTGTTTTATAGGATGTACCGAATCTAGAGCATTGGAGAACGGATCTGGACCAAAAGGAATGCATTGGCCTGAGTGATTGAAGTCCAAGAAGAAGCCCGCTGAAGAAAAAGAAGAATAGAAGGCCCGGTAACCCGAGGGTTAGGCCCGGTAAACCCGTGACTTATTCAACACGAAATTTATTCTGCCGCATTGCCTAAGTCGGTTAGGGTTTTAGAGAGTCTTAAGTCGGTCATTGTATCTATATAAGGCCGCATTAACAGAGTTCTTCATAAGTTTTGAGAAGTATTCATAGTTTATTATCAATTCTTTAATTACATTACAATTATTATGAAATAAAGTTTTCTTGAGCTTTGGAGAGTTGTTTTTGGTTTCCTCCATTCTTCCATCATCTCTAGCTTGAGTAGATCGAGCTAGATCTCCATTGTTGAAGGTATGAAGCTTTGAACGTTCCTTTTTGTCTTCAATATGGTAGATCTGTTCGTATTTATGTGTTTTAGTTAATCTGCATGTTTAACAACCCCATAATTTACTTATTTTAATCGTACTGAGCAATGTAGATCCAGAAATTAGGAAAAGCCGCCCCCGGTAAACCGGCGGTCTATACCAGTTTACCGAGGCATATTTTAGAAAACCTAAACTGGGATTCACTACAGCTACGTTGATCGGCAGGAATAATTAAAACTAGTAATATGTCTGGCCAATCTAGTATTCATAATTCGTAAATTAACATGAAGGACCACAAGTGAAGTGTTAATTAGGACATAGTCTTGATTGACCCTAGGAACGTGCTGGTCAATGTCAACAGCTGTCTAGGTAGGTTAGCGGTATGAGGTAAAGCTCAATATCGGCAGTTCTAGTTCTTTATGCGTATGGGCTATTACGGACCAATTAAGGAGGGTAGCTTGCGTATATATTGTCTGCTGCCATTGTCGGAGTAGATAGGAGTAGGAATTGCACCCGTAGCTGATAAATATGATAATAATCATTAAAAGCTCATGATTAATCTAAGGAAATTATACGGGGAAGTAAACATAACGATTAACTAATCCAAGTTAGTAGATCGGTGAGGAGAGGGAGATGTATACCATGTTTGTTTTCTTTTATGTTATTGTTGGTCAGTGACCGCCTATATGTTGCTTTTTAATTAGGTTAGAATTGTTTATACTTATAAGTTGCATTGTCTCTGTGGGATCGACCTTGACTCGCATTTACTATACTGCGATGTACCTTGTATTCTTCCTAGTAATATCGACGTTAGTGACTTACACGCGATCAAGATTTTTGGCGCCGTTGCAGGGTACAATGGCCAATTTCTAAATATAAGTGTTTTAATTCTAATTAAGAAGTCGTTTTTCTTTTCTTTTATTTTATTTTGAGTCTTGAGTCGTTCTGTATCAACCTTGCATATGTTAAACTGCCATAAAGAGAAAATTTAGGGCCGGTTTCCCGAAGGTGATCTTCGAGTTACCGAGGCCTGAAAAATCAATTTCTGAACAGTTCCTGTTAGTCTTTGTTATTCCCTGTCGATTTCAATTAGTAGGTCCGCAACAGTTGGGATCAAACCCAGCTGAAGCGGAAGTTGCTAGCGTTTTCTTTGTTTTATTTTGTCTTTTTGCAGGTTGATCAGAACACTTCAGAGATTCGATCCATTCAGAGTTGACAAAGAGCAAACATGTCAAACAATATGTCTAGAACAATATTGAATATCACACTGATTTCCATGTATCCTGGATCTGAAGCACGAGAGCATTATGAAGCGGTAAAAAAACGGTTGGAAAAATAGGAAAAAGCAATCAAGCAAGAGCCCTGAAGGAGTATAGCACGTATCGTCCGGGTGAGTTTCCTTGTGAATTAATTGATATATCATCTTCGGATTACGATTCTGATGATCCTGAAGAGGATCCTGACACGATGTTTTCTGAACCTGAGGATTACCCAGACTCAGACACCGTGGTGAAGTTAGGAGACCCTGGCACGTTCCGACTCCTGATTTCTGTTAATGGAATATCCGTAGGATTAGGTCTCTGTGACTCTGGCTCGAGTTGCAATATTCTAACTTTTTCCCTCTATCAGAAGATCAAGCTTCCGGTCGTAATGAATCAAACCAGGACCATGACCTTCGTAGATAGAACCTGAGATACGCCTGTTGGTCTGCTTAGGAAGTGTACAATTAAAGCAAGAGGGTTCACATATCCTATTGACTTCACGGTCATAGATGTACCCGAGAACCCTAGTGCCCCAGTTCTCTTAGGACGACCTTTTTTAGCGACGAGTAGGGCGGTTATGGATTTTGATAAGGGGGAGATTACTCATAGGTTGAATAATGACGCTGTATCTTTTAAAATCCTAGAACCCCTAGAAAACCGACCGGAGAGTTGTAAGATGACGTATGCTTCAGGAAAGGTGGAGATCTTGGAAATCGAAGGTCATAAACATAGAGAGGTTGTCATCAAAATCGTTGAGCAAGAGTTTATGAGATTAATGCTAGAGAAAGAGAAGAAAAGGACCACGACAAGATGCTCACGGAAGCTAGTCCTTCCGTGTTGTGTAGTGAACGAGTTGAGCTGAAAGTGGAAAATGTGGAGTCCTTGGGTTTAAAGTCTAATTCTCGACGCAGAGGCAGCCCTAGCACACAAGCTAAAAGGGAAAGACGTGCTAGGAAGAGAGCTCAAAAATGTTCTTTGAAGGTGCAAACCTCTGGAGCGAAAGTTTGGCGAGTTAAAGCTCCAACCCTTGAATGATCGGAGATCTGAAGAAAGTCGAGCTGGCGACTATAAACTCAGAACTAATTCTTCAAACCTTTAGGTAGTTTAGGATTGAATAAAAGTAGCCAGATGAAGGGACGAGCTTTTTTCATACTACCACAAACTTAGGCTTGAAACCAAATTGTTGTGGAAAGGTTTTGTTTTACCTCGTTGCGGATTCTAGTGAAGTAGGTTAGGTTTTGAGACAGAAATGACAATTGAAGAATAAAAGGGTAGTCAATTTGAGGTTAGAATTGAGCAGAAATGTTGAGTAAGAAGTGCATCAAAGACAGATAAAGAATCTGGGGAAAAAGAACCCCCGGTATCTCGAGGGAAACCTCCGGGTTACCGAGCCTTGATTTTTAGATTTCTGAACGTCAGTTTATAAAGCTGAATTTTTAGAGACACGTGGAGGACACATCTTGCACCAGATCTGATCGATCAATGAGAAACCAAACCCCTGTTCTTTGTCTGTAATCTTCATGCTTGCCGTGAAGTGCCCAAAATTCTTCATCTTCCATCATCAGGAGCACGGTCCAGAAAGAAATCTGGAAATTTCAGGCCGGTAAACCGTACCCAACCTCCGGTTTACCGAGGGCATTTTTTCAAAATCAGCTTCAGAGTCAGTTTCCATACTCATTCAGGATGGGTCCTAAGCGTCAACGGTCAGCTGTTCGTCCCAGTGGATATCAGACAGTGTATGGAGATGCCAATCCATTGATCGACGGGGTTGCACAGTTCCATTCTTTAGCTATTTACGAGTCGTTCCAAGGCCATTGGAATGCAAGGCCAGTGGCTCGAGAACGAGGGGTAGATTTGGACGACTGTGGGTCGATATTGCCGGAGGCCCTACAAGCACAAGATTTATTGGATATGGCTGAGGCACCGGCAAGGTTCAATGCCACGGTGGTAAGAGAATTCTATGCATATGTTTCGCATATACCCGGAGCCACATTTGCTATGGTTCGCGGTATCAAGGTTGATTTCTCTATTGAGCGGATCAACGCTCATTTTGGGGTTAGAAATCCACCGGTGGGCCCGGATGAGTACACATCATCGAGCAACATTGCCGATCTCGAGAGGAGGGATATGGTTGCTGATTTCTGAGGGGTGCGATGGAAGCGCAATCCTGCTGGAGCCCCCACCATCTTCCTAGAGAACGAGTTATCCTGGGACTGGAAGATGGTCAATAGATTCGTTTGTGCATGCCTTCTTCCGACTAAGCACACTGTTTCTGTCACCACTTCAAGGGAAGAATTGATGTTCTATCTAGAGACGGGTGCCCCAATCAACATCGGTCTACTGATGCATAGCCGTATCCATGAGCTTGCTGCCACTTCTAAGCGCGAGCTGCTACCATACGGGCCGATGATTGATATGTTTGCCCTAGAGGATGAGGTGAAGATGCTTGTCAGCGATGATTGGAAAGATCCTGAGCCGCAGCTCAGTTCGTAGTCAGTCTCGAGAGTTCAGAGACGGGTTAGAGCAGAGAGGGGGCGTACTCCGGTGCTGGGAGCACCGAAGACTCAGAGAGCCTTGCTGGAGGAGCACTCGTGAGAAATTTATGTTGTTGTTTTCCATTTTCTTGTTTTTATTTTATTTTTCTTTTCCTACTTAGTTGATGTAGCAGGATAAAATTTCTGTAATAATTTTGTCGGCTTAATTTGTTTTGGAGATATATTATTTTCTCTTTTACAGCGCACTTTTATTATATAGTTTCTTGTCACCACTATTCTTCTTGATTTTCTTGAGATACTTAGCACAAATTCTTCATGGACTACTTACATGCGCACGATGATTTATGCGACGATCTGATTCTTCTTTGGTTCCACCCTTAACCAAAGCTAAGTTCCTTTTCGTTTTTCATTTCTCATCTCGCACATTGGGGACAATGTTTCGATTATGTGGGGGGTAGAGGAATGTCACTTAGCTTTTTAGCATTATATTCCATGAATTGCGTGATTGTCTTGATTCTCTTTGATGCATGATTCACCACTTAGACTTTGATTCCTTTCGACAGAATTTCGAAAAATTATGATATCTTTGATTTTTTTGAGTTAATTGACTTCATCTTTGTTTTACTTGGTACGAGTAAGAGAGAGTCTCCACTTCTGAAGTAGTGGCGTATTAAGTGCATATTCTGTTATGAGCCACCATTTTAAGCACATATAACTCACTTCCCTTGTTGTGTAGTCGATAGCATATTGCTTTAACTAGAGTTGACCCTAGCTTTATCACGAATCATGTTCAACCAACGCTTATAAAGGCAAAGGAATTTCGAATTCGGTAGTTTATCATGAGTGGGGCCGTGAGGATAGTTAAATCAATGAGAGTTCACCCGCCAAGAAAGAGAAGTGCATTGAAATATATACATTTATATTCTCTTTGGCAATATCTTAGTCGATGGAGCGTAAGACACACGACTTTTGCGGAGACCGATAAACGTGAGCCTAAGAGTAATATATGCTTGGTTCTCGATCCGCCTTGCCAGCTCAATTAATTAAAAAATACATGTTCGAGACTGGTTAGTTCGACTACGGATTGACGTAATGTGAAATTGTCTGCATTTCTAAGCGATTGTGGAAGTTATTGCACACACATATTGGCTCATGACGTGAATAGTGTTTAATATGTTACTGTTGGATATGAGTGGCATGATCTTGATCTTGACTTTGTGAGGCATAGTTGTTTTTAATTAACTTGTGTACTGATCAGAGTGTTGTTTTCTTTTCGCCTTTTTGCTCGGGACGATCAAAAGCTAAGTGGGGGGTAGTTGATGACGCTCTAAATGGTACCAATAATTATACCTATATTCACCCTGAATTCAGCTCAAGAGAGGATAGATAGGCTCGTTATTAGGGTTTTAGAGAGTCTTAAGTCGGTCATTGTATCTATATAAGGCCGCATTAACAGAGTTCTTCATAAGTTTTGAGAAGTCTTCATAGTTTATTATCAATTCTTTAATTACATTACAATTATTATGAAATAAAGTTTTCATGAGCTTTGGAGAGTTGTTTTTGGTTTCCTCCCTTCTTCCATCATCTCTAACTTGAGTAGATCGAGCTAGATCTCCATTGTTGAAGGTATGAAGCTTTGAACATTCCTTTTTGTCTTCAATATGGTAGATCTGTTCGTATTTATGTGTTTTAGTTAATCTGCATGTTTAACAACCCCATAATTTACTTATTTTAATCGTACTGAGCAATGTAGATCCAAAAATTAAGAAAAGCCGCCCTCGGTAAACCGGCGGTCTATACCGGTTTACCGAGGCATATTTTAGAAAACCTAAACTGGGATTCACTACAGCTACGTTGATCGGCAGGAATAATTAAAATGAGTAATAGGTTTGGCCATTCTAGTATTCGTAATTCATAAATTAACATGAAGGACCACAAGTGAAGTGTTAATTAGGACATAGTCTTGATGGACCCTAGGAACGTGCTGGTCAATGTCGACAGCTGTCTAGGCGGGTTAGCGGTATGAGGTAACACTCAATATCGGCAGTTCTAGTTCTTTATGCGTATGGGCTATTACGGACCAAGTAAGGATGGTAGCTTGTGTATATATTGTCTACTGCCATTGTCGGAGTAGATAGGAGTAGGAATTGCACCCGTAGCTGATAAATATGATAATAATCATTAAGCTCACGATTAATCTAAGGAAATTATGTGGGGAAGTAAACATAACGATTAACTAATCCAAGTTAGTAGATCGGTGAGGAGGGGGAGAGGTATACCATGTTTGTTTTCTTTTATGTTATTGTTGGTCAGTGACCGCCTATATGTTGCTTCTTAATTAGGTTAGAATCTTTTATAGTTATAAGTTGCATTGTCTCTGTTGGATCGACCTTGACTCGCATTTACTATACTGCGATGTACCTAGTATTCTTGCTAGTAATATCGACGTTAGTGACTTACACGCGATCAGTAGTGTGTTTAATTAGTGTTATATAGTAAACGACGTAAGTAAATTCAACAAAAATGTCTTAGATTAAATACTCATCAAAAGACAACATAAAGTACATTCACCAAAATTGTAGTAGCTAACAACATACACAAAAAATACCTACATATCTAAGGACTGATTAAATAGCTGCACACAAAGTTTCTTTCTTAGTACCGGCATATTCTCATGCTTGATCAGAGTAAACTTTTCTTTGCGCAGCAAATGCTCAATGAACTTGACCGTGTATACCCCACAGTCACCCCTGTACAGAATGTAATTTTTTTTATCAAAGGATAAGAATAGTGTAAACTGTATAATATGATAAATAGTTTTAAGTTTATAACAATTACGGTGTTGGCATTTGTGGTACGAATTCAGCTTTTACTACTTTGACCTCAAAATGAGGCTTCTCTGGACCAAGCAATTGTGGGAGTTCATGTAGATGAGCATCCGTCTCCAACACTCTCCTAAATGAAACACCCCATGCTTTGATGTTTCCCCTCACATCATCCTTATACTTCTGCCCCGATAGACAATCAAACACCCTAATCTTCCAGTCGGGAATAGATACTTGGACAGCTGCCCAGTGACCATGAGTAATGGCCCAGGGAATGTATATCACTGTGTTTTCATCCCCTTTCTTGACGTACTGAATCACAAAGTCTGGAATGTCCGTTGTGTGCAGAGTCTTTCCACGATCTATATGACCACGGCGCAAAGGAGGATAAATCGAGTACGCAATGGCCATATGCGGTGCAAAGCATTATGGATGTGATTCCATTTGCCGCTGTATCAGGTCCAGACAAGCCTCGACATGCTGTACGCATGCAAAAAGAAGTTAGAGATAATGAAATCAGAAATATGAAATTGAAGTCACAAGAATATACATCTCGGTCTAACTCTTTATCTTTGGTCATGGAGCGTGTGAACCACGCCTTGCCCGCCGGATCTATAATCGAAAATCCATTTTGCGTAGCCATTGGAATCGTAATTGGGGGCGGATGTTCTTGTTGGTACCACGTGTTGAAATTGTTTTCAATTTTTCAATGGTGTCCATCTCACAACATTATCACCGGGCAGACTGACTACGTGCGACCCATCGGTTAAATACCGTGGTTGTTTAGTAGTCTGATGGGTCGTCAATCTTCTGTCAATTGCATCATCCGCCTTTTGTTTACCCAATTGTACAACACTTGGACCAGCAGCTAAACAATATTCAATACATGATCAAGTTAGATAGTTTTTCACAATATAATTTCTAGTTTCGAAATTAAAAATCAAATAACTTACTATAATCAATCCCGGCTCCACAACCGATGCACAGTTGGTGGGAGTACACAATGACGTTTGTCGTAGCCTCGGAGTATCTATACCAAATATAATCGAGATCTCAATTAACGATAACAAACAATAAAATACCTATGTTAATAATGAAAAATTCAATATAAATTAACTTACTATAAAAAGTATGGAACTCCACATTTGAAGATTCCTCAACATTAACATGTGAAGGGGGAGGGGTAGTATCATCGCCAGTATCTGCATCAAAATTGACACTCTCATCAATTAACAATAACAAACAATATCTATGTTAATAATACAAAATTCAATATAAATCAACTTACTAAACAATATTTAGATGTAAATAACATAATGCTTACCCGAATCAAACGTAGTCTCCATATAAGGATCGTCCACCAAAAACTCGTCGACCAAATCCTTATGTTGGCCCCCCTCCTCGACTCTCTCCTGCTGAACTCCCTCCAGCTGCACTCCATTTTTCCCGGGTTGGGAAACTCCTTCAAGAATCTTATCAAACCCGAACATCATCAAGTTGTCAGTCGGGGTAGGCGATGAATGAGTATCTTGTCAGTGCGAGGATGATGAGTATCTTGACCAGTGTAGGCGATCGGTATCTTGATCGATATAATGACCATGTGTAGACCGATCAGGGGCAGACTGGATGACATCGTTTGCATCAACCCCTTAAGTTCAAGAAGTATCGCCCCATGCTCATTCTGTCGCTGAACTACCTCTCGAAGTACTTGCCGGTTCTCATCATTCTGTCGGTGAATTTCCTCCCGAATCTCATTCAGCCCATTATCTATGCTTCTCTTCACATCCCTATAAAGACCAGCAGCTTCATCTTCTCCATTAAGCCCATTTCAGTGTAGGAACTGTGTGGCACATGTCGTGAATGAGGAGGTGAAGGTGACTCATATGGAGAGGGATGTGAAGTAGAGGCTGACTGTTGTGTAGTAGAGCGTGGCTGCTGTGTAGTGGATGGACGTCTATGAGGTGGCCGTGCAATTGGTGCAGCCCGAGGGATCACACATGGTGGCTCAGTAATCTCCGCATCAGGGATGCCCCTAGCTGCCATCAACTCCCTATCAACTTCCCTTGCACCTAGATATCCTATAACACGGCTCTGCAAACAATGTTTATTTCATTAGAATTAACAATAACAAAATGTTTAACCATACCGGATATAATTAAAAGGAAATATTTATTAAGCTTATTACCTTATTTGCCTTCGGCAAAAACGTCTTCCATTGCGGAGGGGGATTCTTACAACTCCATCTCATCATCTGAGGAGCTGCATCAGGAGTTCTGAGGTGGCAGCAACAGTCGGAACACCAATATCCTGGAGGGTCTCGTAAGCCCAAAACTGTAAGGCATGTATAACCCCTTGTACCGCCGTCGCTTTCCTTGTGCTTTCCTTGTAAATTATTTATCATGTGGCAAATATTTTTATAGGTGTGATCCCACAACCAAGTACCCCAAGGAAAGTCATTTAAGCCTTCTATATTCGCAACCAAATAGAAGGTCTCACGAGGTACGCCACTAGTCTCATCATGACCCATCATAATCCCGTGAATAAGGTAGACTAAACCTACATGGTAGAGAACTTCAGGATTCTTAGCCTGATCCAATAACCATCTCTCAATATCCAATATGGTGCTCAGACGGGAGTGAAGCTCATGGATGTGGCCGTGTGTCCCCTCATCAAAACACTTGGAATAAGGTTCGGGAGGTTCCGGGAGATCCCCAAACATAAAACCAATCATCATGCAAAACTCCCGCCTACCGAACTTCGCGGTCATCTCACCAAATCTAAAATGAAGCTCAGATAAACGGCATTGAAACATACATATTGAAAAACCTTGGAGGAAAACTGCCATTCATTGTATATTTCAATGAATTGTCGAAAAACCCCACCTCTCAATATTTCCTCAAATCTGATCCTTCTCATGTGAATTTCAAGAAGATCCCGGAGCTTGGTCTTTTCCCCTCTAAAAGTCCATGTCAAATTTTCCCTTTGTTTGTAGACATCAGAACCATGTGGACAATCAACTGTTAACAAACAAATGGAATGGATTATTATCAACAATCAACAATGCAAATGAAAAATAAACCCTAAACCATGACTAAGTCTAAGTTTGTAGCCACAAATTGAATGTTTTTATCAAATTACAATCAAGAAAAACCTAAACCCTAATAACCTAAATTGTAGAAAAAAAACTAAACTGGAAATCTGCATACAAAACTGGAGAAAAAACCATAATAACCAAAAAAAACTGCAGTTCTCTACGTTTAAACGTAGGGTCTCTACGTCCAAACGTAGAAACCTTACGTTTAGACGTAGAGAAATGCAGGTCTCTACGTCCAAACGTAGAAAATACGTTCTTCTTCTAAAACCCCCATTCTTCAACCCAAAAAACCAAAAATCAGGCTAAACCAACAATATAAGGCTAAACAATATCAGACCAACAAAACTAAACCACTACAAACCACTAAAAATTGGGAAATACATATCAGATAAAGGGAAATAATAATTGCAGCCTAAAACGTTGTAAATAGAATATAATGGGAAATACACACTTTCGGTATTGGGTTGATCAATTGTACTTGAGAGATTGTGGCAAATCTAAACTTTTCTTGCAAAATCGTCGTCCAGACGTAAGGGAACTTCCTGAAAACGTAGGGATATGAACGTTTGAAAAAGGATAGAAGAGAGAGACAATGTAATTCAAAACTTCATAGATTCCTTACGTTTAAACGTAAGGTTTCTACCTTGAGTGCTTTTTAGTATCAGATGCGCATTTGAATTTCATTACGTTTAAACGTAAGGATCCTTACATTTACCTTATTTTCCATGTCAGAAAAGACATGATCTGATTTGTAAGTGTCAGGCCTGACACAACCTGATTTTCCAATTTCTGCTTGCATGCTTATCAAGTACAAGTGTCTAGTCAAATGTATCTTATCTTTAATCACTTGTCTGTCTTTTCCGGATCATTATTAGGACATTGGTTGAACTTGAGTTGATGTCATGAACTGCTAAGAGCAAGTGTAATAAGGTCATTTTCGACCCACTAAACTTGATATTTTCAAAGTTTCTAACTTTTTCTTGTTTTGAGTTAAAATAATAGTGAACTTGTAGACACACTTTTTCTCCACCACGTCAATAAACGATTCCAGAAATAGAATTGGCAGGTGGGGTGATCGAGATTTTCTCTCTCTTACTTTCTGTCCCATCAAACATTAGTTTATTTCTTTTGAGTGGGGATATCGACACTTATAGTACCTCATATTTTAGCATTATCTCAAAAAAAGCGACCCTTATGTTTTTTAATGGAAAATTTGGTCCCCTAGGTTTATGTTTTTTTCCTTCAGTTTTAGGACAATTTCAGATCTTCCGTCAAACTTAACGTGATAAAACGTTAACATAAAACCTGGCTAATCCACGTAATCTTTTATTATAAAAAAAAATCCACTTATTCTTCATTTGCCACGTATTCTTCCAATTTTTTTTTTTTTGGGAGAATTGCTCCGATGCCATTCCCAAAAGAACGGTCATTTAGTCGAACACCAAAAATACATTAAAAAAAATCTTGTCTTTCTATAATCTTATTCCCTCTTCCTTCCGACGTCCTTTTCTTCCATAACCTTTTTCATCTCCTTCCTTTTCTAAACACCAAAAATTTGCAGGTTTATTTTTCTTCAATTTTGCAGGAAAAATTGCATAAATCTTACAGGTATATGAAGAAATCCTCAATCCATTGAGGATTTGCAAGAATTCGAATCAAAATAAAAGAAGCGGGAAAATGTAAGAACACTAAAATGAAGAAGATGAACTTGAATTCATTGAATGTTTCAATTAAATGTTACAGCTGCATTGTTCTATGTATATCAAAATCCAAAACCACCAAACATCAAGTGTAATCGTCCTAAGATATCTTAAAAACTACAGACTTCTTTAATAAACAGAGTCTTGAGATTAATTAGAAAAATGAGGTCAACTGTATTCTTGAACAAAATATACGATGAAGATCTTGCATCCAGTAAAAGACATAAACCTTAAAAATGTTAAATTCATAACATTTCCACACCTTGTGACATCAGGGGCGTGAACTAAATCCTTCACACATCATGTTCCACTATATTTGCACAGAGATCGAATAAAATTGTTGAAAAAAGAACCATTTCCTCCTTCTCGTCTGCGTTATTGCTGCCTTTCTTTCATCTCCGCCGCCACAATTGGGCAGCTTCACCGCCGGATGTTGAATTTTATGTAATCGAACTGAAACAATTGTAAACGAGCTAAAACAATCAAGAACAGGACGAATGAAGAACATAACGATTGAAGAAGACGAAGTGTAGAAATTAAAAAAATGGAAAAAGCGGGAAAACTTCATTTTATCATTTCTGGGAAATTCTCAACAATACAATGAAATTGAACTTTCAGAGAGGTGGATTACAACTACTAAAGGAGTATATATAGGCTGAATCAGTTGTAACTGATTGCAACAAACTCTAACTGTTTCTTCTCCTATGTGTTCGACGAAATGCCTCAATGGCCAAAAAACTACTCACAACCGTGTGCACTTCCTGATGTTTTGGTATTGTTTTGTCTCGTTTTCCGTGTTTTATAGGATGTATCGAATCTGGAGCATTGGAGAATGGATCTGGACCAAAAGGAATGCATTGGGCTAAGTGATTGAAGTCCAAAAAGAAGCTTGCTGAAGAAAAAGAAGAATAGAAGGCCCGGTAGGCCCGGTAAACCGGCGTCTTGTGGAACACGAAATTCATTCTGCCGCATTATCTAAGTCGGTTAGGGTTTTAGAGAGTCTTAAGTCGGCCATTGTATCTATATAAGGCCGTATCATCTGATTATTACATACATCTCGAATATCTTTGAATACATTACAATTATTATTATGCAATAAAGTTTTCTTGAGATTTGGAGAGTTAATTTTGGTTTCCTTCCTTCTTCCATCATCTCTAGCTTAAGTAGATCAAGCTAGATCTCCATTGTTGAAGGTATGAAGCTTTGAACGTTCCTTTTTGTCTTCAATATGGTAGATCTGTTCGTATTTATGTGTTTTAGTTAATTTGCATGTTTAACAACCCCATAATTTACTTATTTTAATCGTATTGAGCAATGTCGATCCAGAAATTAGGAAAAGCCGCCCTCGGTAACCCGGCGGTCTATACCGGTTTACCGAGGCATGTTTTAGAAAACCTAAACTCGGATTCATTACAGCTACATTGATCGGCAGTAATAATTAAAACGAGTAGTAGGTCTGGCCAATCTAATATTCATAATTCGTAAATTAACATGAAGGACCACAAGTGAAGTGTTAATTAGGACATTGTCTTGAATGGACCCTAGGAACGTGCTGGTCAATGTCGACAGCTGTCTAAGCCGGTTAGCTGTATGAGTTAGCGCTCAATATCGACAATTCTAGTTCTTTATGCGTATGGGCTATTACGGACCAATTAAGGAGGGTAGCTTGCGTATAGATTGTCTACTGCCATTGTCAGAGTAGATAGGGTTACGAATTGCACCCGTAACTGATAATGATACTTAAAATGAAAGCTCACGATTAATCTAAGGAAATTATGTGGGAAAGTAAACATAACGATTAACTAATCCAAGTTAGTAGATCGGTGAGGAGAGGGAGAGGTATACCATGTTTGTTTTCTTTTATGTTATTGTTGGTCAATGACCGCCTCTATGTTGCTTCTCAATTAGGTTAGAATCGTTTATACTTATAAGTTGCATTGTCTCAGTGGGATCGACCTGAGTCGCATTTACTATACTGCGATGTACCTAGTATTCTTGCTAGTAATATCGACGGTAGTGATCATGACTTACACGCGATCAATGTGGCTTCATATATACATCTTCATCTAGATCTCCATGTAAGAAAGCATTGTTTACATCTAATTGATGTAAAAGCCATCCTTGTTGAGCAGCTAGTGCCATAAATAATCTGATTGTTGTTTGCTTTACAACTGGAGAAAAGGTTTCCAGAAAATCTATTCCTTCAGTTTGTGTGAAGCCTTTAGCTACCGATCTAGCTTTATACCTTTCTATGGATCCATCTGATTTCCTTTTTATTCTATAAACCCATTTGGAACCAATAGGTTTTACTGATACAGGTAACTTCACAAAAGTCCAAGTATTTGTTTTCTCCAAAGCTTCCAATTCCAGATTCATGGCATCCTGCCATTTTGGATCCTGTGCTGCCTATGCATAAGTGTTAGGCTCCATATCCTGATTGATGTTTTCTATGAACCCCTGATAACTTGAGGACAGATTAGTATATGTAATAATAGAATCAATAGAATGAAGAGATGTCCTCTTTTTGTCAGTACCACAAACATAATCATTAAGATAAGATGGTGGATGTCTGTGTCTAGTAGGTCTTGTAGGGACAAGATCAAGATTGTCAGGAATATCTGAGCTTTCATTTTGATTTTCTTGATCAATGTTATGCCCTAATATTGGAACTGTTACAGGATCAGAGATCACAGTATCATCCATCATAGGCTTTGGTAAACAAGGATTGTCAATGGTAAGATTATCAGAAAAAGGGAAAATATGTTCGTGAAATATGACATTTTTAGACATAGTGATGGATCTGGAAGAAATGTCCAGAAGCCTATACCCTTTTATGTGAGGTTCATATCCAAGAAAAACAGCTTTGGCACTTCTATTATCAAATTTACCTCTACCTTGTGCATATGTTGAAACAAAACATAAACAACCAAACACTTTGAGATTATCATAGCTAGGATCAGTGCCATACAATAAGGAGTGTGGTGTTTTATTGCCAAGCAAAGGAGTAGGAATGAGATTGATTAAGTACACTGCATGACTAACATAATATCCCCAATATTCTATAGGTATACTAGACTGTATTCTTAAATCCCTAGCTACATTCAATATATGATGATGTTTCCTTTCAATGCCTCATGGAATCTAATACATACTATAAGAGCTTAGTAGGCAAGCTTTTATATCTGGGAAACACAAGACCAGATATAGCATTTCCTGTCCAACAATTGAGTCAATTCCTGGGCAAGCCTAATGAAGCTCATCTTAAGACAGCATATAGACTTCTTAGATTTCTTAAATCAGCACCAAGAAAGGGTCTTTTCTTCCCTAGCAAAGGAGAGATCAAACTGAAAGCCTTCAATGATTCAGACTGGGTAGGATGCAAGAAAACAAGAAGGTCTGTCACTAGATTCCTTGTTTTCTTGGGCAATGCTTTAATCTCATGGAAATCAAAGAAACAACCAACAGTTTCTAGAAGCTCCAGTGAAGAAGAATAAAGAGCAATGGCAATAACAGCATGTGACATTCTGTGGATCATCTACTTACTCAAGGACTTTCAAATTGATCACACAGATGTGGCGCCCCCATATTGTGACAGTCAAAGTGCATTGGACATTGTAGAGAATCATGTTTTTCATGTGTTGGACTTATTTTTATGTTTTAGTGATGAGTGCCTGCCTAGCTGTTATAGAGCAAAGACAAAAAGATGTCTAGATCAAATGTATAGGTTTATTAGAGTTTGATCTTAGATAGATTTGATCAAACAAGCACTGTAAATGGTCAGCTGACTAATATCAGCAGACCTGTCTATATCGGTAAGGTACCTAGGTCAGTAGACTAGTTAGGAACCTGCTGAAGACTGAAGGCTGAGGACTCAAACTCAGTTATTGAAGGCTTAGGGATCAAACTTATTATTTAAAGTCAAGGATATGGAATCAGAATTTAGGGAAGTCTGTGATGACCTAAACTGATTACATATACCTTTTGTACAAGGTCTAAGTTCCACAAGTTAAGTGATGATTGGAACTTAGTTATGTTTAAATGGTGTAATCTAACTTCATAAATAAAAGTTAGATAAAAGAAGTCAGCTGCATTGTTTCATAAACACAGCATGATATGGATCAGCTGACTGATATGTATTTCAGCAGATGGTCACAGGAACCTCCTGATACATATACTTCGAATTATTCAAAGGCTACATTGGAAGATTACAAAGAAAGGGACAACTAACAACCTCTGATTTTATCAAACAAATCAATGGTTAAGATTAAAGGGACATTGGGATGATTCAGACATTTATCCAATGGATACAAGTCAAAGAGTGGACAGATCAGATATCATTGTCAAAAGGAATCGACGATTGTCACCCTAGAAAACGATCGAGAAAAAGCAAGTCAAGATGGAGACAAATCCAAAACGGCTATGTTTGAATTTCAAACATAAGTCACAAGTATTTCTACCTATAAATAGAGGACTCCTAACTCAGATACAAGTGATGATTTTTGAAGAAAAATAAGGATCAAACACCCTGCTGACCCTACTGAGCATAAGGCTACTGATCCAGTACAACTCTTCAAGTGTAATCTGCATTCAAGCTACACCAAGTTTACACACTTGAAGACATCAAGCTGCTGATCATATCATCCCGATCAAGCTGCTGAAAGCTGAATCACTTACTTGATTCAAACTTTCTTTCACAAGGAATCTACTGAAGACAGTGAAGCACATCTGTGTGTCAAGGACTGTTGTTTGTGGTGGAGCTTGTGAAGAGGCAATCCTACCCTTCAAGGACCAAGTGGAAGACTTTGGAGCAAAGAATCCTACTGCTCCAAGTGTTCAGTTTGTGAAGCCATAGTTATTGGTGAAGGACAAGCAACTCAGGGATTTTTGTATCAGCTACCTCAAGAATCTCTAGTGAATTACCTCCAACATCACAGGAGAAGAGTGGACTAACAGGATTACACCACCTGGAACCACTATAAAATCTGCCTACTTACTTTCTGCATTTATATTCTGCATTTAGTATAACTAGCACATCAACCTACTGAATCTAGCATCTGAATCACACACACTACTGAGTATCTAATACTTGGTATCATATTTAACAACAAGTAATAAGGCTTAATTTTTTATATATTCCATTTGCACAAATTCAAGAAACTCATCATCAACGGACTCTCGACGGTCGACCATTTCTTTGAAAGTTCTTGAGTTTGTTAACACCAAAAGTTTTAAGTGTTAAGTTTATTCACCCCCCTCTAAACTTAACCAAAGCCTTTTCAAGGGACCAATAATTGGTATCGGAGCGATTATACGCTGCAAGTAATCATACTTGTTGTGCTTGTGAAAATACTTTGAAAACTTTTTCAAGTTTCTGATTTTCAAAGCTTTGCATCATGGATAACAACCAGTATGCTAGAACAATGTTGATGTGTTCTTTAGATCGTTTTGATGAGTATAAACTTCGTATGCAGTCTTATATAGCTGCAACACATGATGAAATGATTGATGTGCTAACAGATGGACCACTGGAGATTACCAAGTCAGTAACAGTGGGAGATGAGACACAGTACATTCCAAATCCAAAAAGAGAATGGACTGCTGAAGATAGAAAAAGAGCAATCCTCAACAATATTGCTATTGATATTATATACAGAACCTTGGATAGCAATATGTATATGAAGGTGAAGGATTGCAAGACTGTAAAGGAACTTTGGGACAAGTTGCAATTAATCTATGAAGGCACTGATGCAATTAAAAAGAACAAGATCAGTGTGGCAAAGAAGAAGTTCCAGGAGTTCAAAATGAAACCAAATGAGACCATTGAACAAATGGAATCAAGATTCAATGCAATCATGGATGAACTCACCTACTTGAGTGTGAAGTACTCACAAGAAGAAATCAACTCAAAAATCTTGGAAGCATTACACCAAAGAAGTTTGGGAGATGAAGGTGAACTGCCATAGAAGAAATGAGAAGTTTACATGAAGAGGACACCTTCAAACCTGCTTTGATCTTAAGGCTTATGAATTTAGCAAGAAGCTTGTACACGAGGTGAAAAATAAGAACCAAAGACCACCTTGCATTGGTCGCTTCACACCAAGAAGAAACATCGAGAGCTCAAGATGATCTACTGGATGAGATGCAAGAGTAGATTGCCCTACTGAGCAAGAAAATCAGAATGATGAAAACAGGAAAGGGTTCTCCAAGGAATTTCACAAAGAAATTCAGTGAAAAGAAAAAGGAAGAATCAAATAAAGACAATGATTACTTGTGCTATCATTGCAAGAAACCAGGACACTTCAAACTTGACTGTCCTGAATTAAAACAGAAAAAGGAACCTGATTATCTTTGCTTTAATTGCAAGAAGCATGGACATTTCAGACCTGATTTTCCAAACCTACTGAAGACCAAGAGTCAACAAAGAAGATCTGGCAAGAAAACTATGGTTGCTGAAGATGAATCAGGATATGAAGTAGAATCAGAAAAGGGAAATGAATCTGATGATACTGCACTTGTTGCTGAGATGGAAGATTATGCTTTAATGGCTAATATGGATGAAACAGATGAGGTATACAATTATGTATCTATTAACACTCCTGCTGGAAGTGATTGTGAATCAACTTGTGGTTCAAATCCTAAAAATTCTGACAATGAAAAAACTTTGGATGCCATCCTTAATCAAGTTATGAGATTGTGAAGGCTGAAAAATAAGCTCTTCAATCAGAAGTTGAAAGATTAAATGCTGAATTAAGAGTTCTCAAAGGAAAGGAAAAAAAAGTTAGACAGAATCAGCATAAGCTCTTTGTACATTCGATGTTTCGCTAAGTCTCACGAACCATCTTGTTCCTCCACTGCATTCAAATCTGGAAAGCCTTATGATGATAGAATAGGTCTTGGATTTGGAACTCAACAATCCAATAAGAGTGGATCCAGTAAGGTCACTGAACCTAGTACCGGAATTGGTCCTAAGTTTGTGCCTGCACAAGATCCAACTCCCAAAAGGGTTCTTTGAGGCGAGAAAGCCCTCTTGAGAAAACTTCAAGGAAGCAAAATCGAAAGTCAAGGAAGTCAACGACTCTAATAAAAGAATAAATCTAAAAATAGGACTGATGTGCCTTCTAGACCTGCTAGCAGACCTGCTACCAAGTCTGTTGGACCACACAAAATAAAAAATTAGAAATATTCCAAGGATAAGAATCCTAAATCCAAAAATGCTAATCAATCAAGGGATACTTATCTCAGGGGGAAATGTAGATTGTTCCCTACTGATGATGATTGGAATATTCCTGCACTTTCTACTGCTAGAAACAACAGATATAACCATCTTTGCTAGGATAAAACCTAAGCAATGGAATCGTGAGAGACTCGTGAGAGGACTTTTACAAGACCTCAATGAGACTCCATATTACATGGTGTACATTCTAACAGACAAAGAAACCCATGGTTATCCTAGTGCTTCTAACAAAAGAAATCACTTTAAACAACATTATATTCCAAAAGGCCAGAAAGCATATGTGAATCCTACACAACCAACTGTTAGACCTTACGGATGTGTAGAATACATGTATGAACCAAAGTATGATACCTTTCAAAGAAGACCTTATGGAAACTTTCCAAGGGTCATGCTTACCACTGACCATTATGGACCCAAACAGGTTTGGTTACCTAAAATGCACTAACTTTGTTTTGTAGGGTGTCTGGTACTTTGACGGTGGATGTTCCAGACATATGACAAAGAATAAGCACTGTTTGTCAAGTTTTATGGCAAAGGATGGTCCAAGAGTGAATTTTGGCAACAAGAACACACCAGGATACATAAAAGGATATGGCACACTTGTGAGAAATGGATTAACAATCAGGAATGTTGCATATGTGGAAGGACTGGACTACAACCTGCTGAGCGCTGGACAATTTTGTGACATGGGATACAAGGTCACTTTTGACAAAAACACATGTATTTTCATTAGTGAAAGAGGTGATCAAGTTGTATTGGCTAGAAGAAGACAACAAAACATGTATGTTGTGGATTGGTCTACTGCTGTTCCAGAAACATGCCTAATTGTGCATACCAAGTCAGAACTTAATTGGTTATGGCATAAGAAGTTGAATCATCTAAATTTTGATGATATCAATCAGTTGGTGAAGAAGAAACTGGTAATTGGTTTACCTGAGATCACATTCAGAAAGGATGCTATTTGTGATGCCTGTCAGCAAGGTAAACAGACAAAGTCAAGCTTCAAGTCAAAGACTAAACAATCAACAAAAAGAGTTTTAGAGCTGGTGCACATTGATCTATTTGGACCAGTAACACCAACAAGTTTAACAGGAAATAAGTACACTTTGGTAGTTGTGGATGATTATTCAAGATACACTTGGGTGATATTCATGAACAAGAAAAGTGAAACACTTCAAAAGATGCCTGAACTTTTGAAGAGATTACAAAATGAGAAAAGTTTGACAATAGTGAAGATCAGATCGGACAAGGGTACTAAATTTCTCAACAAAGTTATAAGAGAATATTGTGAACAGAATGGTGTACTACATCAAGCTGTCTTCTTTGGTACACCTCAAAGAAAAAATAGGGTTCTTTGAAAGAAGAAATAGAACTCTAAAAGAAGCGGGAAGAACTATGATTTGTGAAGCATTACTTCTAAAAAGATATTGGTGGAAAGCGATTAATACTGACATGCTATACACAAAATGTAACCTCAGTGAACAAGAAGGCTGCTGAAGACACCTTATGAGATTTGGAATGGAAGAAAACCTAATATATCTTACTTCCATCCATTTGGAAGCAAGTGTTTTATCTTGAATCATAAGGAACAATTGAAGACATTCCAACCAAAATCAGATGAAGGAATATTCTTATGATATTCTTCAGTTAGCAAGGCATTCAGGTTACTGAACAAAAGGACACTGAAACATGAAGAAACAATACATGTTGTATTTGATGAACCTAAGTTCACTTGAATGGAAGATGAAGCTTCAGAACCTGCTGAGAATCAACAAGTCACTGATCCAGAATGTGTTGAAGTTTTGGAAAGGTTTAATGACTTAAAGGTTTCGATTCGCGCTTTGTTGAACACCCTGCGGTGACACTCTTGATGCATCAATCGAAGAATCACAGCAGATCGCTTTTGACGAGCTCTTTGTAGAAGTTGTTGATTCCTCCCCTATAAAGGCTGCTGAGCCTACTGAAGCTGCACAAGTTGTTGTTGAGCAACTTGGTGAAGAGCCACAGCAGACTACAGGGTCTGCACCTGCTGTGGAAGTTGGAACGTTGGTACAAGACCCTGCAAATTTTGCAAGAAGTCAGGGGGAAGAGCAATCTGTTGCTAACCCTGCTGAAGAACATGTTAGTCAGGGGAACCCAGTGTGGAACAGATGGAGGTAGTAGGTACTAATATACAACCAGAGCAACCTACTGACCTAGATGCATCTGTTGAAGAAACTATGACTCTGTTTTGTTGAGACCTTTGGAGGTCGAGAGAGTGGGTGATGACACTCTAGAAAGCCAACCATGCCCTTTGAAAGAAAAGAAAAAAGAAGAAAGAAGGGTATGTTGATCCAAAGCTCCAAATGGTAGTTGATTACTTTCGGTGGAAGTTTGGTTTTTATAAAAGACAAAAGCTAGCTGCAGAACCAATGACAGATTTTGAGGAGTGGGCTTTTGAGAAATTAGGAGTGGAGAATCTGCTGGATTTGGTTCATACCGCTCTTTTGGAAGCTAAATTGATGGATCTCCTTGATCAACAAAAGAAGGAATAGGGTATCAAGTTCAGAGATCCTAGAGATGAATCAGACAGTGATTCATCATCATCTGATTCTGGTGATGATTATCCCTCTGGTCCAGGAGGAGTCAGTAGGACTACTTTATTAAATGAACCAAGTGTATAATAGTCCACTAATATTGGTAGGTCTGTTGAGGGCCAGCAGTCTGGACAAATGAATGAGGATGTGGAAAATCTCACCATAGATGGTCTTGAGGCCTTAATAAATGATAGGATAAATCTTGGAGGCAACAGATGGTTGGTGTTTGAGATGCTTTATTTGTTGAAGAACTCACTTGAGCATACTTGATGATCAACAAACTGTAGATTTGGAGCAGGTGGTTCAGCTCACGAGACTCGTGACAAACACTGAACAAAGGTTGGAACCGGTGGTACAGTTCTTTGAGGTACAAACAAACACTGGACAAATGTTGGAACTATCTTTGGGTTTGGAGGAAACCCTGCTTTGTTGTTGTAAACAGTGATTGTAGTGGAGCCCTCTTGGAGACAAGACCACTGTGTAGGAAAGATGGTCGGCAGATCTTTGTGTATTGATGAGGATGATGAGCAATTCTTTGGACTATGAATACAATGATGAAGAATTTCAAGTGCCTGAAGAAGAAAATGTTACTGATGAACCACAACAGGAATTTGTACCCATTTTTGAGGAACCTGCCCGAGATCATATCCTAGAGAAGTTTCAGGGTCCTAACCCTACTGGGAGAGACATGAGCTATGCCGTAGTTGTCAGCAGACAAATAGCATAATACAATGTTGAAGAGCCTGCTGATGAAGCTGCTGGACCCTACGAACGTGCTGGTCAATGTCGACAGCTGTCTAGGCCGGTTAGCGATATGAGTTAGCGCTGAATATCAGCAATTCTAGTTCTTTATGCGTATGGGCTGTTACGGACCAATTAATGAGGGTAGCTTGTGTATAGATTGTCTACTGCCATTGTCAGAGTAGATAGGGTTAGGAATTGCACCCGTAGCTAATAATGATACTTAAAATGAAAACTCACGATTAATCTAAGGAAATTATGTGGGGAAGTAAACATAACGATTAACCAATCCAAGTTAGTAGATCGGTGAGGAAAGGGAGAGGTATACCATGTTTGTTTTCTTTTATGTTATTGTTGGTCAATGACCGCCTCTATGTTGCTTTTCAATTAGGTTAGAATCGTTTATACTTATAAGTTGCATTGTCTCAGTGGGATCGACCTGACTCGCATTTACTATACTGCGATGTACCTAGTATTCTTGCTAGTAATATCGACGTTAGTGATCATGACTTACACGCGATCAATGAGGCTTCATATATACATCTTCATCTAGATCTCCATGTAAGAAAGCATTGTTTACATCTAATTGATGTAAAAGCCATCCTTGTTGAACAGCTAGTGCCATAAATAATCTGATTGTTGTTTGCTTTGCAACTGGAGAAAAGGTTTCCAGAAAATCTATTCCTTCAGTTTGTGTGAAGCCTTTAGCTACCGATCTAGCTTTATACCTTTCTATGGATCCATCTGATTTCCTTTTTATTCTATAAACCCATTTGCAACCAATAGGTTTTACTGATACAGGTAACTTCACAATAGTCCAAGTATTTGTTTTCTCCAAAGCTTCCAATTCCAGATTCATGGCATCCTGCCATTTTGGATCTTGTGCTGCCTGTGCATAAGTGTTAGGCTCTATATCCTGATTGATGTTTGCTATGAACCCCTGATAACTTGAGGACAGATTAGTATATGTAATAACAGAATCAATAGAATGAAGAGATGTCCTCCTTTTGTCAGTACCACAAACATAATCATTAAGATAAGTTGGTGGATGTATGTGTCTAGCAGGTCTTGTAGGGACAAGATCAAGATTGTCAGGAATATATGAGCTTTCATTTTGATTTTCTTGATCAATGTTATGCCCTAATGTTGGAATTGTTACAGGATCAGAGATCACAGTATCATCCATCATAGGCTTTGGTAAACAAGGATTGTCAATGGTAAGATTATCAGAAAAAGGGAAAATATGTTCATGAAATATGACATTTTTAGACATAGTGATGGATCTGGAAGAAATGTCCAGAACCCTATACCCTTTTATGTGAGGTTTATATCCAAGAAAAACAGCTTTGGCACTTCTATTATCAAATTTACCTCTACCTTGTGCATAGGTTGAAACAAAACATAAACAACCAAACACTTTGAGATTATCATAGCTAGGATCAGTGCCATACAATAAGGAGTGCGGTGTTTTATTTCCAAGCAAAGGAGTAGGAATGAGATTGATTAAGTACACTACATGACTAACACAATATCCCCAATATTCTATAGGTATACTAAACTGTATTCTTAAATCCCTAGCTACATTCAATATATGATGATGTTTTCTTTCAATGCCTCTTGGAATCTAATACATACTATGGGAGCTTAGTAGGCAAGCTTCTATATCTGGGAAACACACGACCAGATATAGCATTTCCTGTCCAACAATTGAGTCAATTCCTGGACAAGCCAAATGAAGCTCATCTTAAGGCAGCATATAGACTTCTTAGATTTCTTAAATCAGCACCAGGAAAGGGTCTTTTCTTCCCTAGAAAAGGAGAGATCAAACTGAAATCCTTCAGTGATTCAGACTGGGCAGGATGCAAGAAAACAAGAAGGTCTGTCACTGGATTCCTTGTTTTCTTGGGCAATGCTTTAATCTCATGGAAATCAAAGAAACAACCAACAGCTTCTAGAAACTCCAGGTGAAGCGAATCACGAGCAAATGGCAATAACAAAGATGTGACATTCTGTGGATCATCTACTTACTCAAGGACTTTCAAATTGATCACAAAGATGTGGTGCCCCCATATTGTGACAGTCAAAGTGCATTGGACATTGTAGAGAATCATGTTTTTCATGTGTTGGACTTATTTTTATGTTTTAGTGATGAGTGCCAGACTAGCTGTTATAGAGCAAAGGCAAAAAGATGTCTAGATCAAATGTATAGGTTTATTAGAGTTTGATCATGGATAGGTTTGATCAAACAAGCAATTTGTAAATGGTCACCGACTAATATCGTGAGACTTTGTCTATATCGATAAGGTACTAGGTCGATGAGACCAGATTAGGAACCTCTTGAAGATCAAGGTGAGGACTCAAACTCAGTTATTGAAGGCTAAGGGATCAAACTTAGTATTTAAAGTCAAGGATATGGAAATAGAATTTAGGAAAATCTGTGATGACCTAAACTGATTACATATACCTTGTGTACAAGGTCTAAGTCCCACAAGTTAAGTGATGATTGGAACTTAGCTATGTTTAAATGGTGTAATCTAACTTCATAAATAAAAATTAGATAAAAGAAGTTAGCTGCATTGTTTCATAAACACAACAAGATATGGATCAGCTGACTGATATGTATTTTAGCAGACTTATGGTCACAGGAACCTGCTAAGACATATACTTCGAATATTCAAAGGCTACATTGGAAGATTACAAAGAAAGGGACAACTAACAACCTCTGATTTTATCAAACAAATCAATGGTTAAGATTAAAGGGACGTTGGGATGATTCAGACATTTATCCAATGGATACAAGTCAAAGAGGAACAGATCAGATATCTTGTCAAAAGGAATCGGCGATTTTAGTCCTAGGAACAGTCAGAAAAAGCAAGTCAAGATGGAGACAAATCTGAAACGGCTATGTTTGAATTTCAAACATAAGTCACAAGGATTTCTACTTATAAATAGAGGACTCCTAACTCAGATACAAGTGATGATTTTTGAAGAAAAATAAGGATCCATCATGAGCTATCAGAATTAAATCGATCAAACACCCTGCTGACCCTACTGAGCATAAGGCTATTGATCCAGTACAACTCTTCAAGTGTAATCTGCATTCAAGCTACACCAAGTGTACACACTTGAAGACATCAAGTTGCTGATCATATCATCCTGATCAAGCTGCTGAAAGCTGAATCACTTACTTGATTCAAACTTTCTTTCACAAGGAATCTACTGAAGACAGTGAAGCACATCTGTGTGTCAAGGACTGTTGTTGTGGTGGAGCTGGTGAAGAGGCAATCCTACCTTCAAGGACCAAAGTGGAAGACTTTGGAGCAAAGACAATCCTACTGCTCCAAGTGTTCAGTTTGTGAAGCCATAGTTATTGGTGAAGGACAAGCAACTCAGGGATTTTTGTAACAACTACCTCAAGAATCTCTAGTGAATTACCTCCAACATCACAGGAGAAGAGTGGACTGACAGGATTACACCACCTGGAACCACTATAAAATCTGCCTACTTACTTTCTGCATTTATATTCTGCATTTAGTATAACTAGCACATCAACCTACTGAATCTAGCATCTGAATCACACACAGACTACTGAGTATCTAATACTTGGTATCATATTTAACAACAAGTAATAAGGCTTAATTTTTGATATATTCCATTTGCACAAATTCAAGAACTCATCGGTCAATTGATTGCTGGGTTGTTGAGTTTGTTAACTCCGAAAGTTTTAAGTGTTAAGTTTATTCACCCCCCCCCCCCCCCCTTTAACTTAACCAAAGCCTTTTCAAGCGACCAACATCATGAAAGGACAAAGCATATTGAGATAGATTGTCACTTTGTAAGGGAAAAATATCTAGCCAAGGTTCTAAAACCTTAACCTATTCAAACTCAAAACCAACCATCAAACCTTCTGACATAGACAAAGCTACATTCATAAGACTTTTACAAGCATACCCTCTCAAAGATATTTATGAACACAAATCCTGTTGAAGTGCACACGGTTGTGAGTAGTTTTTGGCAAGCTTCACCTAGTCCATACTGCACCAAGTTCAACTTGAGGGGGTGTTGAAGTGCACACGGTTGTGAGTAGTTTTTTGGCCATTGACGCATTTCGTCGAACACATAAGAGAAGAAACAGTTAGAGTTTGTTGCAATCAGTGACAACTGATTCAGCCTATATATAATCCATTAGTAGTTGTAATTCACCTCTCTGAAAGTTCAATTTCATTGTATTGTTGATAATTTCCCAGAAATGATAAAATGAAGTTTTCCCACTTTTTCCATTTTTAAATTTCAGAACTTCGTCTTCTTCAATCGTTCTGTTCTTCATTCGTCATGTTCTTGATTGTTTCAGCTCGTTTACAATTGTTTCAGTTTGATTTCAGGAGTCCTTACACAAGATTTTTGATGAACTATTCCTTTCTTTCTATAAAAGGCAACATATTGAATTCAACACCATGATCAGATCTGATGGTCTTAATGCATTTGTCAAACTGAGTTTGGACAAATGTACAAAAGGCTTGAAGAAGACCATCAGCTTCTGCTTTGGCTTTCATTAAAAAAAATCCATGTGAATCTTGTATATTCATCAACAATAGACAGAAAATATGTTTCTCCATTAACAGTTGGAACTCTGTTTGGACCCCCAATATCAACATGAACTAAATCAAAACAATGAGTAGTAAAAGAAACACTGACAGGAAATGAAGGCTTCTTTTGTTTTGCCAAAGGACAAATCATACAATCATTATTTGGTAGTTTTATGCTAGAATCTATAGACTGTAAAGTCTTTATTCTCTGTAATGAAGGGTGTCCTAGCCTAAAATGCCACAACATAGACTCAGAAAATATACAAGAATTGCAGACTGCACTGCATCTATCAATGTTAGGAGTCTTGAAATCAGCAAGAAGAAAATATAACCCATCCTTTTGATTAGCTAAACCAGTCCTCCTCATAGTTTTGTGTTCCTGCACAATAGCACTGTCAGGACCAAAAGAAACAGAAAAACTACTATCATGAGTAAGTTTCTTAACAGTTATTAGATTGTAAGTGAAGGATGGAATGCAAAATACATTTTGCAAGATAATATTCGTATTAATTCTAGCCTTGCCAATGTGTGTGACTTGAATAGGTGAGCCATTTGGTAATCTTACATATAAATTCTCAGCAATTCTAACATCAAACATAACTTTAAGAGAAAAAACAATATGGTCAGTGGCCCCTGAATCTAAGATCCAGTGTATCAAATTGCCATTGTTACCTTGCCCCTGAGAATTGGATCCAGCTGCCATGACCACTGAATTACAATGCGCATTTGAAGACTGCAAGCCCTAGATCAATGACAGTAGGTGATCATACTGAGTTTGAGAGATAGGTCCAGAATCTGAAGCCAATTGTTGTGCTGGAGGTGCATTTTCTGATGAATCTTGACAACCATCTGTGATTACATTGTTAGCAACAGGACATGTGCCTCTGCCATAAGACTTAAAATTGGGTGGAAAACCAAATTTCTTGTAACACTTGTCAACTGTATGTCCTTCTTTCCCATAGAATGTGCACACAGTCCTCTTTGAAACTCCTTGAGTATTCCTACCATTTCCTCTTTCTTGACCTCTGCCCTGAGGAAGATATCTAGCCTGCTGACTAGATACAACATTACAATCCACACCAGCAACAGGAAATTGTGAAGCTGTGGCCAGGATTACAGAATTTATACTTGCAGTGTTGTAATCTAGTTGTTGTTCATGATTCAAGGCCATTACAAATGCAGTTTTAATATCTGGCAATGGTAAAGTCATTAGAACCTGTGATTTGACTGTACTGAAGTTTCCATTTAACCCTTTCAAGAATCTTGTAGTATAGGCTTCATCATAATATTGCCGCATAATCTGCAAAGCAGGACATGTGCAAGAGGGATATGCCTTAATACAAGGTATTGATCCCATAGAGACTTAAGCTTTGTGTAATAATCTGTAACTGATAGATTGCCTTGCTTGGTTTTCTCTATCTCTTCTTCAAGATTTGAGAGTTTTTAAGCATTCTTCCTTCCAAATCTATCTTGGAAGTCAACCCAGATTTCACAAGCTGTATCAAAATAAATGACGCTCTCAGCAACTGTAGGCACCATTGAATTAATCAACCAAGAATGAACAAGATCATTCAATTGCATCCAATTCGAATACCCTGCATCTTCAGCATTAGGCATGGTGGATGTACCATCTACAAAACATAATTTGCCACGAGAAGATAACACCTTCGTGATCGCTCTTTTCCAATGATTATAGTTGCCCACGCCCTTTAACAAAGGTTGAACAAGAACAAGACTGGGATTATCGTTTCCAGTAGCCATTGGAGATAAACAAGAAATTGACGAGAACCTTCAAATTCAAGAAGAATAACAGGAAAGATTGACAGCGGAAAGCTAATTAAGCTCTGATACCATGTTGAATTTTATATAATCGAACTGAAACAATTGCAAACGAGCTGAAACAATCAAGAACAGAACGAATGAAGAACAGAACGATTGAAGAAGACGAAGTGCTGAAATTTAAAAATGGAAATAGTGGGAAAACTTCATTTTATCATTTCTGTGAAATTATCAACAATACAATGAAATTGAACTTTCAGAGAGGTGAATTACAACTACTAATGGAGTATATATAGGCTGAATCAGTTGTAACTGATTGCAACAAACTCTAACTGTTTCTTCTCCTATGTGTTCGACGAAATGCCTCAATGGCCAAAAAACTACTCACAACCATGTGCACTTCAACACTGAAACCTTCCCCATAGCTGCAAGTTGTGAAAGGGTCTTTTAATTTTGGATGGTTATTGTACACGAACTGGAAATTAAAAAACCCTTTCTTCTAATGAAATTAGGGATTTGTGAATTTTTTTCTTCAAAATTTGCTAATTTGGACCAAGGGGTAAAGTAAAAAATAGGTGAGTTTGAGGAGGAAAAAAAAAATTTGAAAGAATACATGGCAAATAAAAGAATAGGTGGATTTTTTTTTATAATAAAATATTACGTGGATTATCCAGGTTGGATGCTAATGTATTAAAACGTTAAGCTTGACGGAAGATTTGAAATTGTCCTAAAACTAAAAAAAAAACACAAACTTAGAGGACCAAAACTGTCATTTAAAAACATAAGAGTCGCTTTTGAGACAAAACTAAAACATGAAGTCCTAAAAGTGTCAATATCCCTTTTGAGTGTGAAAATTTCCTAGCCCCAACCTTTTCATCTCTTTTCATTTTTATTTTATTTTTTTAGTATTAAATTTTACATCTTTTTTTTCTCATCTCCAACTGTCTAAGCATAATCTGATAGAACATTTATTAATATTTTAATTGATAGTATTAATTTTTTACACCATTACTACATCATCAATCATACATCTCCAAAAATAACATGCCATGTCAGCTTACTTGACAGACTCCATGTGTGCTTTTCCATTGCACCACTACGGCTGCTATAATGAAAAAGAAGAAAGTGACAGAAAGCTTCATTGATGTCCTTTGAGCTGATTTTATGTTGAAGATATTTCAAATGGGGAAATGATATATGCACTGCACTCCAAGTATTCATCTAAGAGTACCTCCAACGGGGAGGTTGATAATTTTTTGTAAAGCTTTACAAAAAGGTTGTCCCCTTGGAGTGGTGCCACCTGACCTAGGAAAAGTTTTTTACAAAAGTTTTGACTGCATGGAGCGGTTTATTGTCTAACACCATTTTGCTCTTTTTATTTTTATTTTTATTTTTATCTACACCTTTCAACATTTTTTGTTGTTTTGTATTGTTGTAAAAGGTTTATAAAACGATGTTGTAGCGGTGTGAAAAGTTTTATAATTGTGAATAAAATGTTTATAGACAAAAGGTTTATAAATTGGATGACGTGGCACAGTTATAATCCTTTTAAAAGATTTATGACTGGAAATACTCTAAGGTAGGACCCATTGGTTGCTGTGTATCTACTCCTCGTAAGAAATCATAGCCCGAACTGACGGTATATTTGTTTTTATCTTCACCTCTCCAAACAATACTATCATTATCCACTTGAAATCCTTCAAGCAGGGAGATGGCTGCTACACAAATGCATCTCCAAGTTGTCGACACACTTGCTCGCTGGCGGCTCCAAGTAGAAGCATTTGAGTCAACTGACCCCCAACCTAAAAAAAAAATTTATATGTATTTTATTACACTGTTTAAAAAATTTAGACACTAATATGTACTAACTGACCTGCTAAATTTTTTAAAAAGTGACCTTTGACCCATAATCCTACTTGGATTTTTAAAATTAATGTTTATAAACTTATAACATGATGTGTGGATTACCGATTAAAACTCGTGTCACTGAATTACTACACCGCATGCACTCGTCCCACGCTTTAGGGAAGGAAAGGGATTATCATTTTGCCAGCTCGGATTGTGAATTAGCTTTCAACGAGGCTACTTTGTCTAAATCAATATCCATGGCTCATACATTGATCTTACATCCAAGCCCAGTTAATTCTATGGCAGGTAGTATTGCCAAGGCAATAAATGGTATTGCAAGTGCAAAAAGTGTGTAGTCCAAAAATGGTTCAATGTAAAATGCCCTGGCAGTAGCAATAATTGTCCTGGAAATACCACCAGCCTAATTTTATAATCCAGTCTCCAGAAATTTAATTAGTTATCAGTCTCATGAATTTCTAGTCAAAAGTTGAAGTTTCAAATATATATAGACAGAGAGAACTATCATTTGTACCACCGAATATATCATACAACACACTAGTGTCCATCACATTAGAATCAGCATTTTAAAAGTCGGTTCTTGAGTCAACAGCCATGCAAGGCATCAATTAAGTCCCAGACCATAGCCTAGCATCCTCCCTCTTTGTGGTTTCTGCAAGAACTCCATTGTGTAATCAAAGACAAACATTGTAGAAAAGGGAGTTGTGAACTTAAGATGACACATTACATGGCAGAATAGAACAACATAAAAAACCAAATGGAGAAAGTTATGTTTTATAGCATCCACATCATAATAAGAACAAGGCTTCCACCCCCCCTTCATCTTCTCCTTTAAGTTCATTTCCATTCATTCACAGCAAAATGGAGGTATTAAGCATTCCCAGGGAAGCTAACAGGCATCACAAGATCTAGTAGAACTTCACTCCGATGGCACAAGTTGCGAATATGTTTTATATTGTCCCTGTTGCACTTGTCCAAACTTCACCACCTAAAAATCTCCCCCAAAAGATCATACTTGAACAACCAGAGGCGAAAAATGACCAAGATACTAGCCATGCTTGAGCAAAAGCACAGATGATTTTTTTTACCAACATTAGCCATGAGATCTCTCAAGGTATACCACAAGTTGACCAATGGAATAAAGTTATGAGAACCGAAAGTCCTCCCAGATAGAGATCGAGTTAGAAAAAGACACAGCAGGAAATAGCGTAGCATAACTGAAAGAATGATACATCCAGACAACACATTGTGACGCATCAAAAGCAAAGACAGTGTGGAATGCAAATTCTGCAGTATACATGTTTCATTAGTTATGGTGGGGGAGAAATGACATTTAAGAATGGAGAACACGATCCAAAAGAAGAAAGCGAAGTTAGGTAAACCCTGCAATTTTCCCTAATAAAGCAATATAGGCATATAGTGGCACATGACCAGCAATCCCAGATTTGTTTTGCTTAACAATTCATGTCTTACAAAGTAATATGTAAACCACTGGACTTAAAATGTCCACAAGTCGACTCTGATAATGCTGAAAAATGACAAATGTAACCTACAATGGAAATCCAAAAAGCTATGAGATATGAAATTCCTTAGTAAAAGAATCAGCAGGAAATAGCACAAGCACAACTGAAAGAAAGGTACATACAAACATAGATCAAACAAAAGCTTCCCCAGCCTTAATTCCTTCTCGTCGAACCAACAGTTTTGAAGTAAGAGCTGAACACATCGGGTATTACATCCTTGTAGGGAAGGAGACAGATTTTGATGAATCTCGATTCAGGATAGCATAAAACAGTATAAACACAAACATTTCTCTTTTTCAATTTTTTCTCATTTAATACCTTAAGAACTTCAATTCTGGGCTTTACCCTCTTATCCAAACTAAGACATAGAACAACAGGATGCTTAACCAAGTAATCAGGCTCATATCCAAGCTCATCCACCCAAAAATGCCAAGATTTTCTCAATTTCCCCTCGGAGACGCATAATACATTAGGACACCTGTTGGCCATCTCAAATATAGTAGCATCAGAACAACCAAAGCTCTTGAAAACTTCACACTTTGTTTTCAACGTTTTATGAAGCGAAGCAGAAGCTAGAAACGCGTAGTAGAACATTTTCGACTTGGGAGAAATCCCGAAAATCTTTTCCACATTGTGGAATATCTTCTCAAGCCACTCCTTACTCGAAACCAAACATCCCGGATTAGTCAGCAGAAGCTTGGGAACGTATTCAGTGGGAAAACCCAATTTCTTCAAAAACTCAACATTCTGCTGCATTAAATTGGGTTTATAAAACTTGAAAAAGAAATAATACTTCTTAGCAACCTGGGCTAGAATTTCATCGCTACCCAAAACATTTCTCAAATAATCAATCGAAGGTTTAATCTGTTTATTCAATCCCCTCGTCAAAAAGGACCTATCTTTAACCAAAAAATTACCGAGATCCTTACCTGATATCCCGATTCCTTTGAGGGCCTGGATTTTGGGCTGGAGCGTCTTTTCCACATGGTACGAAAGCAAACTAGGATATACAGAAACGATGGTCTTTATCTGAGCTTTGGTTAAACCTAAATGTATAAAGTAATTAACAACTGAATCTGGACGATTTTTGGCATTTACGGATTGGCATACTTTCTTGCTAGTGGAGAGAGCAGCTGATCTTGAGAAGCCAAGGTGATTGACGAGGTAGTCAGCAAAGATTTGGGAATGAGACTGGGATTGCTCGAGGGTGGAGAACTGGTGAAAGCACAGGTGCAATGGCTTCACCCAAAGGGATTGGTTTTTCAACCTACACAGCGTCACATACATTTTTCGGGGTGGATTTTGTGAAGTGCACAACGCTATGCGATTGTTTTTCTGGAAGGACTATAAACTAATTAACTATAAACTAAGGGAAATTTTGGATTAACATCTGCCCGTTAACAAAGTGATTAATATTTATTTATGAAATAGATTATCAAATGACAAAGTTAGATGAACGTTAGTACCACAACAAATTGTGTACAACAACTCCCCCAATAAATTTTTTATATCGTTGTCTTTTATAGAACTCAAAAAAATCAACAAGTATCACATCATAATCGATGGTGTAAAAGTGTGTTGTAGTACTTATTGTACATATTTTGTTATGCCACTCTCAATACTCGACAAAGTTATCTGAGCTACCGTTAACATTACGAAGCATAATGAGAAATACATATCCACAACACAAGATATTAAAGGGAAAGGTAAACTTTAGCTACAACAACTTCGGGAAACGCTCATTAACAATCACGAATCAACCTACGCCGTATTACATTTTCGGGAGGGGGAAACAATATTAAAAGTGTAAGTACTAATGTACTCAGTAACGGGTATAAGAATCGGATTAACGTAGCATAACAAACATACATAAATATCTACACTCGCTACCACATATGTTATAAAGTACTCATTCTTCCTCTACTGGCTCCGTTAGTAAAACCTTGACCAATAAAGGGTTTGTTACGTTAGGATCCAAGGAAACTTTGTTGGGTGATGGGTATGCCCCGAGACATGTTCAGTACCTCATATGAGACGGACTGTTCCATGTGGACTGTTCCATATTGCGAAATGGAAACATGACTTACCATGAACTTTTAGACCTAGATGAGCATCATCTAACACTAGCTACCACATTCTCCATGTAGAGGGCCTCAATTGTGGTGCTGAGTCGAGCCTAGCAGGAGCCGGTTACTTGACTTTGTCACATTCCTTATAATGTCCCCTAGGGACATACACATCATATTCAATCAAGAGTTACAAGTAAAACATGAATGTGCACAAAATTGGCCTAGGAGCATGCATGACCTAATTTGAAATCATTCTTCTATGGTCTGCATGATAGAAAACGATAGATTCAGATTACCTGAATAAGCGGAAGCGGAAGAAATCATCGGGATTGTTCCTATATCCATTATTTGATTCGACTCCATCTCCGTTTGCCGCCATACCGATCCAAACCTAAAGAGAAACTCCATATGCACAGTGGTGACGGCATATGACGCTTTTAGGTCTTCTGGTCTATGTCTATTTTCTGTATGATCACCTACCGATGGTACACAGGCAGTCTATATATAGGCAAGACTAGGGACCTAAAGCATTATGGAATATTCCGGAATGAAAACCCTAACTATCATAGGATTTCCCATAATACCCTTAGTTAAATAATAAACCAATAATATATTTACCAACATAATAATTAAATAACTTAAGGGCCACATATAATTATCTTTTAACTGAAGGATAATTCTAACATTCTCCCACTTGGCCCGAGAAGTTATGTCGGTACAACATTAATGAGTGACAACAAAATTTTGCATGCTCGAAATGTCACTCTATGGTTTATTAACACAACTTCAACTGATCAATAGTAACACAAGAACTATGGCGGTTATGCTTGATAAAAACAAACACTCCCTTCCAAAATTACAAAGTGCAATATCAACCAGCCAAGTAAACATTTTATGAATGAACTAATCAAAATGTCATTCTGGTCCTAGAATCCAAATGGATTCACTCATACATGAACTCGGTGCACTTTCATGTAATTGCTACATCACTATGATGTCTATTTTGACAAATTTCAGAGAATTCAGACGAATCATCTTTATGTGTCAATAAGTCAAATATGAGTACAATATGATTGTGAGATAACATAAGCCGGCAAAATACACAATCTATATTATCATATTATTCCACTTACTTGACACTCGTCTTATAGCTAGCTTACCTCTGATAACGTGTCCCATAAATGTCGATTTGCTAATTTCATCATCAGAATCATTCCTCATATGAGTGAGGATGCGATGTGTCAAAAATTTGGCGGAAGCAACATCGACCAACAACCATAGGCCAAAACTTATAAAGCCTGTGACTTAACTACACAAAATTTTCGGTTATTAAAAATGAGCTACTCTAATCAATACACAAGTTCACCTTTAAAGGTACTTGATGCAAACTTAACGAGATCCTGACATAGATGATCTCATTGAACCTCTTATATCGATATGAGATTCACCAAAATCATACAACATATACTTTAAAGGAAACTATTTATCATAAGTATAGCTCTAACAAAATATAGTTAATACTCCCACTGGTCGAAAACATCATTACAATGTAAACCAGTATAACAAATCAGAAGCTTACAAAATCCATATAAATACTTGCTAACCGAAAACAATTATTCAGTGCTTTTGTTCTCCAACACATGTTGTGTATATTTCAGTGGTTAATCACACAAATGACAACCACTATAATGGTTAAATAAACCATAATTCTATCATGAGCTGCAATCAACAAAATAGGACACACGATTCTTCATTAACTATATAAAAGAATTGATAATCTTAAGTGCCTCATAGAGAAAATTCTCATCAACAAATCTAGCATTATTTTGCCCATCATAACAAGAATGAGTTCCCAAGTGATTTATCAAATCATCAATATGGAACTCTATAATGAATAACAAAGACTAGTACAAACATGAATTTTCTCTGGATGTAATAATGCAGCTAATGCTCATAATATAATAATGTTCAAAAGAACTAATTCATCCAACCAATTGTCAGATAGATTAATGCACACAACTCAAAATAGAATCAGGTTTTAATAATTGAGAAATTTACTCCCACTATTTTATGTAATTAGTGGTTAAGAAATGAGTAGAAATCTTATGTGATTGTCCTCAACATGTGATCAATCTATAACTGACCCTTTTAATATGAAATACAATGTATTCCATTTAGAATCAACTAAGTTTCTTCAATGAAAAGCAGAATGAAGCAATTCAACTTATGATTAATCACTTAGAACAACCACTCCCACTCAATTAGCATTTCTCAAAATCCTTATGGTTTCTAACTTCACATTATGTTAGAATATGTGATCAAGCTCTTGTGATTCCAATGAATCAATCTAAATATCTATTTACATATGAATACTTCATTTGACCAAAATTATACATCAAGAGTCATAAGCTCTAGTCACACTAAGGTCAAACCCGAATGTATAATATTTTAGAATGATTCTATCCACAACACAATGTTGTCAAAAGACAACCTTGAAGAGAATCTAACAATATTACACAATGTTCAAATTGATTTTAATTCCTTAGGATACTAATAAATGTCATTTTCGACGGAATTCTCCTACTCAATCACACATATGTGTGATTGCAATAATTAAGGAGAAAATGACATATTTTCCCACCATAAATGTCTTTCATTTTACACTATCATAAATAGCATACTTTACCCTCAAGTATAAAAGCTTTGTGAACAATATAAGCTTTAATAAAGATAAGAAGCCACAATAATGAATAATGTCAAAATATAAGACAAATTCTCAAACCATCCAAAATATTGAACAAAAGACACTTTTAATATCATGATCTCAACAAAAATTCGACATAAAGAGTGAACTTAATGGTTTGTCATAAACATTATACAAACCCCACAAACTCAAGTCATGGTGATAAATAGAGCTATTAAGCCCTACAACCCACCATGCTTTTAGTCTACTCCAGAGAAGTATATTGCAACTTCATATATCGAAACAATGATATATTCATTGACGTCAACTATCTAATGTAGGTCAGATATAATTTAATAGGCTATCGTGCTCTACAGTATAAAGATTTGAAATCTTAAGTTGAGCTCGAGAGATTCACCATCCAAAAGATGATAGCCACATATTTTCATCTAATGATGAAAATTCTACCTACGTACAATTGACAATGTGAAGTAAATATCTAAAACACTTCACCTTATATCACAACTAAATATGAGATCTAACGCATAGCAATTTCCGTACCAATGAGGTAATATACTTTCATGTCCCTAACCAAATTAAGATGACATTTGACTAATAGGAACAAGATTACCTTCAAATGTAATTTCTTATAACGAGACAATACGATATTCCTTATATGTCTCACAAAATTCACTCATCATGCCAGAATACAAATGATCAAATACACTATAGACCACGTGTTTCTCTATGTTCATAAAATTATGAACACTCTGAACATGACAAATGTATTTAATTAAACTATCACAAATAAAAATCACCCAAGACCATAGGAAAATCATAATATTAGTAATCCAAAATGATCTACAAACCAACACTAATAACCCAATTTTTATTATGAGAAGTACGCACTGAACAATTTTATTATATGTCATTGAAGACAACTCTAACATTAGGGTGGTCAAAATAAACTTTATCCTTAATGGAAATGCATTTAAAAAATGGTTAATTTTATTTTAAGAGCACCAACATAAGCGATTGATTCGCTAAAATGCTCATAAATCAACCCATCAGTTGATAAATGTGATTCCGTAGTGAGTGGTGGAGTACCCATACGAATTACAAGATCCTGGCCAATGCATTCCAAAATCAATCATATGAGTTGCCTTAGACAAAATCAACCAATGTTAATTCGATTAAAAGTAAATTCACGGCCTTGCTGTGGGTAGAGGTCAGAATCACTACATAGAATTTACTATCATAAATAATAAGACCGAGAATTAATCGTATAGAGTGAGACTATCTGTACCTGTGGGCATAATATAAATCTCCTCATCTTTATGCTAATTTCCATCTTATTTCAATTAGTCTCATAAAGATAATTGCTTCCCTGTGGGGCCGAGCATTATCTAAATGAACTAATTGGTCTGAATCGTATAAGTCACTCATGTAATCACTAAACATTATGTGATTAATGGTTGCATTATTTCTCATGCATTCCGGATGCTGTGGCTACTCCAAGAGATGCAAGAGAAATAATATCTTAATGTGACACATACGGTTTGATTATATAGTCTCTCCATTTATTACAAACAATCAAATTATGTATATTGATAAGAAAAACTACAGCCTTAATTAATCAAACCAGTTAATTATTAGGTTCCACCAAATGCACAAACAAGATATGGTTCACTCATATATGTCAATCAACCCTTTAACTGCAGCTAAAATATGCATTGAATTGATCCCTAAACATGATGAGATCAATTTCGTCCTCTTAATCACCAACAACATGTGATCAAGTCTTTTGTCAATCATTGAGCTGCTGTGGCTACACTCAAAATCGACCGTATGACATGACATATTTTAGAGTTACTAAATAAGGGTAAATACAAATGTATTTCTTATGTCGATACATCATTCAATTGAACCTTTTGTCAATTCAACTGAATATCGATGAATTTTCAATCACTCCACATAATGTGATCAAAACTTTTATGCATCATCATGTCATAAAATTTCTTTGTGGCTACACCCAACATTTGACACCATTGACATTCAAAATATTGACAACTTTACAAAAGTCAACAAGATCTTATGTTGACATAAATATGTGCAATTTAATACTTAAATATGGTTTAAGTATGCATATCTTGTCACTTTATCCGTATATAACCTACAGTCTTTCCAATCAACAAAATAAGCACATACAAAATGCGACTAATTAATAGTGCCAACATAAATAGGAAAGACAGATATGTTTAATTAATCGGAAAATGAATTGTGATTGATCTTTTACGCATTAGTATATATTACACGTTAAATGTGATAAAATATTATTCTATATGTGACACAATTAACTCAAATCAATCACTTTAGCCAAAGTTTTATATCCAAAATTTGATACATAAAGACCATCGAAATATGATACATAAAGAATGATCAATTAGTATATACTAAATGTATACACAATTAAATAAAATAATGCATACTTAGGAGAGTCATGAATGGACCAATTTTTTTTTTCTTTTTCTTTGACATTACCTCTCGCAACAATTTAATTATTTAATAACAGACGGCAGCTAAAAGAGGGGAAATTTTTAGGTAGTGTGTACCTACGGAGGTACATACTACGTGGGGAAATTGTTTATGTTGTGTGTAGTTCTGATCTTGTGGTTCTGATTGTGCGGGGAAATTGTTTATGTTGTGTGTAGTTCTGATCTTGTGGTTCTGATTGTGCCACGTAGTATTTACCTACGTAGGTACACACTACCTAAAAATTTCCCCTAAAAGAGCATGTACTAATCATGCTTGACTGATGGGCCGAACCATACCAGTTATAAAATAGAACTCATATTGACAATGGTCCACATAATCAAAAATATGAAATAATAATAACCATATTTTCCAGGTAGTGTCGGCCCATATCACATTCATAACCCTAAGGACTCCGACTTTCTCAAAAGGCTGCCGCTGGCGATACAAAACGCCACCATTATCAACCAATCCACAGTCATCATCTTCATCTTTCCTTCATTATTATTATTATTATTATTATTATTTTTTATTTTTTATGGGACAATTATTGAAAAAGACACATTTTAGACTTAATTAGGCAAAAAGGACACTCAAAATAAACACTTAATTATAAGGACAAAAAATAGGTAGATAGACCCAAATACCCTTAATGAAGAAATAAAAAATAAAAAAAAAAAAAAAAAAAAAAAAAAGGAACATGCGCTTAATGAGTTATGTTGTTGTTAATTTTTTTTTTTAATAATTTATTTCCTGGACGAAAGTTTTGGTTTTTTTTTTTTTTTTTTTTTTATATATATTTTTTATTTTAATTTCCTGGACGTTGATAGAGATTTTTTTTTTTTTTTAAATTTTTTTTTTTACGGTAAAAGTTTGTTTGTTTCTTTTTTTCATTAACCACCGCGATGCAGTGACCACCCCAATGCATTGACCACCCCGATTCATTGGCCACCGCCATGAATTAACATCGACAATCATATATGCAGTGACATCGGCAATTAGATATCCAGTGACATCAACAGTTTATGCAATCAGATATGCAGTGACGTCAATATTTTATGCAGTGACATCAACAATCATACATGAATGACATCAACAATTTATGCATTGACATCGGCAATCATATATGCAGAGACATCACGATGAAGTGACATCGCGATGCGGTGGCCACCCACGATCTTGAGACACACCGCGATGAAGTGGTCACCTCTCGATCCAAAGACACCGCGATCAGAGACCATCGGGATCACGATGATCACCGGGATGCAATGACATTTGATGAAGCAACACCGTGATGACATTTGATATTTTTCCGACTTAATTTAATAAAATCGATTTCTTTTCTTCATAAAATCGACTTCAAATGGCTATATCTTTTGATATAAAACTACGATCAACATAAATCTTTCACCTTAATTCATATTTTTATGCAAAGACATCGGCAATCATATATGCGTGACATCAACAATTTATGCAAAGTGACATCGGCAATCGATATGCAATGACATCAACATTTTATGCAAAGGACATCGGCATCATATATGAATGACATCAACAATTTATGTAGTGACATCGGCAATCATATATGTAGAGACATCGCGATGAAGTGAAACCGTGATGCAGTGGTCACCCCGATGCAGAGACACCGCGATGAAGTGGCCACCCCCGATGCAGAGACACCGCGATGCAGAGACCATCGAGATGCAGTGACATTTGATAAAACAACACCGTGATGACATTTGATATTTTGCCGACTTAATTTCATAAAATCGATTTATTTTCTTCATAAAATCGACTTCAAATGGTTATATCTTTTGATATAAAACTACGATCAACATAAATCTTTCACCTTAATTCATATTTTTTATGCAGTTACATCGGCAATCATATATGTAGTGATATCAACATTTTATGCAGTGACATCGGCAATCAGATATGCAGTGACATCAACATTTTATGCAGTGACAACGGCAATTTATGCAATGACTTTGGCATTTTATGCAGTGACATCAACAATTTATGCAGTGACATTGGCATTTTATGCATTGACATCGCCAAATCATACACAAACACACCATCAACGTATATCTTTGCTTTCTTTGTTTCAAGGTGATGCATGTTAAACTAATTGATACAAGACTTTTGAATATGAATTACTTTGAGTTGTGTCGCACTAAATTGAAAGTAATAATAACCAGAAGCATTACTTGTACCCCATTAAACTGTAAAACCCATTAAACTGTAAAACATACCCCATGAATTATAGTCTCTATTCGAGTCGATACTAATTAGACAAGATTTACCAAGCAATTCAAAGTGGTGTATGCAGTAATCAATTTTGAAAAGCTTTACTCAAAGTAACACTTGTACAGATGAATAAACAACAATTTGGACTCGACTTTTTCAACTACAAGATATTAATTCTCTTTTTTTTTTTCTTCTTTAAAAGATTAAACTTTTCTTAGACAATACAAACTACAATCATTCGCTGCAATTTTTGGCAAACTTGGAGAAAACCTTTATGAATCTATGTTCCAGAAGCCAATCAAAAGAAGAAAACAAAGGCATATATATGCGAGCATATGATCGGAATCTACCTTGGGAGAAATAGCAGATGCATGATCTTTGCTTCTCCCGATGATGAATGTTAAGAGTGCCGGACTCGATGAAGACATCGGGTGTTATTCAAATTTTTGAAGAAGAGATTCTTCAATCATCTCCTTCTTCAACAAAGTCGTCGCTCATGGATCTCAAATCGGATTCCGGCAATAATCAACTAGATCTCAAATCGGATTCCGGCAATAATCTACTAGAAGCGTCCGATGACGAGCTCCGCCTTCCACAAATGGGTATCCCAAATTTACGTCAATTTTCAACAGACAATTTCCTACGGAAGACACAAAACTCCGGAAATCCCTGTTTTCGAACAATAGGTCTCAACTCTTGCAACCACTCGACAATAATTTAGCTTCAATTGGACCACAGCCTACTCTTTTCCAAAAAAAAAAAGGCTGCTCAAAGGTTAAATCTTGCCGGTAATGTAGCTAATTTTGGGGCTTTAGGTGCTCAACAAGATCACTAGATTCTCAACCCATTTGATGAAGGGGACGCGGCCGGGACGGGGCGGTGTATGCTAGAGGCAAAAGCAATCAAGCAGGGAGGGAGAAGAAGCAGGGAGGCGAAGAAGTCGGGTCTTTGAGTTTTTTTTTAATTTAACGTTCAGTTGCTAAATTGTGTAGAAGGGTAAGTTAGGAATGTTGAATAAAAATTGTCCTTATAACTAATGATCTTTTAAGTGTGTCCTAAGTGCATAATTAAATCCCAAAACATGTCCTTATAAACAAATAACACATTTTTTATTTTTATTTTTATTATCAGTACGAAGATGATGATAATGCTGTGGCGAAAGCGGCTACCGATATAGCCATGACTAGGTCGTTGATACAACCAAACCACCGTGGATAAAGAAAAGCGGTAAACGGAAAGGGTTACGTGGTGTCAATCGGCTAAAGACAGCAGCAAGTCCGTCCCCTTTCTTTTTTTTTTTTTTTTGATGATTGCCAATACGCTTCTTATCCCAAAGGCGGTGGCGAGAGTGCCAACGTGGCCTTCATATGGCCATCGATTCAGTCACAGTCCCATAATACAAGTCAGCAACCGGAGTGATATGCAGACAATCCGATGACTGATAGTGATACGGGTGCAATATAAGCAATATAATCAAGAAAATTGCTTTTATCTACTTACATCTCAGGGCAACAACAAAAGTGATTATATTGGTGCTACCAAATGCTGACTATGGTCATGGGAACGATTGGTATTTGTAAATTTGCATTGATTCGGACTAAAAAATCAAACACATCAAATCTGCTTATCTTGAATATTGTTTCAAAACGAGATGAACAATATATACAGATTAATAGATCAATCAAATCAAAATAACACGGATAATAGGTCGGCTTTGATACCACATTATAGAAAACGATAGATTCAGATTACCTGAATAAGCGGAAGCGGAAGAAATCATTGGGATCGTTCCTATATCCATTATTTGATTCGACTCCATCTCCGTTTGCTGCCATACCGATCCAAACCTAGAGAGAAACTCCATATGCACAATGGTGACGGCATATGACGCTTTTAGGTCTTCTGCTCTATGTCTATTTTCGGTATGATCACCCACCGATGGTACACAAGCAGTCTATATATAGGCAAGACTAGGGGCCTAAAGCATTATGGAATATTCCGGAATGAAAACCCTAACCATCATAGGATTTCCCATAATACACTTACTTAAATAATAAACCAATAATATATTTACCAACATAATAATTAATAATTTAAGGGCCACATATAATTATCTTTTAACTGAATGATAATTCTAACACTGCACACTCTAGGCGCACGCCTCTGACTCCTAGACCGTTCCGTTTCTCCAAAAATCTAGGGCAAGTGCACGCCCCTGAATTTACAAGCGTTATGTCAAGAAATTCCAAGACCGAAGCACACGCCTAGGTAGGCAAGCGTACAACTGCACTCATTTTCTGCAAATTCCACGGGCTGTTCTTGTACAACTTCTTGTAGCATTCTTTATGTTCCTTCCATGTTGGGCAAGAAAGAATATATAGACATGGTGTACTACGATTGAACTTGTAGGTTCTATGGATACTATACGATATGAAATGTATGTGATGTAGATAGTTTGCACGTTTATGTATAAACTGCTTTATGTAGAAAACATGATTCAGAAAAATGATTGTTTCTTATGAATTTTTAATTGTATCTTTAGGAAATATGCTTTTAGACTTGTCTTTTATAAACTTTGCATTGATTTAGTTTTAAATTAAAAAAAAAACCGTGTAGTAATCTCCTGAAAACGAGACATAATTTATCTTTATTCTAATCCTACTCCTTACTGAGTATGTAATTAGTGTTCACCATGTTTACCCATTTTATAGTAGGCAGATTTACAAAAACCGAAGTTAACGAGGAGCATGAAGAATAAATACCATGTTTGTCATTTCCTAATAAGCAGATTTACTAAACCGAGGTAAATGAAGAGCATGAAGAATAAATATGTGGATGAGCTTTGCTTTGTAGTTTTAATTTTTTTATAATTGCAGTACAGTGTTTGCTTTATTTTATCTTTAAACATTACCACGGTGCTTAGTAGTTCGATTTCTTTATGGTTATTACACTTTGTTTGATATTTTAGATATTATGGCATATTTTTACGCATGATTGAAATAGATGTAACGTCCCGTTCTCAGATACCGAGTCTTTACACGGAAATAGAACGTTCGTCACGTATAATATAAAATAAATTTTATATTATACGTAAATATCTACTATGTCGTATCGAGTTTCGCATTTACGAAAGCTAAAAGACTCGGGTTATTTTTTTTATACAAGATACAAGATAAGAATAGAAATACAACCATACTAAAGATAGAAAAGATATCTTACAATAAGGAATAACGATCCAAAAATCGTCAAGGTGATCATCTAAACTCACTTCCTTGATTATGACCTAAAAATGCTTCAAGAACACAGAAAAACGATGATGGATGGGGGTGATTTGATTTGTTTTAGACTGCACTTGATGATGATCAAGCTGCCTACGTATCCAATACTGGAATTGGAATCAAGTCTCCGTAGTTCCTTAGGGGTAGTGTATATAGAGGGGCTTAGGCCCTAGGGTTTTAGGTGGCGTGTCTGTGATTGACACTGATTAACGTACTCCCTAAGGAAAAAGATTATGATTGAGTGATCTCCATGATTATAGGAGACAATTATGGTATTCAAATATTAGCATTAAATGATAAAGATTCGAGCCTTTATTAATCAGGATTTTATGATAGTTATCTAGCTATTAGGCAAACGAGGTATAAGATTAAGGACGGGCTCTGCCGGAGACATGCTGGGACGGAGGGCTCGCTTATAGGGATCGGGAACCTGTTAGCGAGCTCCCATAACCACAAGATTATATAAGCCTAAGGACCTTGTCCGACCGGAAGAGGTCGGTAGAGATTGTTCAGTCGATCCCTTAAGGTTCAGCACCCGACTCCTCCGTCCTTAAACAGACCGAGATGACTCAATCCGATTATGGTCGGACACATGAAGACCAGGGGTGACCAAGCGGATGGACGAGCTCCCTGGGCTCGTCACTAAGACGTCAAGAGTTGTTTTATTTCCCTAGGACAAGTGTTGAGCCACCAAAGAGGTGCCACGTGGATGAGCCCATTTTCTGGCAGCATCATAAGCCCCCAAGATCCAAATTCACCCTTGGTTGGTTGGGTCGGATCTATCAAGGTGGTGGGTCGGCACGAGTTTAGCCTATGGATTTTGAGATCGACTTAGGAGTTGCCAGGTGGCAAAGCTAGTTATGACGCAGCTTATAATTGTTTCGAGAAACGAGGCGCCACTCGCCTCACTAACGCTAACCGAGGCCGCTTTTGAGGTAAGGGGTTATAAACCCGTCATATCAATCGTTTCGTAACCACGTTGAGTATTAAACCAGGGGATTTGCTGCCGGTTGCCATTCATCATCTTTTATCTCTCAAACCTGACATTGCAAGTAAGCATCCTTTCCTTATCATTCTAATTTTATAACTCAGTTTCTTTAGATTAAATTTTGTTCCCTCGAAATCCTAGAATCGACTCTTCGTCATGGCCATAGCTGATAGCAGGGATGTGGGGTCAATCTTGAAACAAAAGGACGTAGAGGAAATCTGTGAGAGGTATGGCATTGAGGAGGCTAGGTTTTCTCCCCAGCTACCGTCGGGAGATCATATATCTGCTCTGGACCCGCCGGAGGGTTTTTGCTCCGTCCATCGGGAGTATTTTGAGGTGGGGTTAAGACTACCTTTCTGCCCGGCTCTTCTGGCGGTACTCCGGCACTATGGGCTTGGGATATCTCAGTAGTGTTCTTTATACTGATGAGGGTTTTTCTGGTAAGTCGGCATACATGCTATTGAGGTAAAGAGGTCACCCTTTGACAATTCTCTTCCCTATGGGAAGAAAACAAAGGCGGTTTGGGGGTTTTTCTGATTAGATTACCTCCCTTTCCTTTGAAATGAACGCAGTCGAGAGGGTACGGCCAGCTCCTTTGGACCGACGGATGTGATATTCCTTCGATCTACTGTATGCCAGCACCTTTGGACGACTTTCACGCCTGAGACTGCAAACGTACTATCGCGTTTTCCCGGTAACGGAGCCAACTGATGAGGGTGAAATCATCACGGAGGCTCAACGGTGTGTGACTGATAGATATCTGGCTTATTAGTTGGTGATTATGTGGACGGTAGCCGGTGGTGCACGGTGGCGCTAGGAGGAGTGTTTGAGAGGTGGGGTTTCAGCAGAGCTCTGGCTTGCTTTATATTAGAATGTATATATCTTTTCAGGTTACACAAGCCTTCCTTTTATAGGAGGAGGAAGCTTAGGAGCTAAGTAAAAGACAGGTGTTACATGACAGCTTAGTGATTAAGTAAACTTAGTAGCTAAGCAAACTAAATATCTGGACTGCAAGTGGGTAGAATATCTCGGTGGCGACCTCTTAGGATCGCATAGGTCGCCGGCTTTGTTGTCCCGCCTTACTCTTGCTCCTTGCTGCTTCTCATCAAGTCTTGTGCGGCCTCTTAAGGACCTTTGTCCAAGGTCGCAGGTCGGCCCTCTGACCCAGCCGTGCGCTGGGCGGGGTCCGACATTAGCGACCTCGACTTGGTTGGTTGGCAATGCCGACGCCGTGGTCGCGGACCTTTATCTAGTCCGATTGCTCAGATAAGCTATTTCCGGGACTCAAAGGTGACGATACCATTTACACGCATCATCTACCTAACCAGACCCTACCTAACGTACACATCTCACCTCACCCCGCTCCATCCACCAACCCTTCCATACCATACCTCACCACCCTACCATCCCATACGTCGCCTCACGCTACATGACCATACTTCACCACACTTACCACTCCACCCACCCTGCCCTACTTACCCTACCACCCAACTGAAGATGTCTAAATCGTCACGGGTGTCCTTGCGGTGTATAGATGGTGGATATCCGGTCAGATTTAAGGTGTGGTGTTACTCCGGCGGGTGGTGGTATGGAGAGAGTTAGAATGGAGAGAGCTTTGGCTTGCAAGTATAAGTGTGTATTTCATATATCTCATCTCCTCTTTAGTTTACAATGACCACCCCTTTTATAGAGGTGGATAACTTAGGGAATAAGTAATCTATTAGATATTTTACTAATAGCTAGGTCTTACTTAGATACTAAGCAAGACGAAATATCTAAGCTACAAGTGGGGAAAAGATCTGGATCAATCGGCGCCATCTCTCTCGAGGTCGCAGCGAGCAAGCCCTCTCTGGCCTCGTCCCCTGGCGACCCTTCTTGACTTGCCTCGGATGAGATTCACAGATCTCATTGCACTTGCCTGGGGACCGCAAATGCCTTGGTCGCGCGCGCAGGTGAGACACAATGGCCGCCCCTTTGCGATCTCTCCCGTCATGCCGAGGGTGGCCGCAGCTGGGTTGTCCTCATCGCTGAGGTGGTGGAATTATTTATACCCATCAATGGCCCCTACTCCGTGCTTTAATGATATTCCCGAGGATATGAAGGATGGAGTAATTATCAACACCTTTTATGACCTCATCGTCGGATGCGACTTGTACACTTAGGGCCGTGCTTTCAAAGCAAGCGACCTCGAGTAACTTTGGGCCTGCTTTTGCGACCTTGTCGCCTGATGCGACTTGTTCTCTAAGGGCCGTGCTTTCAAAGCAAGCGACCTCAAAGTAACTTTGGGCCTGCTTTTGCGACCTTGTCGTCTGATGCGACTTGTTCTCTAAGGGGCCGTGCTTTCAAAGCAAGCGACCTCAAAGTAACTTTGGGCCTGCTTTTGCGACCTTGTCGCCTGATGCGACTTGTTCTCTGGGGGCGTGCTTTCAAAAGCGAACCTCAAAGTAACTTTGGGCCTGCTTTTGCGACCTTGTCGTCTGATGCGACTTGTTCTCTAAGGGCCGTGCTTTCAAAGCAAGCGACCTCAAAGTAACTTTGGGCCTGCTTTGCGACCTTGTCGCCGTCAATAATCGTGGGCGACGCCGCCCTTCTAGGTTTTCCTCTCATGAACGATGCGGCCGCTTCAAAGAATCGCCAGGTAGTTGTAATGTGGTACCGATGGGACGCCAGATTTCAAAATCGATAACCGCCGCTCTAATCTCGAACCGTTGGATGGCGCGCTCCCAACCGCACGATCGTGGGCCCCTTGCCTATATAAAGCTTTCGCTTCTCACCCCTCACACTTTTAGTGTTTCTTATTTTCTCCGTTGTTTGTTGTTTTAGAATTCTCAAGTTTTTGGCGAGCTTTGAAGGTTCAACGGCGCTCTGCGGTGGTTCTAGGATTTCACGGCGTTCTTTTGAAGATTCCGCCACCTCCTTGAGTATTTCCCGCTTTTACGCGGTTTTCCAATCTTTCTCAAAGAAATCGTAAGAAATCCTTTCGTTAACTCGCTTACTCATCCATCCCCGCCTTGTTTTTCCATACATATCAATTTTGTCATTCTTTTTTGCTACGGAGATGCAACATTGCCTTGTTTCCGATTAATAATGGGGTTTTTCCCGGGAGAGTTTATAGCTTTCCTGGAAAATTGGGGTTTCACCCGCTCCTCGCTATCCTCTCAGAATTTTATTTGTGATCTCTCTGCAAAAACGGAGGAGGCGGTATTGAAGTGGGTGCGATCACCTTCCTGGCTAATTTATTATTATACCAGTCCGAAGCTCCACCTTTTTCCTCCCTTGTTTTTGCAGGATGTCGGGAATGATCATTCGCGATGATTCTACGGAAAGGAGATTTACGATTATGCCGAGGATGACCCCATATTATCTCGCGCGCCTCGCTTGGCGATTTTACCTGGATGAGGTCAAGTGGAAAGCACTCACAGATATTGGCGAGATTATCTGGCGATGAGGTCGCTACTATGGGTGCCGACCCTTTTGAGTTGGAGGCCTTTGTCGCCGCTAGAAATCCGCCGCAGAGTGAGCCTTAAGGAGAAGCGCGCGGGCTCAAAAGTCTCCAACTGCTCACGGGTCGAAAAGATCGCGCCCCCGGCCGAAGGACAAACTACGGTCCCGAGTACTAGCGCGCCCCGACCACGACGGCTTATGTTCGTGGACGCGCAGCTTCATGAGTTAATGGGGTCCAGTGAGGATGAAAATGCGAATTGCCTCGGAAGGATATCTCGAGGCCTGCAAAGAAGCGTAAGAAAAGGAAAATTGCGAGCCAAACCATGACATGGCAGATTGGTGAGGCGCGCGACACACCACCCGAAGAGCTCTCGCCCTAACAATCCTGAAGCTATGCGAGAGTTTGCGATCGTGGCGGCGTATGAGAAGGACGTTGATAAGAAATGGTCCCGATCAGGCAAGAGCAACGATCTCAACAGACCATTAATAGCATATTCGAATCGACACCGGCAGTGTATCGGTTTTCTTTTTTCGATTATAAGAAAGAGTCCGATAAATTTAAACCCGGGACCACAAGGATTACGTAAGCGCGCCGTCGCCCGAGGACACCCTTATCCTCCACTTCCATCATTTGTGTGCGGGTTCGAGACCGCTTTTCGATCCTTTCTTTGTGAAGATCTCGCAAGGAGTTGGAGGCGCTTCTCTCGATTTTGCCGTCCGGGCTATTATCCAGCTTGATGGCCTTCATCGTTATGTGCCGGATTCTCAAGATCGAGCCGACGTTAACTTTACTCTGGCAATTTTATTCCTTCGTGGGGACGCCTATTCCTGGACAAGTCTCTCTGAGGTCGCACTTCGCTTACTATTCCCGCTTCCCAATAAGTTTCATAAATGGGGCGCTGGTACCGAAAGTCGAGTCGGGCGGTAGGTTGGCTTTTCCTAGGGCGGAAGTCCGCGGAGGCAAATCCACACTTTTAATCTTTGACCCCGTGAGTGAGCGGCGCCACGTAAAGGGGCGATGACGCGCAATTGGCCGGACGGGCGGCGCCATCTCGGAGAAATGTTTCCTGGTTGAACTTCTTGATCTGGCCGAGCCTTTGTGTATGTATGGCGGGCCTAGTGGGCGGGGGAATGCCGCGCCTTTGGTACGAATGGGTCTCGAGCTGCGATCCGGACTGGATTGGGGTTGTCATATCAACAAATGTTTCCTCCGAGTGTCCGAATGTGGGGCGATCCTATACTTAGGCCGCTTTGTAACTTTCTTTGTCCACTTGTATTTATTTGTAAATGCTCATTTTGTTTTGTTGGGCTCTAAACTGCTTTCTTTTTGTAGGTATGGATCCAAATGCTCGCAGGGCTCACCGAAACAAGCTTAATGCGGAGGCGCATAAGGCGGCCAATGCTCGACAGAGGCTTTGAAGAAAGCTCTGTGGATGGTGCCCCGAATCAGACGCGCCTCGATTGTCGAAGAGACACATAACCCGAAGTCGCGACCTTTCGCCTTGTTGCGACTTCCTCTGCCCTTGTTGCGGGCCCAGGTCAGGCTGGTGCCTCAAAAAAGACTCATCCCCCTATTAAAGAGTCGCACGGAGTGAAGCGACCTCAACCAGAGAAGGCGAAGGATGATCGCCCACCCAAACGGTCCGCTCCCCCAGCGGCATCTTGAAGAGGTTGAAACTCCGGTGGAGAAGAGCGCACCACCGAGACGCCGCCACAAAAAACTTTGCCTCGAGGTTATACTGGGAAAGAGGCCCTCTGTTGATCCGAGCTTCACCCAGGTCTCGACTGTCCAAAGCTCGCCAGATTGACGGGCAAATTGCCGATGTGATTCCTCTGGGCCACTTCCCTATGACCGCCCCGACATCGTTCAAGTGGAGATTGGCCGGGCATATTAGCCCGCTTTGCGCTCAAGACAACTCTCCGCCTCAAGATGAGATTGCTTTGAAATTAGAGATCTCGCGGGCGCTTTGGCTTGTCGCTTCTCCGTAAGACCAGCTTTTTTTTTTTTTTTTTTTTTTTTTTTTTTGTCGATCGCCCTCTGCTTTCGCACCGGTGCTCGCTTAAACAGGGTACTTGAGGCCACCGAGAGGCGCGAGGCGAGGTGAGGAAAGTGACGGCGCAAATGGGAGCGACTGATAAGGCGAGGGGTTACCGCCGAAAAGAAAGCTAAGCACGCGGGTCAAGAGGTGGAGAAGATGAAAGCAATCATGGAGGAGCACTCTAAATTGATGCCGAGATCAATGAGAAAGTTGCATCTTTGACAAAGGATTATCGCGGGGCGCAGGAGGAGATCGCCACGCTGAGGGGTAAGCTTGCTGAGGCGGAGACGGCCGCCAAGGAGGTCGCTTGAGAAAGCTATTGAGGAAGTCGCGAAGAAAACGGCCGAGGCCGCCGAGGAGGCCAAGTCCGGGCCGCGCCGCCACAAGAATTCGGATGACTTCTTCGACCTTATGGAGCATAGCTTTGACCAGGGCTTTAGTCACCTAGCTCAGAGATCTGGGCCGATCGCGGCAGGAGCACATTACTCCTGGAAGATATGTCGCGTGGGTGAACACGCACTAAGGTCATCCCGATTTAGTGGTCTTTCACCCGAAATCCCTTATGCAAGCGAGCTTGTTACCTCGATACAGATCGAATAAATTTAAACGTGGCGAGCCTGCTTGGGATCCCGCCTCCGTTAATCCCAGAAACTTTGAGATGTTGAAGAAGCCGCCTTCTCCGAGCAAGGCGACGAGTTTATCAGCACCCCGCCTACTCCTCATGCTCTCTAGATTTCTTGGATTTTTCTGCGAGCCCCTTGAAAATTTGATTTGTAACTTTGACTATTTATTTTGTGATTTGACTGAATCTTGAGTTGTAATATCTTGACAATTTACTTTCTGCATTTTCAATTTATAAAACTTGGTTTTTCCCGCCCCGATTCGATCCGACGCCTTTCGCGAGGATGTGACAAGTATTTTATTTTCTCTCAGGTGTCATCCTCTTGATTCGTATGAGGTTGTTCAATAATTTGGCGGCGTCCGGCAATCATGAAACTTCGCTGCTTATTCTAACCATAGTCGCTATGCGACGCTAATTTTTCAAAGTTTCAATGTCCTATTGAGAATGCTGCTTTTGCCGTAAAACAGAGCCTCTCGTGAGCAGCCTTTGACCATCATTAAAGCAGAGTTATGACCCTAATGACTAGGCGCCGCTTGTAATCAGAGCTATAAATTTCGGTCTCTTCATGGTCCGCGCGTCTGTTGCCTTGGTTTTCGGGCGCTTGCATATCCGCCCTAGGATCCAGCTTAATCCCAACCGTTGATTGTGTCCCTTTCCGGTATAAAAGCGGGTTACTTTGGGACTCACTCTACCTCTTGCCTCATACCGAATTTGCTTTCTTTCTTCCTCAATCGCTCATTATCCTCTTTACCGCTTATCCCCGACTTCATGTCTCATCCAGGGAAAGCAATGTGTTCGGATATGGAAAGCTCGTCCCTATCCGGGATGTTTCTCCTTTTTCACCACCGCCTCCCCGTAGCTAAGGATTATTTCGGGATTATTTTAAGTGGCGTGATATTATGAGGAGAGAGGGCTTAAATGAACAACGAATAGAAGACGGCTCCATGCCGCGCGCTCGCTCTTTCGGGCCGGTGGGAATTTATTGCTTGAGCCTCCGGGAGCGTTAATGTTACCATGATACGGAATTTTATTCCGTGTTGTCCGAGGTAGCCTTCCCAAGCGGACTCAGAGCAGAGATTTCTCTCCGGTGTCCCCGTTATCTTTACTCCGGAGAGAATTAACCAAGTTTTTAACATACCCGCTTATAAATCCCTCCTCCCATTATGAGATCGCCTGGGACCTTGCGGATGAGGAAAATAGGCGATTCGTCTAGTATTGCAATGTGCGAGCCGCTCCCGAGAATCGGCGGGTTTGGTCTTTAGGAGTGATCACGTCCGACCTCTCTCGCAGCGACCGTGAGTGGAAGAAGTTTATAAATTCCCGCTCTTATCTTTGCCGATGCCGATGTTGTTAGCGAGAGCGGCGCTCCTTCAGACGCCATTCGCGACCATCGAGTGGATATAGACTCGGGAGTCTTGATCCATCGCGAGGCACTAAGATATGCGTGCTCGGTGAGTCAAGATCGCCGAGGTAATCGGTCGCCGCATGCCTTTCGCGTCGCCGATAACCAAATTATGCAAAGGGCGCCAGGGTTCCTTCCATACTCTCGACCGATATGTTTGAAAAACTTATCGGGTGGAGCCTTTGCAAGCGTGGTGTCGCTTTTGGACCTCCACACATGTGATCGGAGGAAGATAACCATTCTGCGCAGCTTGATGGAAGTTTGTCCAGGCTTGATCGATATGTTTGAAAAAACTTTTCATCGCTATTTTTTTTTTTTTTTTTTTTTTTTTTTTTGATGATGATGACTAAAAGACAAGAATGTAAATACAATTTGGAAGAATGACTTTATTTGAATTGGCTTGTTACATATAGTATTTTTTCGTGATTGTCTCAGATGCCATGGCCTATTATACTCATGCCCTCCTTGTCACTTAGCGTGTACGTCCCTTTTTGATAACTCGCGAAACTGCAGGGGGCCCTCCCGCTTTCTCGATAGCTTTCTTTTTTCGCTTCGTGGCCCGTGGGCTTGTCTTTTGCGTAACGTAATCCCGACGCGAAGTGATGATTTCAATACGCTTGTCGTGATGACGCTTTGTCGCTGCTTATAATTGACTAGACGATCAGATGCTTGGATGCGCCGCCTCTACTACTAGATCAAGCTCGAGTTTACGCGCCAGATTTGTATTATTGATCTCATTGTAAAAAAAACGACCTTAGGGCTTGGTAAGGCCATTTCCACAGCGCCCATAGCCTCGCATCCATATGTTAAAGCAAAAGGAGTTTCCTCATTGTGATTTTTCGCGACGCCCCGAGAGTGCCCATAGAGCGCCGGAAGGTGATCCGCCAAGGCTGCTTTCACCCAGGCTCTTCTTCAACACACTTAGGACCTGCTTGTTGGCATTTTCGCTTGCCCATTTCCTCGCGGGTAGCACACGGATGATTGCCAATGTTTAACATTGTTCTCTCACGTAACTGTCGAATTCGCCTCGAATTGAGGTCCGTGATCGAAACCATCACTTTGGAACACCAAATCTTGTCCATATTTGATCGAGCAAAAAGTATGTTATGTCCCTGGTATTGGTTTTTACCAAGGCCTTAGCCTCACCCATTTAGTAAAATAATCCACCGCGACGACCACGTATTCAAGAACCCGAGCGACCCTTCTTCAAGGGTCCGATGAGGTCGACGCCCACATGTCGAAAGGCCAGCAAATACCACTATGCTTTGTTCGACCGAGGGTAGCCTGGGGATACTTGCGAACCTCCTGGCAAGCATCACATGCTCTCGTATAAGATTTGGCGCCTTCGCTAATTTCGCCAATAATATCCGGCTAAAGTACCTTCGTGCTAGTGTTCGATTGAGAGATGGCCGCCGACATTCCTCATGTAGCTCTGTTAGATTCCCGTTACCTCCTCAGTCGTGACGACGCAGATGGGTTTTCGAGAATGAATGACGGTAAAGCACGCCGTCCCATAATCGTATATCTTGCGCCCTTCTTACTAAGGCCTTAGCTTTGCAAGGGTCGCCGGAAGCTCTCCTAACTCAATATAAGACTTCATGATGTCGACCCAACAAGTGTTATCGGGTTGGAAATCCATGATCTCGCCCCGGGAGATGGCGGGTTCCGATAGGTGTTCACCATGATGCTAGGATCGCACGACGCGCCTTCGCGTTAATTTGGATAAGTAGTCCGCCTCTATGATTGTCCTCTCGAGGATGTTTTTGAATTGACAATATGTGAAGTCGCTGAGTCTTTTGACGAGGTTAATATACCTTTGTAAAATTTCGCAATGAATGCCAAATGACCCATTGATTTGATTCACCACCAACCGTGAGTCGCAAAATACTTGTATATTTTCGACTTTCATGGCTTTGGCGAAGTTTCAACCCAAAGAATGACGGCCTCGTATTCTCGCTCGGTTGTTAGAGGCGGTGAAATCAAATCTCGAGCTCGCTCAATTTCTTCGATGTGCCCGGTTCTAACAGATTATTCCCGCGCCACACCCTTTGTGATTAGCGGACCCATCAACGTAGAGCCGCCAACAAGACTTGGCCTCGATAGGCTCGCCCTCTGTGTGGTGACCCTATCTTGGTCGCGCTCGAGCAGAGCCGCTTTTCACCTCTTCGCTGAAGCTTGTTTCGCTTATGAAATCTGGGAGAGCCTGGGCCTTTACAAATTCTTCCGGGCTCATATCGGATATCGAACTCAAGAAGCTCGATGGCCCATCTGAGAATCGACCGACACAGTCCGGTTTGTGAAGGACTGCCTTAGCGATGCATTTGATAATACTACGATGGTGTGCGATGAAAAGTAAGCCCTTAATTTGCGGGCAGCTATAACAACACAATAAGCCAACTTTTCTATATTAAAATAACGACTTTCAACGGGCTTAGAGCTTTGGAAACATAAAATCGCTTCGCGAGCCTTCCTCCTCTTTTACAAGTGTTGCGCTACGCCCTATCTCGAGGTCGCCAAATATAAAAACAGAGTATCCCGAGCCTCGGGTCAAGTTAGCAACGGCGGTCTTGACAAGTATTCTTTGAGGTCTTTAAATGCCTGGGGAGCATTCCACCGTCCAAAGGAAGGTATCACTCTTTTCGTAATTTTGAAGAAAGGCGATTTCTTTCTCGCAGATTTCGAGACAAACCTACCTGTAGCCGTGATCCCGCCGCTGAGCCAGCATTTCTTTAATACTTGGTAGGCTCGCTCATGTTGACCAGGGCCTCGATTTTTTCGGGATTTGCCTCGATCCCCTTTGACTTACCATAAAGCCCGTAAATTTCCTCGCCTGACCCCAAAAGTGCATTTCGTAGGTTTAGTTTCATTGAGTGATTCTTCACGCTTGCAAAGGTTTCGCGAAGGTCCTCCAGTGATCTTGGCGACTTGATTTCACGACCATGTCATCAATGTAGGCCTCCATGTTCTTGCCTATCTCACGTGCTAAAAACACTGCTTACCATTCTCTCGATAGGTTGAGCTCAAGCGTTTTTTAGGCCAAACGGCATCATCTCATAGTAATATAGCCGCGCCGCGCCCTGGGCCGCGCCTTTATCTTCATCGCCATTTTGACCTGGTGGTAGCCGGAATAGGCGCCCGTAAAGCTTAAGGTTTCAAAACCCGCGATCCCATCTACCATTTTATCGATTCGAGGGAGCGCGTAGGGTCCTCGGGGCAAGCTTTGTTTAGATCGGTGAAGTCGACGCACATCCGCCACTTGCCGCTGTGTTTTTTCACCATTACTACATTTGCCACCAGTGGGATATTGAAGCTCTTTGATTATGCCTCGCCGCTAAAAGTTTCTCGACCTCAATTTTTATTGCGACCTCCTTTTCAGAGAATTGACGCGCTTTTGTTGTATTGGCCTGGTTGGGATCGACACTCTCAGGTTATGCAAGGCGACCTCCGACTCCACACCTCTCATATCGCTTACCTCCCAGCGAACGCGCCCAAGTTTGCTTTCGTAAGCTCGATCGCTTCCTCCTTTCTTCCTCGGTAGTCCTCGATCCTATTTTTATCTTTTGATCGATATTTGTCGCTTATTATAACCTCGATCAACTCGCCTTCGCAAAGGAAGTCGGGCTCGCCCCGAACTTGCAATGTTTCTACCTCTACGGCCTTCTCCGGGATTTCTTTCATCATAGCAATCGATCCGTAGCCGCGTTAAGACCATCCACCGGGTCGCTTAGAATCGACCCTCGCTTTTGGTCATATAGTCGAGGAAAGCTCCAGTCGGCCGATGGCGACCCCAACTTTCTTCCCTACGTGAAATTTGACCCGCTGGTGGGAACGGACGCCACCATTTGGAACTTCTTCATAGCCGGGATTCCCAAAATCATGTTGTAGTAAGAGGCGGCGTCGATTACCAAGGAAGTTATTATCTCCGCTCTACAGGCTCATAGTCGCCCAAAATGATATTGAGGTCGATCGTGCCTTTGACCCGCATCGTCGTTGGTAAAACCTTCGAGGACCCCAAGGTAGGGTTTTAACTTGGCCTCCCGAATCCGATCTGCTTTAAACAATAAATAGATGACGCCGCGGCCGCCCCTGGTGTCGACTATTACTCGGTTGACGCCGCGCTTGTCGCTCACCCCACCTTTAGAATGAGGGGTATCTCCATGGCCACCGATCGTTGTCACCGCTTTTTGTGAATATGATTCCCTTCTCATTCTCTCCCAACACAATCGCTGCCGCTGGTATTGATTTGATTTATCCGAGATTTCGCTTGATGGTTGCCGGGAATATTCCTGTGGATGACCTCGAACTCTCTATCCGATAGACGCGAGGTTGGCGCCCCCGATCGGGAGTGTTGTTCCTCGCTTATATTTATTGGCTGGTCCTCACGGATCGCCTTTCTATCTCGCCTCCAGGGTGAAGCATTCATCGGTGATGTGGCCATGGTCCTTGTGATAGTCGCAGATTTGGATTTATCGCGCTATCGATCGCCTCATAGGCTTTGGTTTGTCGAAAATGTTCACGAATTTCAAACAAGATTTGGGATGCTTTGGTGTTGAGCGGGGTAAAATTATCCTCGCTAAATTTGTACGGCTTTTTACCTCACGATCGCGATTAGTATCTCGCCCCTTTCCTTTTACGGTCATCTACGCGATCCTCCTTCGCGAACGTGGCTCGCTCTTAGGCTTTGCTTTCCCCAGATGGCGCCACCGACCCCCATCATTCTCGCCCTTTCTAACATCTCCTCGAGACCCGCTTTGGGGCCGCAGATTGAATTCGCCATCGGGCCTTTGGCGATTCCGGTGAGGAAACATGTTATGACCGCATCGCCTGGATGTTCCTTGTTTGATCATATATTCGACGAACCGCTCGTAATACTCTTTTCCGGATTCATGCCTCCCATACGAACCTCATATAGGTCCTCAATGGTTTTCTTTGGCCTCGCTTGCCGATTCAAACTCTCTCGACAAACTTTTCCGACAAATCCTCCCAACTTTCAATCGAGCCGCGGCGAGGAAGCCCGCGTATCCAGACGCAATTTCTATCCTCGCATGTCGCCAACCAATGCGATGCACCAGCGGATTTATTTTGTGTAGCAAGGGTGATGCGACCGAACGCGTGAGCCACTGTTTGGGCATGAATTTCCATTGTAATAGTTGTAATCGATAACTAACCTTTTCTCTCGCTGAGGCAATGTTTCGTAATCCTTTAATGAGTACGCCGATCCTCGAAATTGGGGCGACTTTCTCGACGGGCCTCGACTTTTTAATTTCGCAAGCTCTTTTCATTACCTCCATCTGCTCCGCCAAAATATAGGTCGATTCTCGGTCGCGATCGCGGCTTATGTGACGCCGCCTCCGCTCTACGCCTGATTCCCTATGATCTCGTGATCCTCTTGGCGGGCCCTCTTTTCCTGGAGCAATTATGCGTGCATCTTGTGCGTGTCTATCCCGCTGACGGGCATCTCTTCTCTAGGAAGGCCGAGACGACTTGGGGCTAAGGCCTTGTCCTTCTCACCCAACCTATTAAACGCGGACCCTTTGTCGATCCTCTTCCTTTTGATGGTCGCGATCTTGGGGGCGAGGTTCGTGGAATTTCTTTCCTCGGTCCATAGCGACCGAAGAGTGTGCACGCTCTCTACGCTACGACCTCACCGAATTTGGCTCATGCGCCCCGTCTGCGGCGATCGCAAGAGGGATTTCGCTTCGGGAGGATTTTGGGGTCGAATCGCCATAGGGGCCTGGCCCTTAGCCACCAGCGGGGAATTGGTGAGATACATAGTTTCAGCAGACTCGGCGATTCCCTCATTTCGGCGACCTGGGTCCTCCCGAAATCCCGGTTGTATTTCCGGATCGATCTTTGGCTTTGCTGTGACTTCTCTCTCATGAGTTCCATCCAGGGCAACAACAAATTCTTTCGACTTGGTTTTTTGATTAATGACATTTCGAAAGGCCGCTAGTGCTAAGACCCTCTCTCGATCCTTCTCCTTCTGCAGGGAGATTGTCTAGCGCTTTCTCCCGCGCTTTCCCCACGAGCTTGATGTAGCATAGTACCTTTGCAGGGGTTTGGGGTGTTAGATGTCCTTTACTTCCGGCCATCTCTCAAGGGGTGGCTTTTGAGCGATTTCTTTGGTAAAGTGGAAGAAATAAAGGCGCTTTGAGGACTTTCTTTGTAAGATTATCTCCTCCTGATAAGAGTTCTAGGTGATTTTTACACAATCGCGCTCCCGGTAACGGAGCCAACTCAAGATGTCTAAATCGCCACGGGTGTCCTTGCGGTGTATAGATGGTGGATATCTCGTCATTTGAAGGTGTGGTGTTACTCCGGCGGGTGGTGGTATGGAGAGAGTTAGAATGGAGAGAGCTTTGGCTTGCAAGTATAGTGTGTATTTCATATATCTCATCTCCTCTCTTTAGTTTACAATGACCACCCTTTTATAGAGGTGGATAACTTAGTGAATAAGTAATCTATTAGATATTTTACTAATAGCTGTGTCTTACTTGGATACTAAGCAAGACGAAATATCTAAGCTACAAGTGGGAAAAGATCTCGATCAATCGGCGCCATCTCTCTCGAGGTCGCAAGCGAGCAAGCCTCTCTCTCGCCTCGCCCTCTGGCGACCCTTCTTCTGACTTGCCTTCGATGAGATTCACAGATCTCAGAAGACTTGCCTGGGACCGCAAATGCCTTGGTCGCGGCGAGGTGAGACACAATGGCCGCCTTTGCGATCTCTCTCGCATGCCGAGAGGTGGCCGCAGCGGGTTGTCTCATCATTGAGGTGGTGGAATTATTTATACCCATCACCAACCTACCTCTTTACTCTCTTACCTAACTCGCCCCACCCTACCTTATCTCATCCACCAGGGCCACCACCCCATCTTACTTTATCCTACCCACCATTCCATCCTACCGAACCCTACCTTATTTCACTCCACCTTACCCTACCCAACACCCCATCCTACCTACCCTATTGTACCCACCCTACCTTACCACACAACCTACCCAACTTCAGGCCACCTCATATCTCGACCCACAACCTCACATTACTTTTACCACCACCATATGTTATGTTGATTTTTATTTTATTTCATCTCATTTTATCAAAATTTTAAGATAATGAAAATGGTCACTTTTTATTTTATTACAATAAAATTCCATTCTATTTCACCACTTTATAATCATACACAAAAAATCATTAATTATATTTATTCGTAACAAACATGTCACTTCTTCAGGTGTATTTCATTTGTGTTGTAGGCTTATTTATTTATTTATTTATTTTTTTTGTTGCAAACACCGCCTTTGTATTATGAAGAAAAGTATTGATAAACTCAAAGAATCATTCGACTATTAATTATGTAAGTATTCCATAATCATAGTACCAACCGGGATTGCAACTCGCCGGATTCCAAAACTCAGTTCTTCTGCTCTAATTATACAGGACTTCTAATACAACAAAACTCTGAAACAATCCCCGATTTCAATTCACCGAGTTCTAAAACTCAGTAGATAATTCTAATTATTATTATTATTATTATTATTATTATTATTTAATTATAGAAAAGATTTAAAAGCTTTGGCTGTTTCCCACCTACTCTTTGCATGCCATCACAACCGTCGCTTCCAAAACTTGCCGCTGTCAGCTCTGACATTTCCGACGACGGAGATCCTGTCCCGTTCCTTGGTACAGTTGAGCCGATAGTCATATCTTGATCATCCAATCCGGCGAATAGCAACGGCTTTGGCTTGTCGCCGCCCTGATATTGTTGTTGTTCTTGACCTTGATATCTCCATGACCCATTCCGAAATGCTTCAGATGACTCATCGGAATTCGGATCCAGAACTCCGACTCCGAACAGTGGTCTTAAGGTGCCGCCGGAAAGGACTGTCTCAACAGCTGTTTGAATTACATGCCAATTCCCGGTGTATAATAACCCCACTGCTCCATTCACCGGATTCACCGTCCGGCCACATGCCTCATAAAGCAACGACTGAAACAGAGCTGAAATTTACCAGAACAAAAAAAAATCAAAATCAAAATCAAGCATGATTATTTGATGATCAAAGAAACAAATATCTAATTTTAATGAAATTTTACCAGGCTTTTTGGCATCGGGAACGGCGGAGATGAAGGCGATAAGATCGCTGCGGCCGAAGAATTTGGAAACAAAGAGGGTAGCATGGGATTGGGCCTGTGGGGTATCGATCCATGTCAAACAGGGTCTGAGCACGCATTTTTCGCTGCATCCTCTTCGCAGCACCCTGCAACCGTTGCAGCTCATGTCTTCCACCCACCAAAAAAAAAAAAAAAGAATGAACTAATAATTATTCTTCTTTTTCCGGTGAAATTTCCAAGAAACTCCGATTTCTTAACTGCAAAGTAAAATCGAAGAAAGAAAGTGGGGAAAGGAAAAGGGAAGTTTTGGGGTGAGTGATGCGAAGGAGGCCGAGAATGATGACAATTATAAAGGAGAAAGGAGGAGGAAGAGTTAGAGAGGTGGGGTTAAGGGGAAAAAGTAACTATGGTTGGATTTTGAGGAAGCCGTCTATTTGCGAATAGTTTCATTAAGGATGCGGGATGAAGTGTTTATGATGTAGCAATGACCCAAACTCTAGCCAACAAAAATAAAAAAAAATATAGGTTTACATTATTTTGTTACACAAATATATAAAAATAAAAAATGATGTTTTGTTGATCTTTTACATTTTATTTTAAATCTATATATATATATATAGTTTGAATCATATCGTGCGTATGTTTTTTTTAAAATTTCTTTCAAGTATTAAACGTCGTTTCTACCATTGCGTAAGAACATAATTTTGTTTAAAGAAAAACATGGAAGTGTCTTCTCTCGATTCTTTGAGACCTCCCCGGTTGAGAAGCTGATGTCTAAGAGTGGCAAACCAGGCTCTTTGGTGTTTGTTTCAGGCCATAGAGTGTCTTTTTTGGGTGTCACACATGAAATGGTTTGGAAGGATCCACAAAGCTATCCTACGTTGGAGGCACTGGCTCGATTCTCCTCAAGTCATTACGTGTTGAAAATGCTATTGGTCAGACCTTACCTTTGAGTAAGAGTCAGACTTTGCAGGCATGATGCGGGCCGAACTCCGGATTAGTCGGACCAGTATGTTCCGGATACCGGGGGCTTTAAACAAAAAAAAAGAAGAAAAGAAGCTATCTGGTTGAACAATATACACAAACTCTATATGAGTGCCATTGAGAAATGCATTGTTGAAGTCTAATTGATCGATTGTCTAGTTTTGAGCAGTGGCAACATAGAAGATTACTCTGATTGTGGAGGCATTGGCCAATTTTTGAAATGCTTCAATAGAGAAGATTACTATGATGAAACCCATTGGCAACTAATCTGGCCTTAAGCTTAAGGACGGTGCCATCTGGGTTTAGTTTGAGTTTGAAAATTCCATTTATTACCTATTAAATTTTGATGAGAAGCATAAAGTACTAAATCGTATGTGTGATTATTGATTACCTAATAATGCTTGAAACTAAGTCTGCAAAGCATTCCTTCGGTCAAAATTATGAAAGGCTTCACACTATTGTTGGTTCCTGAGGTAAGAATGAGCAAAGTTAAAGCAATGTAGTGAGATAAGAGAACTGCTTTTGGTTTGGGAATATCGACTTTGAACCTGTTTGCATGGGAAGATGATTAATGGTCAGTCGAATACGAGCTTGGTGAGACAACTGACAATCAAGTACGAGGAATATTAGGTGAATTGGGCAAAGAAATGGATGAAGAGGCACCGATTGACATGGGGTAGTAGATGATGAAAATTCAATGGATGCAGATTTATCGATGTGGAAGGAATTAGACAATCGAGAGGAATCTGAACCGTTCTGCACTCTCTGCAGAGAGTTGATTGTATCTCAAGGCAAAATATATTGACACACCGTGAGAGATGGTATACCCTTAGAAGATGTGTGAGACTCGGGTCTCTTGGGACTATAAGGGAACATGGATACATTGAAAAACACATCTCTGACACATACCCTACCGTGATTGTTCAAGGCATATGTAACATTTGTGATTAATTTTAATACCCCAAATGAACACACCCGATGTAATGATGTTGAAACTTATGTTTTTTGATTTGGCCTTAGGTTAGGGTAACAAGCACAACCAAAGACTCTTAATATAGAATAATCTAGTTTGTGTTTGTACAAGATTTCAAAAGAACTCTTAGACTAAAGGATATGAGTATAGAGTCTTGTTAAATCCAGTTTTGTTGATTGTTAAGTAGTTTTGTTTTGATTGTATGATGATGTTCAAGACTAGTTGCGATATAAGCATGTGAGGTTATATATGATATATGTATGGAATTTAATAGTAGTCCGATTATTGTATTGGTTCAATCGCATAAGCATCGTGAATACATAATTATATACGCTTTCATATGTGATCAAAGACACATCTTGAAGAATGAAGGTTGAGGAGTCGACTCAAAGTGGTAATGATTGAATATCTAAAGACCTGGGGACTCGGACTCAGAGTTATGGGCTTTGAGAAACCAAGATCATAAAGTTATCTTCAATGAAGTTCAGAATGGTTTGGAATAACTTTATAATACTTATAATGTGATAAAAGATAAATATGGAGTACTTTGATCTCGGCCATATGTAAAGATCAAAGAATTTGAGAATCAGCCTGATAGTAGAAATCAAGATAAGCTTAAAGCAAAAATAAAATTTGAAGATATTCGTAATCAACCTTGAAGATACTCGGATCATATCTAAAGATTCAAATCGATTTAAAAAGATCACTCTCATGATTATACACTTTATGATGATAAGACAAAAGCTGACAAGCAAATAGTACGGAGCAGAGACAATGTGTCAGAAGACTGAGAATATGAACGTTATGTCAACTGGAATACAAGATTTATTTCATATAAACGTTATGCCAACTGGAAGACAAGATCTATTTCAAATGTACAAGCAACGTTCATGTTAGGATTTCTGTCATTACAACGCCTATATTTTAAAATATATATTGAAGATTTACAATGATCAAATATGCCACGTCAGCAGTTAGGCTTGAAGAAGAAGAAATCAGAGCTGAATTAGTATATCTCTCACATATAAATAAGGAACTTAAGTCATTTTGAATGACAAATCGCTCGTAGAGATTCGAAGTTTTAAAGGGAAGACATTAAGATCTTTAAAAGATAATCTATCCATGAGAAAGAGGGAATATAATCGAGATTCAATAACTTAAATGCTATATCCGTAGAAGTCCGAGATGTTGCAACAATTGAAGCTACAACGATAGATCCAATGTAACACTTGAATTAAGTTGAGCACAACCGTAAGCTACATCGATAAATCCAGTAAAGTCTCAACTTCAAGAATCAAGTTGATTCACTCTTATCTCTTTTAGATTTTACATCAACAAATAGTGAAAGAAGTGAAAACGGTTTGCTTTGAAGGATCAGAGAGCAAAGAAGAAGTAGATGGCTTTGAAGGACCATGAAACGGTGAAGAAGTTGTTAGCTTTGAAGGATCGCTTACAATAGAGTATAGAGTCTTTAGAGGTTGTTTGTGGTAAAGTTTTTGAAGAGGCAATACTACCCTTGAAGGAACAAAGGAGCATCATATGGATTGGTCGCCAAATCGTGATGCAAGAGAGAGTTGCGAAGGAAAGTCGCACTATCGCTGAGGAGTCTATGTAACAATAGTGAATTCCTCCAACATCACATGAGAAGCGGTGACTAGAGGATTATGCTACCCCAAACATCAATAATAAACATTGTGTCATTTACTTTACGATTTAGCTTCGTGACTTTACATTCAAAGAATACCATCAAAAAGCAAATGGTACCATCGGAATACAAACACCGCCTCAAGTCGCTTTGACATATACTACGCAATAACCCACATGAGGATCATCTCGCTTCAAAGAAATGCTCGGAAGAATCGGTGAAAAATACTTTCATTTATACAATACTTCTCACAGTATCCACCATCCGCTTTAACGCTAGGACCGTGATGGGAGTCAACTTTACGTGACTCCGGTGCATTAATTATCCCCGTTTATAACATTTTAAGCACATTTTTGGGTGATTTAGACCGTTTTCGGGGTGTTGTCGTGAGCTCATGGCACGGGGGAGTGATTCCGCTACTTTGATGGATTACTACCCCTTTTGTTGATATTAACCCTATTCCCGAGCACTTTTACCCTCCGGAATTGTTTGGATGTTCTTGGTTTTTTATGATGTTGAAGGGTGTTGGTGTCTCGAAGACCCGAGAGGTGATGATTAGTGGCAAAAGGCATGATCGAGGCAAGAGGAGAGATCAAAAGGAAGAAAAGTGAAGATTTGGGGCAACAAGGGTTCAAACGCACGTTTGAACCCCCCAAACGTGCATTTCAAGAGGCACAAGTTGATACAGAGTTGAACCCTCCAAACGCCGCATTTGAAACTATCCTAAACGCTGCTCCAAGTTTTTCAAACGCTGCTTGAACCTCCCAAAACCTAGGTTGTCCGGTTTCATGGGGAAGGGCTTTGGCAACTCGTCTTTTATCTCATGTATCAATTGTGTGTAGGAGACTTTGATGGTGGTCCAGTTCTCCTCCTTGAATTTTTGGGCTTCTTGAGGTCTCGATCCCTGTTCCCTCGGGACTCTCTTGGTGGCTTCGCCACCTTTTTGTTTTCCCTACGGGAGGACGAGGTACCTCATTTCCCATTGTCGCAACGTATTTCCTTGCCGAGCTTAGAATTTTTTGAAGGTTAGACGGTGGGTTGAGCGCTAAGTATGATTTGAGGTACCCCGGACTCACTGCTTCAAGCTACTCATTACCACATTGTCCGCTAATCCTCTTGTTAGCTCATACACTTTGTAGAATCGCCATAGTAATCGCGAGTGGACTCGCTTTTCCCTCGTTGAACCTCGTGAAGGTCGATATGGGTTTTCTTTGGTCCTCCAAATGACTTAAACTCGGCCGTGAATTTGTTGACCAAATCATCCCAAGATGTAATCAATGCCGGGGCAAAGTCATGGATACAAGAGGTCGTTTCTATCTTGCATGGACCCCACAAAGGCAATACACCATGCCTCCTCACTTGAGGTGCACAAGTTTATCTTACTATGAAAAGCTGATAGCCAGTCTAGGGGATCTGTGGTACCGTGATAGTTAGTAAAATTTGGGTATTGCATACCTCCTCGGGGTACCACTGAGAGGATGTCGGGATGGAAGACACCGCAGCCCAGTGGGTTTAGACTTTGGTTGTTCTACCTCTTGAAGCTCTCGATTTGCCTTTTCATTACCGCCAACTCACTCATGTTTTCTTTTATAACGGGAGCTTGATGATACTTCGCCTACTTGCAATTCTCCATGTCCTTCCTTCCGTGTTCGACATGCCTTTCCTTTCACATAACCCCGATCCGGGTCGCACCGCTGGACGTTATCCATGGGCCCCAGATTTGAGCCGCCAAAGGATTTTCAGCCTTGACTTAGGTGTGAAATCGCATGGCTACTTTCACCCTCGATCCTCGCGATGCGATCTCGTGAGCTCTTTGGGGATTCATGGTAGTTGTATCTCCGCTTGAGTCGGGCGGTGTGAAACGAACTTGTCGACCGGTATGGGTGGAAATCTTGCGGCTATAAGTTTCAAATTGTGTTTCAAGTGTCCTCCTCATATTCCATGTGGTTCCTTAATGCCATTTCACGTGTATTCGGGTTGATGAGTGGTGGCACCTAGAAATTGGTCCGTTGTTCAAAGTTTGGGCAGCCGCCACCGACGTATACTTCCCACGGCCCCATCTTGTGGCCGCTTCTTCTAGCTCTCGAGCCCTTTCCTTTTCATTTAAAACACTTTGCATGTCGGGGTCAATTGATTGTTCGTCGCTTCCGCTGGACCTAACGTGACCCCTAGCTATGCTCACTATGACGTGACACTAAAATGCCACGTGGAGGGTTGTCGCCATGTGTTGTGTCCTCGATTGGCTCCTTTGGCCGATGTTGTAGTTCCACTAGTTTCCATCCAACCATGATTTGAAAGGAAACTTGTTGACAAAGCAATCTTAGGCGGTGCCGGCCGGGGTCGCTTTCAAACCTGAATCCGGCAAGGATGTGGAAAACATAGCCCAAGGCCATATAAGAGAGGGGCTCATCCCCAAAACCTAGGCTGCGAGGTGAGGAATTCCTTCTCTTAATATGATGGGTGAAACAACCACAAGTTCCTAATGCGACACTTTAACACGCCCCAAGTCGCAGTGGGCCGGGCACACAAGGCAAACAACAGCCCCAACACTTGCACAATAAACGGTGGCTCCGATACTACGTGGAAAACATAGACCCAAGCCCATATAAGAGAGGGGCCTCATCCCCAAAACTTAGGTCATGAGGTGAGTGAAGTCCATCTCTTAATACTGTGGGTGAAACAACCACAAGCTCCCAACGCTGACACTTTAACAAAGGATTCAAATACAACGATGCCCAAACTTGCCTGTAAACTTGATTGCTTTATATCGTAAGTGTATTAAACCTGTAAGAGCCGAGAACGTGGGTAGGTCGATGTCGCATCGCTTTTGTTGACGTATTCCCGTAAGGATTGTTCAAAATCCTACGCGAATGATGTTCCGTGATGTTGATTTGAGCTTCAGTGAGTGTTGAGAGCACCAAGAAAGCCTAGGTTTTTATAGTATTTATCGTCAATTTTGAATTTGGCGCTGTAGCTCCCGGTCTTTGACATAAAAAAGAAGGTTGTAATAATGAAAGGGACATCAATAACCGAGCCGAACCCAAAATTGGAGCTTTTCCTCAAATTTGCACCGAACAAGGCCGAGACGCCGTGGAAACGGATTTCACGGGCGGTGATAACGACCGGAGAAGGCCGATTTTTAATGATGTTCCCGTAACGGAGCCAACCGATGTTGCGTGAACTATCAAGGTGGCGGTAACGACCGTGTCGCGTGGATATCCGCTATCTTGGTGTGATTTCTCCGTGAGACGGGTGGCGATAAGTGTTGGTTGATATGGAAAATACGAAGTTTCCGTGACAGATGATGGGTGCGAGCTCGACCGATAAATTGGCGTGGCTTGGCCTCGCTTGTCTTAATTATTGGATCATTTGTGAGTTACACATAGCTCCTATTTATAGTGTCGGATTAAGTATGATTATGCTAATAATGATTAGACATAATAAACTACAATTAAGCATAAACATGATCCCGGCACTCGCGGTGGTTCACCCCGGCCGCCGATCCTTTGTGCGGACTTATCAAGCGGCCTTGTGATGCCAGGTAAGTAGAGTCTCAGATTCGTGTTGAGTCCGGTTCGCCCCGTTAGTGGAGGAGGCTATGCGCGACCGATGATCTCTCCGTAGTCAAGCGTCCGCCTTGATTTGGAGTAATGCCGAGAGGACAGATAGATCCGTTAGCTAGCGGCTTTCATCCGGCCTCCGACAAAGCAGGCCGATGGTGATGGAGCCGGCTTAAAGGCTTATGATGTGACCTCCGATTGATCGCACCCGGGTCCGTGAGACCGTATGCGGGTTCCCTATATTAAGAAGTACGTTTTTAATATTTTTAGTGGTGCTTGGAGTACATAAATAATAAAAATATTCAATGTGGTGCCAAGAGTAATCGTGGAGCCGCGAAGATTTTCGCAAGTACCGATAGTTCTATTCGACACACACACACACACACACACACACACACACATATATATATATATATATATATATATATATATATATAATTTACTATCTATTCTTACGATGATAAACATTTATATTAGACAAATATTAATTTGTATGGATTTTCTGAATACTCCCTCCGTCCCGTATTATAAGTTCCTTTTAGATTTTTCACACAGACAAGAAAAATAATAAATGAAGCATTTTTAATATTTCAAGCAAAATATCAATTGCTTTTCGAAATGACTTATAATATCGTATCATTGCTTAGCCGCTGAAGCAAAACAATGATTAATCTCAGATTAAACGCGAGAAAACTTATATTTTATAGTGACACCACAAAAAGCTTAAAAGAACTTATATCATGACTTTACTTGAAGATTTATGTAAGATCGGTATAATGAAATATTTGTCCAAAACAAATTTTTGTCATTCTATATATATATATATATATATATATATATATATATATATATGTATATCCATACAATGAAAATGTTTGAAAAAGTAAAAGCTCGAATTTGTAAATTCTTTCGTATTATGATATATAGAAGATGCCACATGGCTGTAATCATTGAATACAGATCCCAAGTAATGATTCACGCAATCAGATTTTCACTGACCGAGAAATGGAATCAGAAAGATGTGATTTATCATCTTTACAGATTCTATCGTACGCGCTTCTTGATCATCTTCTCGGCGCTCAGCATACCCGTTTTTCAACCCACATTATTCGGTGACGGTATCCCATTTTGTCAAACGTCCCGCGCCACACTGGAGGTGGATGAGGTCGAAGTGCGATAATGAACGAGGACCACTTCACCTTTAAGGCTTCTAAGAATTCTCTGTCACGTATAAAGTTTGACTATTTTACAATGCTTAATGAATTGTAATTATATTTTAATTTTCTTTGATAAAGTTGTAATCTTCCAGAAAAAAAGGGGGTGGGGGTTATATGATTTAGGTGACCAGCAGCTATCACAAAACTTGTCTAAAAATACATACCACTAACAAAAATTCGAAGCCGTTCAGATAAGGATTGCTTGTGGCGAATGGAGAACGATTTTAATGGAATATAGCTGGTGGGTTGGGGGGTCTGATGATGTGACGTGTAAATAGTTGAATATTGATAAAATAATAATGCGTGGGTTATTTTCACTGATGTGGGACTCGGGGTGGTGATAGAAAACAGAGAATCTTTTTCATATCTTTTCCAATTTTCCAAACTTGGGGTGCGGCTTCGTGTTTCCGCGGCTTTTCGAATGAGACGATATCCACCGTACGTTGGCTTTTGGATTTTTTTTTGCTTTCAATCGTGTTTTTTTTTGTACTTTATAAGTCGTAAGGCTAAAAGTCGAGGTCTCAAGTGGCAGACTGAGAACAACGAGTTTGCTCTATTACCTTTATTCATCATGCTAGACTTTTTCCTTTCCTTTGCTCCACCATTGCATTATTGACTTTGGGGTTTAACCTTCGTTTCCGGTGTGTATATATATATATATATATGAGAAAGGTTTGTTATGTATCATTCCGCCTCAAAATGCTTGGTGACATTTTTTAGTTGCCATTAAAAGTTTCCAATTAATCTTAATTTCGCTAATCAATGTAATATTATTAAGATTATGATAAAGTAAACTTAAAAGACATAAACGTAAAACTATTGTGATCATTCACGAAAATTCGAAGATTAATTGACTTTTCGTAAATGGCCGAAAAATCAAACGTCCCAAACATTTTCGGATTTAAGGAGAAAGAATAAAATTGTTATAACGGCATCGTAATATAATTTTACCCGTTAATCTTTATGGGATCAATAGAAATTAATAATATCTATATTATAATCAATGATGTAAATCGCATTGTTATACTTTACATGATTATTTTATTACAAGACTATTACTAGCTGTATTTTCTTACAATTCAATAATTAATGAATGAAAATTTTACACATATAAATGACTACATCTTTTCAAATGATGATAAAATATACAATGACCCCACATAGACAACTTACGCGTCACTTGGAACCCGCTTGATCTTGTCTACGAGCAAAGATATCATTAAAGTCATTCCACATTCGACACTTCAGATTTATTCTATCTCTATTTTAAGAGATGACTTCCTTCACCATATATCTCGGTTTTGATCTAAAGACACTCTCTTATATGGTTAGGGTTGTTATGTTGAATTACAATCACCCTCCTCTTATATGAGTAAGAGCTTTTATATCAATTATCATCTCTCTCAAAAGTTTTAAGCTTCAATGAGCGGTAAATAATTAAGATTTTATATACTTCAACATGCCCGATTTTGATGTTGAGGCCCTTCATTTATATGATGTTAGTTGTATTTATATGTTGAATTACCATCTCTCCCACAAACACCTAATGGCATTGCCTAATACTCACCTTTCAAATTAACTTTCGAGATGTAGTTTGTTTCTTTAACATCCAGAAACGGGCGTAACTCTAGAAACATGCAATATCTTGTAATAGACCTTCGTGTCTCACGACATCCACCAATCTCAATCAAGAAAGTTGTGAGTCCGAGCTCATTGTTTGCGTAAAAACAAACCTTGAACTAGGGCCAACTTGATATATATACGGGAATTACATTTGCAACTTGTAAATGATTCTTAGTTGGTGCATCCAAGAATTGACTCAACCGATTGAATGCATGGTAGAAGCCTGCATGGAGATTGTTAAGTACAAAATCTTGCCAACAAGACTTCTTATAAAGCGTGTTATCATGTACACGGTGGAATCTCCATGTTGAAGATGATGTTTTGTTTGCATAGTGGTTTTTGTCCGGTTTGCAACCATCAAGTCAAACTCATCTAATGTATTTAGAGGATACTTCATTTGGAAGATTGATATTCCTTTTGAGATATAATAACTTCCAAACCTATAAAGATTTTGAGCGGTCCAAGATCCTTGATCTAGAACCGTTCATGAAGATATCCCTTAATCTCATATATGAGGGACATATCATTACTTTCTAGCACAATATCCTTCGAATAGACAAGTGCAGCAATGTAGGACTTCCCTGAAGTTTTAAGTGCACAAACTGTAACCATGCTTTGACTGAACATGTCCCAAATTTAATAAAGCTGAGGTTAACTTTGAATTCCATTTTCTGCTAGTTTTTTGAGTTTTTACAATGACTTAGCGATTTTGGCAGACTTAAGATTTTTTTGTTTGAAATCCTGTGGTGGGGGTCATGTACACGTCACAAAAATCCCCATATAAGAAGGCATTGTTTACATCTAGTCGATGTAAAAGCAAATTCATTGCAGCTACTATGGCCAAAAGAATTTTGATGGTGTTCATTTATTCCACAATATAAAAAGAGTTCTCCTTTTGCATAGCTTCTTTCCACTCTTTGTGTAATACTGCTTGGTTCATTTGCCTGATCAACAACCATAACATAACGTTTGTAATTTTCTGAAAGACTAACATTACTTTTCTACCTTGTGGACCTCGTAACTTCTTTATTATGTTTTAATGTTTCAGGATTAACACTTGATGTTGCGTGAATTATCAGGGTGACGGTAACGGCTAGGCCGTGTGGATATCTAGCTATTTATGTGAGTTTCTCCGGTAAGGAGGGTGGTGATAGCGGTGGTTGATATGAAATATATGAAGTTTCCGACAATGGTTCAGCAAAGATGGATCATGGACTCGCACTCGACAAAATTGATGTGGCTTGGCATGCTTTTATTAATGATCGATGGTTTGTGATTTACACATAGCTCATATTTATAGGCGCCGACTAAGTATGATTATGCTAATGATGATAAGACATAGTAAAGTACAATTAAGCATAAACATGATCCTGGTCCGAGAAGTGGCGGTTCACCCTGCCGCCGATCCTTTGTGCCGTCTCATCGAGGGTCTTGCGACACCGAATAAGTAGATTCCCGCATTCGGGAGTTGAGTCCGGATTGTCCTGATAGTTGAGAAGGCTATGTGCACCGATGATCTCCGGTAATAAAGGTCCGACCTTGATTCGAGTAATGTTGAGAGGACATATAAACTCGCTCGCCTAGCGCTTGCATCCGCTCAAAGCAAGCAGATGAAGATGGAGCCGGCTTAAAGGCTTATGATGTGACCTCCGACCGATCGCACCCGGTCTCAGAGACCGTGATGCCGGTTCCCCATATCATCGGCCCCCTACCCATGCCTTTCCAATTTTCTCTCGAATGAGTTTTATAGTGTGAGGCGTGGAGTAGAGTTTGTTAGCGCTTTGACGGCAATGATACGCCCGATTAATTTCTGAGGAGTTGGGTGCCGACTTTGGTTGTCATCGGCTTTGTGATCGAATCCGCTAGATCCGCACGAAAATGTTATGATGTGACGTGACAGTGCTTGAGCCGAGATTGGCTAAGTATTCATGGCGCTTGGAGGCGAATCTCAATTTCGCAGCGACATGATGGTTGTCGTGACGGGTCATGTTGTCGATTGGTTGGCAACGCTTCGCTCAACGCGCTTCATGATTACTTTTAAATTTTGAATTTTCGACGCAACGGTTCAATTTCCTCGCTTCTTGGTACCGTTTATAAATAGAGGGCTACCCCTCAATCATATACTTTTGCAAAATTGCTTCCTTTAAACAAATTTTCCGGCAAGTTAGCGATTTCCGGCAAAGGTTTAGGCGTTCATAGTGATTTCTGGCTGTTTCTTCAAGCGAAAATCCATAGACAACCGTTGTTTGCATCATAGCTAGCCTTTATGTGAATTTCTTTTTGAACTTCTTGGCGAATTTTTGCTTTGAAGCCTCCTCCTTTCACACTGTTGCCCTAGATTTATTGCTTTTGTCACTACGTTTCCCTTTTGTTGATTCATAGGTCTTTGATGTTTTTAGATCTTGTTTGCATGTGATTTGTAGCCTCTAGTTTGTTTTCTTTCCTGGTGAAGACAGAGGAGGGGCGAGTTGTCAAGATCGTAACATACTCGTTAATCTCGGCCCGGCTTCATAGTCTAGGCGATAACTAATCCACCTCGCCCTTGTGCTTTCAGGATGTCTTCAAAGTCGGCTACCGAGAGTGACATTGTTGCACGTGGTTACGGATCTGGAGGTGAGGCCGAAGAGACCTCTTCGCAGCAGGATCGGACTGAGCATGATCAACCCACTACAAGAGTAAGGGTGAGCGATCAAGGTAGAGTCATTGTCAATAAACCCACTGCTGTGGCCAAAGGGAAAAGCAAATAGAAAGAAAAAAGAGAAATTCCCTGTGAAAACTCTGTCTGCCGCTGGCCTTCAAGAGCTCGCAGCTAAAAAATCCTTTGATAAGGAAGTCGAGCGACTATGGAAGACTTTCAAAGAGAACCACGAGTACATGAATTACCGACGGCTTTTGACATCCCGCACTGCTACAGTGTTTACCCGGTTTGAGAAAGATGGAGACCGAATGTGACTAAGGTCCGTGGTCGCGACTCCAAGGACTTCATATGGCTTCACTACGACCATTTTATCGCCGGCATTTGGCCCCCGTTTGATCCGCTTTTCGCTGAATTCCTTTGGGAGTTTAATGCCTTGCCTTGCGATCTCACTTTGGGAATAGTGAGAGTCGCCATGGCGCTTATCGTGATCTACGTATTGTTGGGTAGAGAACCTTCCATGCCGATTTTGTTTAACATTTACTATTTTTCAAGGCGCGATAGACGGTCACCACTCAAGCAAACTCAAATGTCATTTACTCTTCGATCTTCCCGACCGAAATCAACTCGTGGAATGCGAGGTGCATGTGGGTCGAGTCATCGGTGGGTTGGCCGCTTCTCACTATGCCGCCAACTCAACCAAAAAGCCTAGATGTGGAGGGGTAAGCCCGATGAGGGCGAAGAGAAGTTTATTAAGGAGTTGGATAAGCTTTTGGGCTATGATGCCAAACGCAGACTCAAAAACGGACTTTAAATCGGGCGCCGCCTCTAGAGGTCACCGATGGGTATTGCCGAGCACCGATATCGGGATCGATGTTGAGATCCTTTAGTCAATGTGGTACCGCCGATCGTGACTCCGATTGATTGGCGATCGCCATATTAATGTATGTCTCCTTCGCTTATGGGGTTTGCTAAGAGGATCCGAGCCGCAGACCTTTGAGTAAAATTTTATTTTCTCGCTTTGCCATTTTATTCGTTTAGCTTACTGCCTTTCATAGTTGTGTATTTTGAATTTATCCAATTTTGGTTGTTATAGCGATGATAAATCCACAAAGCAAAGGAACGACGCCATTGCCAGAAAGAGAGATGCGGTTGTGGCTAGAGAGAAAGAACTCAAGGCCCTTCAGAAAACTGCTCTGCCGACAGTTGACGAAGAAACTGATACTGGTGAGGCTAATCTGGAGGCGCTAGCTCAGCCTTCAGTTCCCTGGCTCGCGGGGAAGGGATAGTGATCGGATCCTCGGTCGTCGAGAAATGGGCTCAAGAGGCACCGTAGAGAAGCCTGCCAAGAAGAAGGGCGGTGAGGTCGCAGGCGCCACGGGGGCTATTATTCTGGATAGCCCTGAAGGTTGTTGAGTCAACAGCCCATCGGCCCGAAAAGACCCAGTCAAGGAAAGTCAAATCTCTAAGTCCTCTCGCCTCCTTGCCCCGATCAAAATACTATTCCGCAGCTTTGGCGTAAGTAGTTCCAGAAATCCTCCGGCTGGAGCCCAAATTGAAAAAGGGAAAGATGTGGTCCCATCGACCTCAACTCAAGGACTTGCTGTGGGGGAAGTCAATCTTTGCCGTACAGAGGGCTCATCAATGTGGACCGCCCCGATTTCATAAAACCAACCGACAAAACCGAAGGATGTAATTTCTTTGCTTAATGGATGGATCACGATTTACAAATTACAATACATAAATAAAGGATCTAAATTCCTACAAGAGGGTTTAGTATGTCTTACCAATAGCAGGTGAAGAGAAGCCAAGATCTTCCAATGTGTTCTCCAAACGGTGGTTGTTGGACACCACCTCTGGTACTAAACTCCTTTATATGCTTCCAAGGAAAACTACAAGTTTTTCTTCAACCGTAAACCCAAGACAAGAAACAAGTTTTTCTCTCTTTTTGTGTGTGTATATCTAAAAATCTTCTCTCATATGTCGTGGAAAACTCTCTTTATATAGAGAATAAATCCTTGGCCTCCGAGTTTCTAATTAATTAAATAAATAATTAAAAGAAATCACAATAAAAGATAATTCCATTTATAAAAGATTATGATTAATCAATCAATCAATTACAAATCAATTATGTTTTATTAATGAATTATTTAACTAGTAAATAAATAATCACCCAAGAAAATCAATTCTTGCACTTTATGACATGGGAGGCGCCACACCTAGGGTTTTAGGCCCACGTAAAAACGTCTTTTCACAGATTATATTATTTAAATTTCAACTAAATAATATTTCGTGATATCAATTAATTGGCCTAGCCAATTAATTATCACCGAGGCCCAATAACAAGAAAATACCCGAATTACAGGAGCCACATTGGGACCATGGACCTATAACCAAGTAGTCTAATAATTAAGTAAAATATTCATCGAATGTAATATTCATACTTAAATTATTAATTCCGGATTACGCCACCATAAACCCAAATCGATACCAATTATAGATATATACTTACACTCAACCATACGAGTATATAAGCGCCCACCGATATAATCACTACATACGGACTAGCCCTCCATAGATCGCCCATTCTTAGTAGAAGTCTCCGTGAACCCGACTCGTAATATCTTATCCTTATTTACCATTAACCCCTAGCGATCAATTAGTTCACATATCCGACTAGTAGCTAATTAGTCTAATATGAACTCGGGCCCATCGATCATTTTCTTAGGTTAACAAATAAAGGGACTGCTCTCTACTTCCCGCATGAAAGGAATGGATTCCATGTCTGTGGAAAACAGTAACTACTTCACTCATCGTGAATAGTGCCAATGAGAAGTGACTTGGATCACATATCAAAGTGATCCGTAATTCAACACATCAAACACTACCCCGAGACAAGCAAAGATCCTCGTGATCACCTCAGATTAAGGTCAATCCATTTATGATCATCTAATGATTTAATAAGATTTCCGACACGAAATTATATCAAGAAATACAGATTAAATCGGTCCAAATTCTATATGAATGCCATAATATATAAATGCCCCACTTAGTACTTTCTACCGATAAACGGATAAGACTATCACACCCTAAGGTGTTCTAGGCGCATTATTGGTGTTTTAATCACAGACCCTAAACTCGATTAAGTTCACCACGGACTATCAGCTTCATGTATATCACCACTAACTCAATCCTCACATGCATGCCATACACCGAAAGTTAAGTGGTTATATACCGATATACTTAGGGTTTGAAGTAGTGTATACTTTATAAGCACATAGCAAATAATAAGATGAACAATAAAATCATTATTATTAAATCAAAACAATTACATAAATTGTCTTTCGGCACTACATCTAACAAAAATCAAATACACCTTGTTGGGCAACACGATCGCTCCATTCCTCGCCTTCGAATTTCCCATTGCCTTGACTCGATTTGGCACGGATGGAGATCGGTCATGGCGCTATGAAAGATTTACATGGCCAATCGTGGATCCTCTGAGGGCCTCATGGAGTCGATCGACGACCTTCCTACGATCACCGAGATGCTCTTTGCATGGTAAGTTTTCAATTTTGCTTTCTTAGTATTTTCCTTCCTTTTGCCCACATGTTTTTAAATCGTGTCGATTTCAGTTGGCTACTGTCATGAAGCAAGCCACTAGAATGTCTAAGGATGAAACTCAGTGGAGAATTCAGCCGCCGGTCGTGAAGAAACTAGAGGCCAATCTTGATCACACTGTCCTATAGCTTGAAACCGCAAACAACCGTCTCACTGAGCTAGAGAAGAGAGCTGCTGAAGAGAAAATGGCCGCTGAGTTAGAGCTGGCTAAGATGAGGACTCTCCGTGAGCAAGACGAAGCCAAGATAACCGCATGACCAGAGAGTTCAAGATACAATGACCGAGCTAAACGGGCCTGGAAAGAGGAGCAAGAGAAAATCGCCATACAAGCAAAAAGGAGTTCAAGTCTTACAAGGCCATTGAGGCAATGAGGGTGGAGGCTATAAGACGCCAGCCATCGCCGATATCAAGAGCTCGACTACAAGGAAACCTCAAAGAAATTAAGCCTTGAGAACTTTGACTGTGGGCTTCTATCATATTGCCCGATGTGTCAAGTCCTGCTCGCAGAGGGAAGTGGCTCTGAGCTTGAGGTGTTTCAAGAGTGGCTCGCCACCGATCCCTATGTCCCAACTCTTCGTGCCTTACATGACGAATTCCTATTTTCTAAAGAAGAGGTTAAGGGCTTCAATGATGATCACGAGTCGGGCGGAGCTTTAGAGTGGAACCTCCACCCCGGGCCCAAAGTGAACTCAAGGGATATGATTGAAGAAGCCGCCGAGTTGAAGAGCCTGCCTTGTAGATTGAGGCCGCCACTGTGTCGGGGACCGAAATGTACGAGAACTCACTGTGCAAGCTCACTTTAGCTTTATTTTGTTGTATTTTTTTCCGATCATTTGCAATCATTTGTAAATACTTTAACGATTCCGCATTGTACTTGTCTTTGGCGCTATGTTTGAAGCCGAAATCAACTTTGTGTGTAATCAACTTTTGAATTAAATTTTGCAAGTGTTTCAAGAACCTGGCTTTGCTCGAATTAGTTTTTTGATTTGAACCGCTTCCATGTTTTCCGATTTGAACCCGGGGGTGTCCGGCCCCCTTATCCACAGCGGTTTTTAAATGCATGAACCAAAGCGATAAGCTTTAACTCATGAATCAAAATGTAACACGCAAAGACCGTTGTTTCGAGCATGGCTATCCATGGGTCTTGCTTGAAACAAATCGAATTACTTTATTTAATTCTCTCGGAAGTGTAAGAGTCCTGCTCTGACATGTTTCTTTATGACTACTGCTTTGATAACTGTAACCTTTATTGTCGGCTCAGTAACCGACCGAGCATTTAAACAAGCTAGGCTATCTCTTACCTGTTTTTGGAGTTTTGAATTTGAAAAGATTTATCTCCCTCCATTGGTTTAACCTGATCTGGACCGTAGGTCCTCCTGGTTTTTCCTATAAAAGGATGGTTCAGCCACCCTATTCACCCACGCTTGAAAATTTTGAATCTTCTTTTCACTAGATATCACTACGGTATGTCTTCCTCTAATATCTGATGACAGTTAAAATATACCTATTTATGTCATCAATTCTAACCTTAAATCAGAGTTAATTATATATATTTCATATTAAATCACGTGTTTATATTTATTATTTAATGATAAGTGATTATTAATGTGATAATTGGTATTTAGTGCTTTTATTATAAAAGAGCAATTAATTGTGTGATAAATGCCGATTTCAGATCAGATCGAATTAATCGGGAGGATAATTGTCATGCAATCGAAAATATCAAGATAAATAAGGAAGAAAATCGGAGCATTAATGAAGAGACAAATCGACAAGATAAAGAGTGAAGTGGGGAACAAGTCGACGGCTTAAATTGAAAACGCAGATAGGAGGCTCGGTCGATCGAAAGATGCCATTCGGTCGCCTCGAGCCATGCCATTCGGTCGATCGAAGCGAATCGCCGGGTCACCCGAGCCTAATCGATTAATGCATGCATATCTTCCGATTCTCCCTATGTCGGCTACAACTCCTATATAAACAAAGCAAATCACGATGCCGAGAAAAGAACCAACCTACAAAACACAATATTACAATACTTTTAGTTTATCAATATAGTTCTTTTATTTTATATTATGTTGCTTCATCACGGAGGCGATGGATTCATCGATTAAAGATTGCATTGAAGGATCGGAGGACCCTCCGCTCACGAGGGTAATGTCTATCCAAATATGTCGCTTTTATTCGTGAGATCTATTTTATTTCGCATGGAGTAGTCGCTTGTGTATTGATTTCGTGATGTAGTTAATTAACAAACCCATATTCATGTAGATCTAAGTCGCATTTAAGGCATTTTACGAGCAAATTCTAGAGTCACCGGTCCGATCTACCACGGTCTATATGGTTAGATCTAGCCATCAAGATTCTAGTAATTTTCTCGAACGACTTCGCCACGCTGCGCTTTCGCTTTTCATATACACATGTAATAGATCTCGCCAATTTGTTACATCGCTCGTGAAATTAATATGATATATTGTGAAAATTGCCATGTTAAATAGACATAAGTTAGCCGATCGCTTAGAGGTGTGCCAACTCGTCCACGGGTGGTTGCCTGACGAGGTGACGATTTTAGATCGGCATCCCTAGTTTGGTATAACATGCTTGTTATATGATGTTCTATCCTCGCCCAAGGAAGGATTCGTAATTAAGCATAAAGATCTTCTATCCGCTCACGGCGTAGATCCAGCTTTTGTGGGATAGCTCCTGTAGCCAAAATATAATCAACCTTAATGTCTTTTCTCGCCTCGGCTTAGATATACATATACGGGGAGTAATTACTACTAGCGTAATCAATACCGCTTGTTGTAGTCTTATAAAACCGTAAAACAAGTGTTTAGTGTCTTGTGTCGTATTGTTAGTCTTTGTGTTTTCTATCGTGTCAACCTTTATTTTTACGTTATTGTTGGTCGTAGACCGCCTTAAATCTATTTTTAGTTTAATAACGCTGTACTTGTTTAAGCCGAGTCTCTCATGATCGACTCGACTTATCTAGCTATACTACGATTGAACCTAGTTCTCTTGCTAATGGGTTATTTAGTATCGAGTTATTTTTATAACTTGACCGTCATCAAGTTTTTGGCGCCGCTTCCGGGACTCGTGTCATTAAATTGAGTATAGCTTATTTTATTAAAAGTAGATTCGTAAATATTGTGAATAAGAGTCAAGATATTAAATAAAGGTCGTTAAAAATAATAATTTAAAAAAATATATAAATAAATAAATAAATAAAGAGTTCGGTCGATCGAACTACGCTTCTCGGTCGACGAGAATTTATTGTTTTTTTTTTTTGTTTCTGCTCGCTTTGTTTTACACGCTTTTGCCTTGTGTTTTTGTATTTTTCTAGTCCTGCTTTAGTTTAGTTTTTATTTATTGAGTCTAGGATTAGACTTTAAAGTTTCTAATAGTTTATTGTTATTTCTATTTTTGTCTATTTTAGTCTCGCCAAAGGCAAAGAGTCTTGGCGATTTTAATTGTTTATTGTTGTTTTTGCTTTGCAAATAAAAAAACAAGCTACCCGGATTTCTAAGATCCAAACGAGGAGCAAGGCGAGGAAAATCAAGGAACACAACATTCGATCAACTGACCGACATGGAAGGATTACTAAATGAAGCCAACGAGGTAAATGGAAATAATTTTAATAATGCAAATTTTGTTAACCAAGTCGTGGTCGCATGGGAAAGGCGATTTTGCAAAGCTATGCAACGCCTACCATTGAACAATTCATTCCTCGCTATCGTAGTACCCGAAAATGTCGCCAAATTTATCACCCAAACCTAATGTCATTCAAATGGTGACAAACTATTCCACTTTTCATGGTATCCTGAATGAAGATCCTGGCATTCACGTGATGAATTTCTTAGAGATCGCTTGTACCGTGAAGCCGTAATCGTTCCTCGAAGATAACATTAAGCCGAGACTTTTCCTTTTCACTTTGAAAGATAAAGCTAAGCAATGGCTTTTCTCTTTTAGAGGCTAGATCAATCACGACCTGGAGGAACTGCTACAAAGTTCATGAATAAGTACTTCCCTATAGAAAGACCTTAAGTTACGCCAAGATATCTTGGGGGTTCAAGCAAAGAACCCTGGGAGAGTTTTGATCAAGCTTGGGAACGCTTTTAAGGAGTCCATGAGGAAATGCCTCATCATGATATCCTCTATGGATTTTAATGCAAACCTTCTACCATGGATTGAGAGATACGGAGAAGATAAGAGTAGATGCCTCCAAAGAATGGAGCGCTTTTGTTCTTTTATCTCCCGAGGAGGCACGAGGAAAGATGGAGCAAATAGCAATGAATAGCCAATGGGAGGTGGTGAAATAGCAATCGTGAAGATGGCCGATAATTTATCTAAGGAGGATTTATCGCATAAGATCCTACATACTCTATTGATCATAAATGATAAGGTGGATGGTATGCATGAGAGGATTCAACGAGTGAGACTGGAAAAGTGGACGGAAATGATTAATCAACTAGAGAACGCGGGTACTAAAGAAGCCAATTACATTGGGAAACAGGGTAATCACCGTGAAGGTTACAAACCAAATCATGACTAACCCGAATTCGATGGAGTGATCCAAATGAAGCGGGTAAAACCACAAAACACTTATGTACCTCAAAGAAGCTCAAACTTACGGTTGGGAATTTGCATTTGAAAAGATGAGTAACACAATGTCCGACATCGTGAATCAATCAAGAAATTCCATTTCCGACTTGGCTACAAGCTTTCACCAATATCAAGAGAATGATGCCAAAGTCACCAACCAAGAAGCCTTAGTCCATAATCTCTCTCATCAAATAGACAATTAGTCAACAACTCACCAACTAGACCTCCCCGGGGATTTCCAAGCAACACCGATAGAACCCTAGGGATGTGAACGCAATAATGACTAGAATTGAAAAGGAGCTTACTCCACCAATCCCAAAGAACAAGGAAAATGTAGAGGATGTTAGGGATAAGGAGAAAGAGCCTGAGGAGGCATTCACACCCTCGCTTAGAAAGCCCCCGATGAGCAATTATCCTCCATCTCTACCATTTTAGTGGAATAGTGATTGCAGCAGAATATCTTCACGAAGTCGTTGTTAAGGCCGAGAAGCAACAACCATGGTTTAAAGATTATGTGAATTATTTATCCGGGAGATATTTGCCACCAAACTTGAACCAAAGAAAGAAAAGAAGAAGTTCTTTATGGACCTTAAACACTATTATCGGGATGAACCCTATCTTTTTAAGCGCTGCTCGCATAACATATTTAGAAGATGTGTTCCCGAGAGTGAATTCCTCGATATACTTAAACATTGTCATACTTATGGGCAGGTGAGGACACTATGGAGGGACAAGATCAGCCGCTAAAGTTCTCCAATGTGGTTTCTACTCGCCAAATCTTTACAAAATCAAGCATGAATATGCTAGATCCTCGCTATTCATGCCAAATGACGGGCAATATCTCGAGGAGACATGAAATGCCACTAAGGAGTATCCTAGAACCGTAAATCTTTGATGTACTGGGGAATTGATTTTGTGGGACCTTTCACTTCGCCTGCTTCAAACCGCTATATTTTGGTGGCAAATGACTATGTGTCTAAATGGGTTGAGGCTATTGCTTCACCTACCAATGATGCAAAAGTTGTACTGCGGGTTTTTAAAGAAAATATCTTCACGCGGTTTGGAATCCTCGTGCCATCATTAGTGATAATGGGAGCCATTTCTCGTAATAAGCCATTTGAGAAGTTAATGGCCAAGCACGGGTGAGACATAAGTTAGCTACCGCTATCATCCTCAAACAAGTGGTCAAGTTGAGGTCACGAACCGAGAGATTAAGCGATTCTAGAGAAAATCGTGAACCCAACAAGGAAAGATTGGTCGCTGAAGTTAGATGACGCTTTATGGGCTTATCGGATCACGATAAGACTTCCATGTATGTCCCCATACCGCATTGTTTTTGGGAAAGCGTGTCATCTACCGTTGAACTTGAGCACCGTGCCTTATGGGCTACTCGTGATGTTGAATTTGGATGAAAGTTTAGCCGAGAGAAGAGATTGTTGGAATTAACTCGCTTAGAAGAGTTTCGCGATTGAAGCTTACGAGAATGCTCGGATCTATAAAGAGCGCACTAAGAGATTTCATGATAAAAGATCCTTGACCGCACCTTTAAGGTGGGTGATATGGTTCTTGTTTACACCGCGCTGAAACTTTTCCCGGAAAGCTAAAATCAAGATGGTTTGGTCCTTATAAAGTGAGTAAAGTATTTCCTTCCGGAGTCAGAGGTAAGTCACCCGGATGATCGAAAGACTTTGTGGTGAATGGCCACCGAGCAAAGCATTACCTCGACTCAATTTGATAGGAGGAAGAAGTACTTACTCTAGAAATCCTAGTTACAACTAGACCATCATGTGAGTACAAATGAGCTAACGACTATAACCATAGAACTATTTCTTAAAACTTTCTTTAGATTTGTTGTTGTTTTTGCTTTGAATAAAGTAGCATGCGCCTATCACGGTTTTTTTTATCTCGCCATGTTCCGAGTCTAAGTTCGAATAAACGAGGTTTTTTCCTTGATAGCCATTATGTGAGTTTTTTTTTTATTTAGTCAGAATCCTTTTGGTATTGTCCATGGCAAGATAAAGTAAAGTGGCTTAAACTGCTTTTAGATATTTATATCTAATTATCGCCACATTATTTTATAACTTCCATAGACATGGTATTTAACGATTTTCGTGGAGCTTGTTTGTTTATACAGATATGTCCGTTCTCCACGACGTGCTCAAAGTTTACTCCGATATTGTTCCTTCACTGGGAGCCGCTTTCCAGAGCTAAGTCTTTTTTCTTAAACTCTAATTTATTTTTGTCATTGAGGACAATGCCATGTTTGGCTGGGGCAAGTGGACTTAGCTATATGTTGAAAAAGTAAAGAGGAACGGAATATCGAGGCAATATTGAGCAAAATTTAAAAGTTGTTGAACTCGCACTTTAAACTTGTGAAGTTCCTATACTTAGAATTGATAGAAAGGAACCAAGTTGCGTGAGTACGTGATCATATTATACTTTTGCGTATAAATTGTTAGTAAACTTAAGGATATTCATGCCAACAATTGCGTATAGTTAGTATTGTTCAACTACTCAACATGTGAATCGCTTAGTACCGCATGAGTTATAATACTTGAAAGAAATATGTGTACATTATGTGAGATAATTGGTTATGAGGACTCTAGTGTCGATATTTGTCGATCGATGTATTCGATCTTCTAGCCAACAAAAGCGGAGTAATAAGCTTGGGACGCACTGTTTTGACAAAGGCATTAAAACACTGGCTTGTAGTAACATTACCAAAGTAGCCCCGCGCTTGTGGTAATATTCGATGCTATGCTTAATCTAAGATAGGGGGATACTTACTAAAAAGTTTTCTTCCTTGAGATTAGTAGTATTCAAAAATATGCAAAATTGAAAAATTTAAATTGTTAGAGGCTTTGAGTAGTACTCGGTCCCAAGTCCAAAACCCTATAGATACGCTTGCTTATTGTTCTAGTGCTATCACCATTATGCAGGCATAAGAAGTATGAATGCTTCGATGTTGGTGAATTTTGATATGAAGTCCGCATAAGCTCTAATCTTGCTACATTTATATAAAACCAATGCACATGCACACAATCACTTCGATTCATAAATGAGTAATGAATAATGCTTATCTCGATGAGCATGACTGTATGAGTTGACTCGAGTTTCTTGTGTAAGTATGAGTTGACCACGGAAAATGTTGTCTTGAGGAATGACTTATTGATGCTTTGTTCGGGACGGCAAAGTTTGCTGGGGCATTTTGATGACAGCTTAAAATATACCTATTTATGTCATCAATTCTAACCTTAAATCGTGAGTTAATTATATATATTTCATATTAAATCACGTGTTTATATTTATTATTTAATGATAAGTGATTATTAATGTGATAATTGGTATTTAGCTGCTTTTATTATAAAAGAGCAATTAATTGTGTGATAAATGCCGATTTCGCAGATCGTGAATTTAATCGGGAGGATAATTGTCATGCAATCGAAATCTCAAGATAAATAAGGAAGAAAATCGAGCATTAATGAAGAGACAAATCGACAAAGATAGAAGAGTGAAGTGGGGAACAAGTCGACGGCTTAAATTGAAAACGCCAGATAGGAGGCTCGGCCGACCGAGCCATGCCATTCGGTCGATCGAGCCGTGAATCGCTCGGGTCACCCGAGCCTAATCGATTAATGCGCATATCTTCCTCGATTCTCCCTATGTCGCTACAACTCCTATATAAACAAAGAAATACGATGTCGAGAAAAGAACCAACCTACAAAACACAATATTACAATACTTTTAGTTTATCAATATAGTTCTTTTCATTTTATATTATGTTGCTTCATCACGGAGGCGATGGATTCATCGATTAGATATTGCATTGAAGGATCGGAGGACCCTCCGTCTACGAGGGTAATGTCTATCCAAATATGTCGCTTTTATTCGTAGATCTATTTTATTTCATTATGGAGTAGTCGCTTGTGTATTGATTTCGTGATGTAGTTAATTAACAAACCCATATTCATGTAGATCTAAGTCGCATTTGAAGGCGCTTTTTGAGCAAATTCTGTAGTCACCGGTCCAAATCTACCACGGTCTATATGGTTAGATCTAGCCATCAAAATTCTAGTAATTTTCTCGTGAACGACTTCGCCACGCTGCGCTTTTCGCTTTTCATATACACATGTAATAGATCCGCCAATTTGTTACATCGCTCGTGAAATTAATATGATATATTGTGAAAATTGCCATGTTAAATAGGACATAAGTTAGCCGATCGCTTAGAGGTGTGCCAACTCGCTCCACGGTGGTTGCCTAGACGAGGTGACGATTTTAGATCGGCATCCCTAGTTTGGTATAGCATGCTTGTTATATGATGTTCTATCCTCGCCCAAGGAAGGATTCGTGATTAAGCATAAAGATCTTCTATCCGCTCACTGGCAGATCCAGCTTAGGGGATAGCTCCCGTAGCCAAAATATAATCAACCTTAATGTATTTTCTGCCTCGGCTAGAGGGAGTAATTACTACTAGCGTAATCAATACCGCTTGTTGTAGTCTTATAAAACCGTAAAACAAGTGTTTAGTGTCTTGTGTCGTATTGTTAGTCTTTGTGTTTTCTATCGTGTCAACCTTTATTTTTACGTTATTGTTGGTCGTGAGACCGCCTCTTAAATCTATTTTTAGTTTAATAACGCTGTACTTGTTTAAGCCGAGTCTCTCGTGGATCGACTTCGACTCTATCTAGCTATACAACGATTGAACCTAGTTCTCTGCTAAATGGTTATTTAGTATCGAGTTATTTTTATGACTTGACCGCCATCAATATCCTTTCACATTTTTCAAGACAGCCTCTAATGAAGTGGTGGAGAATTACCGGTGTTCTTCAATCGCTGACCGCTAGTTTATCGAGGAGGGCTTAAACCGCCGGAAAATAAACGGAAGGTCACGCCAGATCACCGATGGTGAGTCAACTTCAATGCACTTTTGTATGTGATCCGGCACCCGCTTATCACTATATTGGCATGTTCTCGTTAGATATAGACCGCTTTAGAGTAATATCGAGAGTTATATGCACGGGAGTTAAATTGTCACATTGATAGTAAACTCCGCTTTTTTGACGATGTTTACTTTTTTCCGAGCACTTTTGTCTTACGGAATTACGCGTGGTGTTTTGTTCGTATATGTTATTGCAGACTTAGGTGGCTCGAGGACCCGAAGGCGATGTTTTGGAGTGAGAAACATGGTTGTGGTAACGAAAGTAGCATGGAAGTGGAGAAAATCAAGTTTGGAGGAAATCAAGGCAAACGAGCGCTTGTTTCACCCAAACCAAGCGCTTGTAGTAAGGTTAATGACACGCTGACCAAACCGCATTTGGCCGCCTTCAAATGAGCGCTGCTGTTATCATTTGATACCGAAAGTTGGCTTAAGACAAACGAAGCGCCAAATTACCCCTAAATCAAGCGCTTGATGGGTTCACCAATACCGAGCTCATATTCAAGAACGGGCATTCAAGACAATCCAAACGGGCGTTTGTCCTCAAGACATGATCCACCAACCAAGCTTTCAAAGAAGCCAAACGTTAGTTCACTGAAGAACAAGCCTTAATCAAGAATCAGATTTCCAGGCAAACGGGCGTTTGCCCTCGACAGCAGCGGATTTTAACTTAGCACTATAAATACGCAGCCCTATTCTTTCATTCAGCAGTTTTTATTACCTTAGGCATATTTGGGGCGATCTTGGTGCGGTTTTTAGTGTAGGTTGATCATACTACGATCCATTGATTCCTTAGTTTACATCCTTTGATTTTAAACACTTTCTATAGCTTAGATTTTCGTTTCAAGATCAAAGATTCAACTTTTAGAGCAATTATTTCTTCAATACTTTGTGGGTCAGATCTTCGTCAGATTATATGGTAATGAATACTTTTTCCTTTATTGTTCTAGTTATGATTTCAATCTTTATTTCAGTTATTGGTATAATCATGAGTAGCTAAATCTATGTGTAGTCGAATTATGTGAAAGCGAGTGAAAACCCTAATGAGGATGAGAGATCGGGAGTTGTGTAGTGCGAATTGATGTTTTAACGATTAATCCATGTCCTAAAACTAATTATAACGCCTTTGAATTAGATTGATCACCTAGTTCACCGTCACACACATCGAACTTATAGATGTATTTTATGGTGAGATGTAGAGAAGCGGGTTTTGGGATCGCTATGCAGATTCAACCTAGTTGTTAAGATCGCTTTCCAATATAGGGGTTTGTCATCGTTGTTCGAGCAACTCTAGACCTTAATCATGTTAGGATAATCAGCTTTCTAAATGGAGAGTCGGTTAGCTTCACATAGGGTGGTTAGATCGAGTTGTTCACCTAATCACTAGAATTAGAGCCGGCACCCGTGGATGTCGTTAAACTACATTGATAGGTAGGACAGCTTAAGACACGCCCCTATTAAGTCCTTCCTAAGGGGTGAAAGTAGCTCGTGGGATCATAGTTCGGCTATACCTTTTAATATCTGTAGTAAACTTGTTAGTATAATCTTTATTTCTCGCACTAGCATAATATCTTCCACCATCATTTTGGCCTCGAACTAAGATCTACGCGCCTTTGGTACTTAGACATTACTCCTCGTGGATTCGACTCTGTGACCATCAGACTCTGCTGACCCGATACTGGCCGGAGAAAGTTAAGCGTTAAGTATTTTGCTATCAATCACCTTGTCGGGTTGGGAAGACTTGGTTGCCTGGACCGCCGGGCGTTATAATACCACGGTCGTTCATGAATTCTACTCACCTTTGTCTGTGGTTGGGTCCCCAGCAGCAGTGGTGTCTCAGACTGCTCACGCGGCGTACCGGGTCCCGCTTACTCCCGCCGCCATCAATCGCTTTTTCAATCTCTCAACTTTGACCCCGCCATCACTACGAGCGGGCTTGGGCTTTGGACGAGACGAGGTCTCTGTGTATGCGCACTGCAGTGGCGCCTTCACAACTTATTCCCCGACGCGTTGAGTCGGACCCGTAGGGGTCGATCCGACTATCCCAGACGCACGGGCCTCGGAAGTGCTTTATCGATTCCCGAGCGCTCCCTACTAACGATTTTGAGGAAGTGACTGAGGAGGAGGGCCTGTTTTAGCATGCTATTGGTATCCCCAACTGTGGAGGTGGAATGTTAGTAGGCTAAATCTAATAACTAGCCAAAGTTATGTAATCGTTTTATTTCGATCGCACCGATGATCCACCACCCCACCGAAAATAACAAGAAAGACACATGTTCATTCGTAAGTTCTGGATTATTATCTCACAAAGAGGCATTTTCCTTTTCGGTTCATCGCCTTTTAATTAGTTCACCACTCGGTACAACTAAAGCATTTACGGATCAAAGATATGGATATAAATCCTAATCTGACAACATTCACCCTCAACTTACGTATGTTGGAAGACTATTATCATTCTCCTTCACGGTAATCTACGAATTCATCAACTATCGTATCTAAATTCGATTAGCATGCAACATAAGTATAGATCATACAAATTGCACATAAACAATTCAAACATGAAGGAAGAACAAGAAACTCACTAAACAAATGAAAACGAAATCCTTGTTTATTCCGTGATGGTGGCTTCACAAAGGTGGTTCTAGCTAGAGACCTTAGCCAATCATCCTCGATTATGATTTCGTAATCAGTGGTCAGAGCTCCAAAGATTACAACAAGATTACTATTCTAATTTATTCTCGGCATAACGCCTACAGTAGTATTTACATAAAAGACGGAAAAGTAAAAGCTTGGCCAAAAGTGACCAAGGAGGGGCGCCTTTATGGATGGAAATGAGGGAGTTCTTATAGGAGAGTTGAGGGGAGGTGTATAAGGAGAGGTTGTAGAATGAGGAGATATTTTTTTGGGAGAATATGCTAAGGAATATTCTCAAGTTTGTTATAAGCATGTGGAGGTGATAATGACTTTGCATGTGAAGGTGAGGAGTCACTAAAATAAGATGTGGAGTTTGTTATGACTCATCATCATCATCATTAAGGAGCACATGGAGTAACATGCATCAAACTTGGCCAAAATATCTCCTGGTTCGTCCGTAATTCCAGCAGCTTCGGTAAAAAATCATAACTTGAGTTGTAGACTCCGATTGACGTGATTCAAAATGCGCTGGAAAGCTCATTTTAGTATCTACAACTTTCGTCAAGAACTCTTCCCTGAAAATGCCTCTAAGTCGGGTAAAATTTCCATCGAAAACAGGTTACGGTAGAAGCACGCTGGAAAATATTGATCCGCTGATCTCGTAAACTCGCAGGCATCTTCTTCTTTCCTCAAAATCCATCTTTTAGGCCTCAAAATATAATGTTACGTGGCATATTTTGAAATACTTGATCACTAAGTTTGGGCCGAATCGAATCGAGCTTTCTTTATTCGAATCGAGCTTTCTTCTTAATCTTCATCTCGATCTTCGCTTAAGCTCCTCATTTAACATGCAAGCGCATCTACATTCATGATAACATCGCAAAATGTAACATCTCATATTCAAAGATTTTTATCAATGAAACCACATAATTAACACAAATTTGCACTTAACCACTTTTAAAACTCATTTGCTCAATAATTCGATTAAACCCTTGATTTCTATGCAAATTATAATGAATATGAGGAAATTGTTATAAAATATAACATTAGAAATCGTGATAAAATCACCCTAAACAACTCCCCACACTTAGCTTTTGCTCGTCCCGAGCAAAACAAAACAAGAATCAAGGCTCAAAAGATAGACACCTCAAAGAAATACAACATATACTCAATAAATCGAGGTTCACCCCGATGTGTGTGCATAGCCATAGAAAACTTCCACTAAGTCCAAACTTGAAAAATTCAAAGCAAACTAGCTAATACCCCTTCAAACTAGTGATACTTATAAGATGTACCCTACAAAACGTGACATATCCTCGAAAAGAATGATAGAATATATCTAGGCCATTCTGATATACTCAGAGGATAATCCCTACAACATATCTCATCACATTATACTCTGGGATAAGGTATACGATAACTAAGTCCTTAACTTATTCATAATAATAAATTTTTCGATTTATTTTCTTTCTTTTTTTTTTTTTTTTTCACTTTTTTTTTTTTTTTTTTTCAACACACATCGTAATGAGCTTTTGCCCGTCATACTAGAATAGGAAATTTCGAGATAATCCCCATCTACTCAAATCATAAGGCAACTTTTTTCGATCGTCGTGAGCTTTTGGTCATCATAGTGGTATAGACATTTCGAGATAATGCCCTACCGCACTCAAATCATCGACTGCCTTCGACACACAAATTGATTACTTTTTCGAGATTTCTTCGGCAGCAAGGGGGTTAACATGCTAAAAGCAATTCAAACCTACCGAGCATAACACCTCAAGCAATGATTTATTTGTTAATTATTGTGCAAGAACATTAGTTATGTTTCACTTATCACATTCAAACCTTCGATATTCACAATATATCATACTGGATCTAAACATAAACTATTATAAATCTCACGATATATACGTGCTAGCACTAAGTACACGACTTATAAGAAAATCAAAAATCACTAATCCAAAAGTGGATATAGCTTTATAATTTAGCTCATCATTCACTATGGCTCGTGAAAAATATATTGGGTGAAACAACTAACTTATCGAACATACGGAATATAGCATTAATGACTATAAAAATAACGAACAAAGATATGCATTGTTTACTCGAATAAACAAAATTTGAAAATTTAGCCCATTTAGCATAGAATCAAAATAATTTAAGCAAATGGTAGATACATATAACCGACTATTCCTCCCACACTTAAATCACAACATGTCCTCAAAGTTGTGCGTAATGTAAAAGAAAAAGAACACTTAGTCGATTGTGGTTCAAAGTGGCAATTCCGGAAGTGGCCTAGAATCACCCCAGAATGCTCGATGAAATCAAGATCAGGACCATCCACCAGATACCGATTTATCTAAAAGCTCAATCGCTATCGCAAAAATCCGCGCACACCATGGGAAAACAAGACGACTCGGGATAGGGCACAAAAGATGATAGACAAAGCAATATCATGGAATAAAGACAGTAAATAAACTATGCATAAAAAAGGAAAAGATATCTAGGTTACCGCCCTAGTAGGGCTTAATTATAGTCGGAGCTCGACTAGACAATAAAATTTCAACTCGGGTTAGCTTTGAATTTCCTATTCCCTTAGTTGCATAGTAGTTAAACTAATACATGTCACACATTATTTGAAAATTTAAAATGTGACTAGGTCATGATATGAAATATGTGACAAAGTATTAACTATGAGTCTTTATACCCAGATCCTCAAGTGGTTATTTCAAATTGTTCTAACAACCTAAATCTAAGAAATGATGCATTTGAATTTTTCTTTGTACTCCTCGATTTTCGGATAACCTCCTAATCGCTCCCTTTAAATGACATTCAAACATTCATCCCGAGACTTGGTGAAACAAAATGAAAATCAATTCAAGTATTGGAAAACTATTATCCAAAGTATGAGTAAAGTATAATGCAAAATGTAGTTTTTGTTTTTTTTGTTTTTTTTTTTTTTTTTTTTTATATTTTTAAACGGGTTGCCTCCCGGTAGCGCTTTGGTTAATGTCGCTTGCTCGACAACCCAAAAATTTTCAACCCGGTCAAAGCCAATGAGGCCTCTTTTCCGAATCATTCTTGATTTCCTCGGGTCAATAGTATGGATCCCACAAAACAAAGTCTCGCCAACGATTGGCCATATCAAGAAACTTCAGATTCACTTAGTTCCTATGATTCTTCTCTTCTTCTTTTAGGTTTCAGCCCCACAAGTCGAGGTGTATCATCAAGAATCACAATATCATCAAAGAATTCACAGAGACGTAAATCATCGGGTTCCAAAAATCGGAGTCGCCTTGACTAGTGGACGCTGCTTAGATGGAAAACCACCGGGTCGCCTTTGTTGACCAATATAGTGTTTCAACCGATGACCATTCACTCAACAACTCTCCTCGCTTATTTTTCAATTCGACGGTTCCACTAGTGGAAAACCCGAGAAATTTCAAAGGGGCCGCACTAACGGGTAGTGCGTAGCTTACCAGAAACAGATGTAACCTGGTATTATATAGTAAAACCCATTCGCCTCTTTGAATTCTCTATGCTTGATTTTCTTGTCGTGAAGAAGTTTAGTCCTCTCTTACATCGATTCTTGAGCTCGTAGGCCTGGAGTCCGAACTCATCAAGCTCCCGCAATCGCAACAATCGCTTTTCTCTCGCATAACCGGGTCACAAAGTTTAAGAATTTAATAGCCTGTAATGCTCGTGCTCAAGCTCGATTGGCGTGGCAGCCTTACCATAAACCATCTCAAACGGAGACGCGCTAATAGAGTTTTGAAAGTCGCCCCAGAGGCCCGCAGTACATCATCCAGCCGGCTCCAAATTGTCCCCATGAGAATTCACCGCCTTCTCAAGAATGCTTTTCAGCTTCGGTTACTTACTTCAACTTGTCCACTCGTCTGAGGGTGATAGGGGTAGCAGCTTTGTGTTTCACCCCATATCGTTCTAAAATCTTTTCTAATGGAGTATTGCGTATGAGTTCCTCGCCACCGATGAGAGCTCGTGGACAACCAAACCGTAAAAATGTTTTTCCTCAGAAGCTCTTGACCACCTTGTGGTCGCTCCGCGTGTTGCTATTGCCTCTACCCATTTTGACACGTAGTCAACGCAGACTAATGTACTTGTTCCCATACGAGGATGGAAACGGTCCCATGAAGTCAATACCCCATACGCCGAAAACTTCACATTGTTGAATGGGGTGTAGGGCATGTCCATTCGCCGAGAAAGTTTACCGCGCGCCGCACCGGTCACAACCTTTACAAAACTCTCTCAGATCCTTAAAATTGTCGGCCAAGAGAAACTGGATCAAAAATCTTCGCAGCAGCCTTTCCTAGCCCCATAATGACCTCCCACAGTCCGCTCATGGCATTGCTCTATAATGTCCTCTCGCCGAACTCAGGGGACACACTCCTACGGAGTAATCCATCCTTACAACGCTTGAAGAGAATAGGTCGCCCCACACATAATAGTTCAAATCAAAAGAATTTCTTCTTTTGCCGATATGTCGTCAGTGGTCCAGATATCGCCGGCCAAGAAGTTTGCAAAAGGTGCAAACCAAGGAGAACCTTTTCCAAGATGGCGGTGAATAACCTCGCACACATCAATAGTCATGAGTTGCTCAGGCTTGGAAAATCAATTCCAATCTCATCCGACTCTATTTGATGATCATCGGTCACCGAGACATGTGATCGCCACCACATTCTTGCTACCCTTCTTGTCCCGGATATGAACATCAAACTCTTGTAAAATCAAGATCCATCTCATCAAACGAGGCTTGGCATCACTCCTTGCTCAACAGATACTTCAATGCGTAATGGTCTGCCCAGCATCAGAATCTCCCGACCCAAGCAAATAGCTTCTAAATTTATCCATGGCAAAATTCATCGCCAACAACTCCTTCTCGCTTGTTGCATAATTTACTTGTGCTGGGTTTAAAGTGTGACTAGCGTAGTAGATAGGTTGGAACCGCCGCCCACTCTCTCGACCTAGCACCGCCCCGATCGCATAATTAGAAGCATCACACATAAGCTCAAGGAGCTTTCACCGGGTGCTATAAGAATTGGCGAGGTAACCAACTTGTCTTTTAATTCTTAAACGCTTCTTTCACATTCAGTGGGTAAAACAAACTTCACATCCTCTCTAAGAGAGTTGACAAAGGCTTGGCTATCTTAGAAAAGTCTTTAATGAACCGCCTATAGAATCCAACATGACCCAAGAATCCTCTTACTTCTCTTACATTTTTAGGTATGTCATTTTTTCAATAGCTTTTACCTTCGCTTTGTCAACTCTCTATACCTTCCTTGACACCTTGTGTCCAAGAACAATTCCTTCTTCCACCATTAGTGGCACTTCTCCCAATTTAAGACTAAGTCCTTCTATGCACCGACGTAACTTTATCAAGATTGTGTAAACAAAGGGTCGAAAATCGCCCCCGAATACAGAGAAGTCATCCATAAAAATTTCCATCACCTTCTCCACTAAACCATTGAAGATAGCCAAAGATACATCTTTGAAATGTAGCCAAAAGCATATGAGACTAAATGGCATCCTTCGTAAGCGGGCGTACCGGAGGGACAGTGAAGGTAGTCTTTTCTTGATCAATGGTCGATAGCTATCTCAAAGTATCCGCATTAGCCATCCAAAAACAATAAAATTGCTTGCCACTAAGCCTCTCAAGGAGCCGGTCAATGAATGGCAAGTGGAAAGTGGTCTTTAGAGTTACCTCATTTAGTCTTCAGAGTCGATGCAAACTCTATAACCAAAGACTTGTCGTAAGGCAATCTCTTCCCCTTTTCATTCTTTTCAATAGTTATCCTCCTTTCTTTGGCACCACCTGAGTGGGGCTTACCCATTCACTATCGGCTATCGGGTAGATGATACCCATGTCAAGCAATTTGATGATTTCCTTCTTAACGATTTCCTCGATGTGAGGGTTTAGCCTTCTCTCGAGGTCGTCGCACCTTCTTCGATCCCTCAACACCCCGATCTTATGCATACAGATATCGTGGCTTATCCCCTTAATATCTCCCACTTGCCAACCAAAGGCGAGGATATTATCTTGCAAAGACTTTGATAAGCTTTTCTTCCTCCTTCGGTTCTAACTTAGATGAAATGATCAAAGGGAGCTTATCACCGTCCCTCAGAAAAATGTATTTCAAGTGTTGAGGCAAGGGTTTCAACACTAAATCTGACGGTGGCTTCTCCACACTTGGTCTCAATTTATCTCCCTTAAGCTCTAGATCTCCAAGCTTATTATAAGGGCTATGAAGCATCATGGCCTCCCAAAGCAGACAAAGGCCTCATCTCCTTTTGCAAATCTGGGCATATCACCATGCCTCTCCTCATCTTCTTTCCTACCACCTCGTGGTAATCGTAACTTTCCTTGTCAATCTCTTCTAAAAATTTTATCCACTCCTCATTAGTCCAAGTTGCGATAGTTTATTGAATTCTTCCTCATCCCAACTACCCATGAACACTTGTTTATCATACTCACGCTGAAATCGCCCTCAATAGCTAAACAAGTGTCACTGGACGGGTGCTTCACTGCATTACCCACATTGAACTTTATACTCTCATCCTCCAAATGTAAGGTCACTTCGCCACTGTGGGAATCTAGTAAGGCACGGGCGGTTGCAAGAAAAGGTCTTCCAAGGATCAAGGGGGTTTTCTTATCGTTGGTCATATCCATGATTACCCAATCAGCTGGGTATATGAAGTTTTTAACCTTGACCAACACATCTTCTACAATTCCCTTGCATATTTCACACTTCTATCCGCAAGTTGAAGAGAAATAGGTTTAAGCGCATTAGATTGATCCAATCCAAGAGATTGGAAGATTGACGAGACATCGATTGATTGATGCTCCCAATCGCATAGAACATTGTGGAAATCCTCGCTCCCGATAGTACATGAAATCGTGAATCTACCAGGGTCGACACTTCACAGAAGTTTAGTCCGGCCGATTGCCGAGCATTCTCCATTCAATACTATGTGCTCAAGCTCTTGGAGCTTCTTTTCAACTCATCAAGCCCTTATAAACTTTGAATACTTTGGCATTCCTATCAAAAGATCAACTAATGGAATGTTTGCCTCAAGATTCTTGAGCAAGTCGATAACCTTCTTATATTCTTTATCGATCGTTAATGACAAATTTTGTTTTTGCTAGGTGGGTAAGGAGATCAAGCAAAGTCTTCCTCAAGAAAGTGCTTCTTTGCCGCCTTATCATTGATTGCTTTGTCTTCCCTATCCTTCCACCTCACATGCTTCCTAAACACAACTTAGATTTTGACTTCTTCTCAAAGATTCTTCTCTTCATCATCGTAATTCTCAACTTTCACCTTTTCTTCGTAATTTTCTTTTCACTTGGATCAATAGTAGTCCCAACATCCTTCCTCGAGGAGAACAAAGATCTTCCCTCCTCGCCTCTCGCCACAGAGAGGGCTACTGCTTCCTGGTTGGCCTCGACCGCCAACCGCTTCCCACTCCTCGCTTTATAGCATTCACCTCATCTTGACCATAGTTCCATGGTGCAATGAGATCGGTGCAAGAATTCTCGGTCATTTTGGACCAGATTAACCCTCGGGGTTCTTCTCAAGAAAACTCGGCAACCGACCTTGAGGTCGACTTGCTTGTCGCCCCAAATTTGTCCCATTTGCACCTCCAAATTTCTCACTCAGACTGGTCGAGTACTTAAAGCATTTGCCAATTGAGTGTTGGCCGTGATTTGCTCGCTTCAACTTTTGTTCTAAGATCTCAAATGATTGATTTTGATTTTGCGGTGGATTGGTGTTCCATGTCGGGTCGATAGTTGGATTGAAAATTGCTTTGATTAGGCCTAGGGGCCTGAAAATGATGGGGTTTGCGCCCCGTATGGTCACTCCTTCGAAACCAGGGGTGGTTCCGGTTATAATTGAATCTCTTGAGTGTTTTGATTCAACCAAGGTCGATAATTTTGAGAAGTGAATGTATTCACTTCTTCCGAATGCAACAATAGATGACACTCGATGGAATGCGTGCCCAACGGTATCGCAATTTTGGCAAACGACATTGTTTTGAAACGCTTTGACCTGTGAGATCGGGTCAAGCCGGGCATTGATTACTACGATGGCCTTGGCCATGGCAATTGTCACACACAAGACTTTGAACATTCATTGCCGCTACTTGCTTCAGAAGGCTAATCGAGCTTTTAGAGACGTGGTCTCATCTACCTCATACTTCCTCGCAATGAGCTTTTCGATTGGACGACCGCATAGTAGGGGCATAATTATACTTTGCAATATCTTCAAACAACATCCATCCTCATCGTGTCTTTCTCGTAAATGCACCTCCAAAGCAGAACTATTCACCATTCCTTAGTCAATTCAATCAAACCACTCAGAGAAAGTGTTGATCAATCTTTGTTTGTCCAAATTTATGGTGGGGCACTTTCTCAAGAGAGTCTTAAATCGCTTCCATGCATCGTAAAATGATTCCTTCTCGGATTGCACAAAAGTGAATATCCGATTCGTAAGATGAGCCGCCTTTGCAGTGTGGAAAGTAATCGCTCAGAATTCTTTCTCCAACTCTCCCACGGCGTAATGGATTCGACCGTAAGGATTTATACCATTCTTTCGCTTCTCCCTTCAAAGTGAGAAGGGAAAAAGTTTCATCTTTAGGGCGCCCCCTCAAAGACTCCTTTGATTAAAATAGTCCCGCACGATTCTAGAAATGAGTGAATGTGATCGCAAGGGTCCTCGCGGAAAATCCATGAAATGTGGAACCTCTTACCAAATTGATTAAAGAAGTTTTGAGTTCGAAATTATCACCGTGATTTCGTGAATCACGACCGCAGATTAACTTTCACAAGATGGCATGGCAAAGTCCGCCAATGTCCGTTGCTCGCCATTTCTTCAACCTCGGCTCTACTTGAGCTTCTCCTCAACGTATCCTTCAGATTGTTTCTTCCGTGGTTCCTCGTCCGTTGGTCCGTGAGCCGGGCCAAACGTCTGCTTGGTCGAGCGATGGTTCGCTTCTATCTCCGGATTATACAAAAGTGGTCCCCGTGAGTTCGAGTTTGCATAAACTACGCTTGGGCACCAACACCTAAATCACGAGGTTTCGGATTTTATCCTTATGCTTCAGAGTGGGATTCACCGAGAATCCATCACCCAACCTCAATGATTGAAACGTGTTCCGTGTTTCTTTTCTCTTTTCTCGTAATTACCGAATCCACTCGGTATTTATCGAGAATTTTTTTTTAATTTTTTTTTTAATTTTTTTTTTTTAGAATTAAAAAAGCTATACTAAAACAAAGCTCAAAACAGTCTAAAATAAATGTAAAAGAAACAAAATACTATAAAACTAATACAGTAATGTAAATGTAACTAAAAGAAAATATTTTTTCTCTCTCTCGGTAATTACCAAAGATTTTTTTTTTTATTTTTTTTTATTGTTTAAGACGAAAATGTATAACTTAGTTGACAAAAAAACGAAAACGAAAATTTTCCGTGCTAAGTCCCCGCAACGGCGCCAAAAACTTGTTCGCGGTTTTATGCAAAGCAAAAGATAACAAGTAATAAAATAAAACCGATGTCACCTTCCCCAAGTGCGAAGGCTCGCAGCTATAGTGGTGAAACCGGATCGTATCCGCAGGACTTGTACGAAAAAGAGTCTTTGCCTTCGATTTCTTTTATAAAGTTGATGATTATGATCTCGGTTTTCAATTAACAAACTAAGGTAGCAAACGTGAAAAGAAATAAAACTACGATAATAAAATTTATAATTTAAAACAACTAGAACGCACCGATGATCCACCACCCCACCTCGAAAATAACAAGAAAGACACATGTTCATTCGTAAGTTCTTGGATTATTATTCGCTAAAGAGGCATTTTCCCTTTCGGTTCATCGCCTTTTAATTAGTTCACCACTCTCGGTACAACTAAAGCATTTACGGATCAAAGATATGGATATAAATCCTAATCGACAACATTCACCCTCAACTTACGATGTTGGAAGACTATTATCATTCTCCTTCACGGTAATCTACGAATTCATCAACTATCGTATCTAAATTCGATTAGCATGCAACATAAGTATAGATCATACAAATTGCACATAAACAATTCAAACATGAAGGAAGAACAAGAAACTCACTAGAACAAATGAAAACGAAATCCTTGTTTATTCCGTGATGGTGGCTTCACAAAGGTGGTTCTAGCTTAGAGACCTTAGCCAATCATCCTCGATTATGATTTCGAATCGTAGGTCAGTAGCTCCAAAGATTACAACAAGATTACTACTATTCTAATTTATTCTCGCATAACACCTACAGAGTATTTACATAAAAGACGGAAAAGTAAAAGCTTGGCCAAAAGTGACCAAGGAGGGGCGCCTTTATGGATGGAAATGAGGGAGTTCTTATAGGAGAGTTGAGGGAGGTGTATAAGGGAGAGGTTGTAGTTGAGGGAGATATTTTTTTTTATGGAGAATATGCTAAGGAATATTCTCAAGTTTGTTATAAGCATGTGGGAGGTGATAATGACTTTGCATGTGAAGGTGAGGAGTCACTAAAATAAATGTGGAGTTTGTTATGACTCATCATCATCATCATTAAGGAGCACATGGAGTAACATGCATCAAACTTGGCCAAAATATCTCCTGTTCGTCCGTAATTCCAGCAGTTCGGTAAAAAATCATAACTTGAGTTGTAGACTCCGATTGACGTGATTCAAAATGCGCTTGGAAAGCTCATTTTAGTATCTACAACTTTCGTCAAGAACTCTTCCCTGAAAATGCCTCTAAGTCGGGTAAAATTTCCATCGAAAAACAGGTTACGGTAGAAGTGACGCTTGGAAAATATTGATCCGCTGATCTCGTAAACTCGTGGCATCTTCTTCTTTCCTCAAAATCCATCTTTTAGGCCTCAAAATATAATGTTACGTGGCATATTTTGAAATACTTGATCACCAAGTTTGGGCCGAATCGAATCGAGCTTTCTTTATTCGAATCGAGCTTTCTTCTTAATCTTCATCCGATCTTCGCTTAAGCTCCTCATTTAACATGCAAGCGCATCTACATTCATGATAACATCGTGCAAAATGTAACATCTCATATTCAAAGATTTTTATCAATGAAACCACATAATTAACACAAATTTGCACTTAACCACTTTTAAAACTCATTTGCTCAATAATTCGATTAAACCCTTGATTTCTATGCAAATTATACGAATATGGAGGAAATTGTTATAAAATATAACATTAGAAATCGTATAAAATCACCCTAAACAACTGAGGTCTCTTGATGCACCGCGAGGCGGTATCCTTTGCTACGGGCATGAAGAATGGCCGCTCCATCCCGTTTCCTTGGTTGATCTACAACCACTGTTCGGCCGGGGTTCCTACTTGTCTGTCGGACGAGTACCTTCCTAGGCGGAATATTGTGCTCTACGAGATTCCGTCCAGGACCTCTACCGAGCCCAGAAGCTCCTCCGATGGAGGGTTGCCCTATTTTTAGCCGCTCCTTGTAATATGTTGTAGTTGACCATTCTTAGATAAGTCGCCACTCTTTTCTCTTCGAATAAATCCAGTTCGAGCTTCCTGTTGGTGAGATTATTGCCCGAGTCGTACTTAACCACTCTGATACTTGGGAGAGCCATTTCGATAGGTGTCATTGCCTCTCGATCCATGTGTCGGCGAATGGAGTCTTCCGTCATGCTTTGATCGTTGTTCATAGCGCCCATAAAATGGCGGGCACCATCTACCCATCCCCAAATTCCTTCTTGCTTGTACTCTCTCTTATACTCTTTTCAAAGATCTTGATGATTTGCTTATTGCCGGCCTCGACTTGACCATTTCTTGCGGATATGCTACCGACGAACGCCGTTGTTTAACGTTATGGTCTATACAAAATGTTGAAAACTCGTCTTCGAATCAGGGCCCGTGGTCCGATACCACGCGCCTCGAGCTCAATCTTGACCAGATCTCGATCATGTAGAAATAAGTCACATTTTTGCTCCAATACTTACCATTGGCTTAGCCTCGATCCATTTAGTAAAATAATCCATGGCTACAATGAAAAGTTTGTAACTCCTCTTCCCGGTGGGAAGGGTTCGATCAAGTCGAGGCCCCATATGTCGAATGGCTGCCGAGATGACAATACTTTGTTCTACCGATGGTAGCCTCGGTATGTCTCGCGTATCCGACACAAAGGGCATTCCCTGATGAGCTTTTCAGAATCCTGTGTAATCGACGGCCAATAGTACCCTGCGGTTATAACCTTTTGGGCTAGGGAGCGACTCGCGGGATGACCTCCGCATACTCCTTGATGCAATTCCGCCAGAATTTTCACCTTCCTCCTGACGGACACACCTGAGAAGCGGCCTAGTGAAAGACCTTCTGTAGAGTATCCCATCATTCACAATATATCTCGCCGATTGTCTTTTACGAGCACAAGCTTTGTCTGGATTCGTGGGCAAAGCACCTGTTTCGATATATGTTCGTATATCATCCATCCAACATGGAGTCATAATTGGTGCATCGATGTCCATGATCTCCGATTTTTCAATTGCAGGGACGGAACGATACTCCACCATTATTGACGGGTCGGCGATCTCTTCATCCAGGGATAACCTCGACAGATAATCAGCTCTTTCGTTGTCCTCTCTACTGATTCTGGTGAACTCGCAATAGTCGAAATCTCGCTTCATTTGTTGGACAATCTCACGATATTTCTCTAAGATGCTGCATCGTGTCTCGTATCCCACTGAGATTTGTTCGACAATAAGTTGAGAATCACAGTAGACCTGGACATTGCTTACCTTCATTTAACTTACCAAGTCGAGTCTGGCAATTACGGCCTCGTACTCTGCCTGATTGTTTGTTGCCTTGAATGCGAATCTCAGAGCCTTTTCAATTTCCTTCGTTGTGCCCGGCTCGGACAAAATAACCCCCGCTCCGCTTCCATTTTGGTTGGAAGCACTATCTACATACATGTGCCAACAGTTATTGGGCTTTACAGTTTCTCTTGCGGGCTCCGATGCAGGCAACGCGTCTGACCACTCTCAGGTGAAGCTGATTTCTGCTAAGAAATTGGCTAAGGCTTGGGCCTTGATCGCTTTCCTGGGTTGGTAGTGAATGTCGAACTCGGTAATCTCTATAGCACATCTGAGTAAGCGACCTGAAAGGTCTGGCCTGTGTAGTATTTGACGTGGAGGGCTATCTATCATGAAAATGATTGTGTGTGGGGTGAAGTATCCTCGTAGTTTCCGAGCTGCTATCACTAGCGAGTACGCCAGCTTTTCCACAATGAAGTATCGACTTTCCACCGGAATGAGTGCTTTACTGACGTAAAAAATGGGTTGTTGCAGGACTCCGGTTTCTTTTATTAAGACGGCCACTACGGCCCAATCGGAGGCTGCCAAATACAAGAATAGAGTCTCCCCCATGATGGGACTAACCAGGAGGGGTGGTTTTCCAAGATATTCCTTTAGGGCCTGAAATGCCTTGGAGCACTCTTCATCCCAAAAAAATGATTTGCTACCCTTGAGGAATTTGAAGAAGGGAAAACATTTCTCGGCCGATTTGGAGATGAATCGACCCAGAGCTATGATCCGCCATTAAGTCTCTCGCAGACTCCTTAATCGTAGTTGGCTCTCGCATGTTGAGTAATGCTTTAATTTTTTCAGGATTAGCCTCTATACCCCTATGACTTACCATGAATCTCAGAAACTTGCCCACTCCAATGCCAAATGTACATTTGGCTGGGTTGAGCTTCATTGAATGTCGACGTACATTCTTGAATGTTTCAGCAAGGACAGCGGCGTGACCACCGATTGCCGACTTTACGACCTTGTCGTCTATGTAAGCTTCCATATTTCGACCGATCTGTGAGCTAAACACCTTGTTTACCGTTCTCTGATAAGTTGAGCCCGCATTTTCAACCCGAAGGGCATCATTTCATAGTAGTAGAGCCCTTCTGTGGCTCTAAAAGCTGTTTTTTCCTTATCGGCTGCTGCCATCCTGACTTGATGGTATCTATAGTATGCATCTAAAAAACTCAACGTTTCGAAACCGGCGATAGAGTCGACTAACCTGTCATTTCTGGGGAGCTGATAGGGATCCTTCGGACAGGCTTTGTTTATATCTGTGAAGTCTACGCACATTCTCCACTTGCCGTTATGCTTTTTGACCATCACTACATTCGCGAGCCAGGTGGGACATGCCAATTCCTTAATGATTCCTGCTTGCATGAGCTTGCCGAGTTCGACCTTGATAACGGCCTCTTTTTCTGGGGTGAATTGTCTGGCGCGCTGTTGAATCGACTTGTACATGGTGTCAACGTTTAAGTGATGCAATGCGACCTCTGGCTCTACACCCTTCATATAAGTTACCACCTATGCGAATGCATCTATGTTCGCCTTTAATTGCGTAATTAAGGTCTATTTTTCTACCGTAGGTAGGTGAGCCCCAATCTTGACCTTTTGGTCGGGATAAGCATCGTTAATGATTATCTCAACCAGCTCGCTGTCAGTGGTAAATTCGGGCTCGTCTCTGACCTGTAAGGTCTCGCATTCGACTCCAGGAGGGGTCAATTGCCTCACCATATTCATTAAGCTTGTTCCTGTTGTATCTGGTTGTTCTGCTCGGGCCTATTTGCCCTCTGCCCGCGAGGTGTGAATATACATGAGCACCGCTGCAGGCTCACTGACTGACACCCAAATCATATCCTCTACATAGAATTTTGCCTGCTGATGTGGGATATAAACAACCATTTGCAATTGCCTTAACGCATGTGCTCCTATGATCATGTTATAATTAGACTGAAGATCTACCACCAAGAAATTTACCTTTTCAGTTCTGAAAGGTGAGTAGTCCCCCATTTGCATGTCTAGATCAATGGCTCCATTGACCTGTATCTTATGATTCGTAAAACCCTCAAGAGTACCATTGTGCGGCCTTAAGCTGGAATCGCCAAACCCCAACTCTTTGAGCAGTTGTAATATAAAATGTCTCTGCATGCCCTGGTGTCTATCATCACTCGGTTGACTCGGAACCTACTGAGATACTTAAGCATGAGTCTTCTACGTTGGTTGCCATTACGAGCTCACTTTTGGTAAAAATGAGTGGCCCGCTCGCTTCCTCGTAAAACGGTGGGTTTCTCCACATATTTGTTGATAGACCCTATCATGTGTTTGATCTGGTTATTACTGGGAGGACTTTCGGTGATAATTCGGATCTCCCGGTCATATTGGCGGGCTTGTCGTTCATTTCTATTTGCTCCCCCGCCATTTCTCCGGTAATGATCATGACAACCTCGGGCCAACAGTTTTTCAAATTCTCTTTTTAGTTGGTAGCAGTCATTGGTATCATCACCCATGTCTTCGTGGAAAGCACATTATTTGGACTGATCGCGCCTTCTATCCGGCTTCATAGGGAATGGCTTTGGTAATTCATCATTTATCTCATACATCAACTGTGTGTATGAGACTTTGATGGGGGTCCAATTCTCCTCCTTGAATTTTTCGGGCTTCTTGAGGTCTCTATCCCTATTTCTTCTGGACACTCTTGGCGGGTCGCTCAGCCCTTTGTTTTCCCCTATGGAATGATGAGGTTCCCTAATTTCCCGCCGTCACCACGTATTTCCTTGCTGAGCTTAGCATTTCTTGGAGATTAGACGGCGGGTTGAGCGTGAAGTAGGATTTGAGGTACCCCAGACTCGACTCAGTTTCTAAGCTATTCATCACCACATTGTCTGCTAACCCCCTCGTCATATCGTACACTTTATAGATCTCTCATAGTAACTACGGGTAGATTCGTTTTCCCCTTGTCCAACCTCGTGAAGGTCGATATGGGTTTTCTTTGGTCCTCCAACTGACTTAAACTCGGCTGTGAATTTGTTGACCAAATCATCCCAGGATAGAATCGATGTCAGCGCATCATGGATCCATGAGGCCGCTCTATCCTGCATGCCCCCCACAAAGGCAATACACCACGCCTCCTCACTTGGGGTGCATAAGTTTATTCTATTATGAAAAGCTGACAACCAATCCAAGGGATCTATAGTACCGTGATAATTAGTAAAATTTGGGTAGTTCGCACTCCTCGTGGTGCCACCGCGAGAATGTCGGGATGCAAGACACCGGTACCCTAGGTGGGTTTTGATTCCTTGGTTGTTCTCGCCTCTCAAGCTCCTCAATTTGATTTTTCATTATTGCCAACTCACTCGTGTTTTCTTTTATAACAGGGAGCTTGACAATGCTTCGCTCTATCTGTGATTCTTCATGTCCTTCCTTCCGAGTTCGGACATGCCTTTCCCTTTCCACATAACCCCGATCTGGGGCTGCACCGCGGACTTTATCCACGGGCCCCAAACGAGCTAACACCGATTTTCTGCCCTGACTTGGGTGCGAAGTCGCATGGCTGCTTTCACCTTCATCCTCATGGTGCGACCTTGCAACTCTTAGGGGATTCAAGGGTCTCGTGACGCCGATCCTTCAAGGGGATTCAAGAAGCCGCCGATCCTTTATGTGGGCTCATCGAGGGTCTTGTGACGCCGAATAAGTAGATTCCTGCATTTGGGAGTTGAGTCTGGATTGTCCTGATAGTTGAGAAGGCTATGTGCACTGATGATCTCCGGGTAATCAAGGTCCGGCCTTGATTTGGAGTAATGTTGAGAGGACAGATAAACTCGTCAGCTAGCGGCTTGCATCCGACTTGGCAGCAAGCAGGATGAAGATGGAGCCAGCTTAAACGCTTATGATGTGACCTCTGTCCAGATCAGACCCGGGTCCGTGAGACCGTATGCGGGTTCCCCATATCAACACTGTCAGTAACAGAATTTGTGGGACTTGTAGAACCATGATTAGATATATTAATATAATTATGCTCAGGAATCTGATTTCTTATTGGAAAAGTATCTTCATAAGGGAAATAAGAAACATGAAAAGTATTGTTAGTATCAGATAACAGAGCTTTGTGAATAAAATAGGAAAAAATCAACTATGAAAGATGATATTTCTTGATATAAATACTTTTGAGTCCGACATCAAGAAGATTGTAGCTTTTGTATTTGTAGCTTGCCTTAGAATGATGCATTTCCGCTCATTTGCATCAAACTTTGATTTTCCATAAGGCAAAGTGGATGAAAAAACAAGACAACAAAACACTTTCAAGTCATTGTAATCAGGTTTCTTGTTGGATAAAATATATTAGGAGATCTACATGTAATATGTGTGTAGGAGTAATGCTAATTAATCTGAAAACATGTACAACAGTATCACCATAAATTCAACGGCATGTGATCTTGAAACTTAAATGCTCTTGCTACATTGAGAATATGTTGGTACTTTCTTTCTACTATACTATTCTGTTGCAAAGTATACACACAACTGGCTTGATAAATTATCCCATTCTCAACATAGAATTCAACAAACTTAAAATTTTGTATATTATTAGTTCTTATGAACTTGACGCTTTTTCCAAAGTGATTCAATACATAAGTGTAAAAGACAAATATAAGACCTCTTACATCACGTTTACCTTTTAGAAGGAAAATCCAAGTAAACCTGTTGTGATTATCTATTATTGTAAGGAAATAAGATTGAACATGGATTGTTTGTTGCCAATAAGGACCTCAAATATTCATGCGTCCAAGATCAAAAATAGAATCTGCAACAGAATTGCTTAAAGGAAAAGATAACTTAATTTGTTTGGCTAAAGGGCAAACATAGAAAATACAATCCTTAAGAATCTGAATTTCAGTACAAGCATTATGTAATAAAACACGTCTATTATTTGACAAAAGACCTAATCACTTTGCATATTTTATTAGCAGAACAGTTCTGAGAATATGCTACGAAACAAGAAATTTCCTGATTAGATGACTTTAAAATATGCAGCCTCGTGTGCTTTCTAGATGATCCAATCCTCCGGCTATTGTTATTGTCTAGTAATGAATAGATCACCAAAAAAACAACTTTTAAATACGATTTCTTGATTAGTTTATTCAAAGATATAAAATTATATTTACAACCAAGGACACTTCTTTTGAGATAAGATGATCATTTAGTTTGACTTCACCTACGGAAGTGACATGGATTTCTTCACCATTTGGTTGTGAAACAGTAACACACATACCTTTTATTTGCTAGCATATAATCTATGGAAAAAGATTATATCACCATAAAACATACCCTAGATCCCATTGAGATCTTGGTTGAAATTAGCAGTGAGAGCTGTGACTTGTTTCACAGTATGGTTTGCATAATCAAACACTCCGAGATTGTTTTTATCAATCATTTTCATCGGTTGGTTAACTTGATTATGGAGCTGACTAATCTGGTTATGTCTAAAATATTGAACTTAGACTTAAAAACCCTTAGTTCTCTGTATTTTCACAGTTTTGCAAACACTCATCATACTGATGAACCATGTAATTATTGATTTTGGTTTGAAACAAGATGGATAACCATGCTTTTTGTAACATTTATCTACTATGTTTCCCCCATTATTTTGTGCAAACTGTTTATTTCTCTTGATCATTTGGTCACCATTTCGGTTCTGGAATCTTGATCGATTCTGATTCTGATTATTATACTGTTCTGGGAATTGACCACCACCTTGATTTTATGGGAAAGACCTACTGACAAGGGCTATAGCCTCAGAATTCCAAGGGTGACCAACATCATACCGAGCTTGTCTTTCAAATTTGATGGCCATAGGAAACACTTGTTTAATGGTTGGTAAAGGACTCATCAAGAAAACCTAAGACATAACTGGTGCAAAACTATCATTCAAACCTTTCATAAACCTGATAACCTAATCTTCATATATTCAGTCATTCAGCTTAGTACTGATATTACACACACAAGTAGGGTCAGGTTTGAAAATCATGATCGCATCTCATTTGTCTTTCAATTTAGTAAAGTAAATACAAATAGTCATTGAACCTTGTTTGATCATGCTAACCTCCTCTACAAGGTCTGACACTTTAAAATAATCCACACTGGAAAACTGGTCTTGCAGTTCAGCCAGATTTCCCTAGAAGTCTTGTTCCATAAAATACTGTGTTATATCTGGAACTACTGACTTAAGCATCCAAGACATGACAGTGGTATTACACCGCCTCTAAGTTCTATACACTGGATCATTCACATCAGGTTTCTCTATAGTACCATCTATAAATCCCAATTTTTTCTTAGTTTCTAACATCATGAACATTGATCTTGACCAATAATGATTGTTTCCGATGGATGAGACACCAAGATAATTGCAGGATTCTCGTTAGGATACAAGTAATATAGACTAAAAGCATTGATTTCACGACCTCGACCTCATTATTATCATTCAAAATTGCAACATTAATCCTATGATTCAGATTTGCATTGGTAGAAGCCATAGAAACTAACTGAATTCTCTTAAGATTCTGATAACTAGGGAAATCGAAGAACGCTCTTAAGATCCTTTAACAAAATGCTCATAAAATCAGAAAACTCAGAGTAAACGCATCAAGGATGCTTTGATACCATGAGAAAACTCAAGTTTATTCAACAACTTGATCAAACCAAAGGAATATTTAAAAACATCATAACGTGAACATAATTTGACGTCAAATGACATGAATGCTAACCGGTCTACTATTCTAGGACCCGTAGGTAAGGCGCGCACTCTTCTAACATGTCCAATACCCGTATGTTATTTCTAGTGGACACTTATGTACAGGCACTATTAGGGGTCTTATTTCACATTTTGTTCGCGTCTTTCCACCTTTAGTAAAAACTATCAAGTCATAGCATAGAAAAAATGAGTTACCACATGGAAACTTCTTGGAAGAGCATATGTATCATTGCCTTCCTCAAAAAGCTGTTTGATTCCTCTAGAAAGATCCTCATTAAGTAAAATAAATAGAATTTTATTAGGATTCTATAATAGCGGATACCGTTAATAAATATATGTAGACCCATAATTAGATTGTTAAATTAAATAAATACCCAACAGACACACCTTCAAGGACGGAGGTGAAGCATAGAAATAGGGGGGCTAAGCCCACCTCAAACCAAATATTGTATACTACAATTTTAATATGATCCGGTATAATATATTAAGTCATCTTAACCCAGCCCACCCGATTAACTTGAGATATTCTACTAGCCCACCCGAAAAAATATTCATGGCTCCGTCCTTTCACACCTTCTTCACTTTGTCAACACTTTTGATGGATTATTGAAGAATATCCCAAGCTTGCTTGGAAGTGGTTGCGTTAGCAACAACTTCACGAACATATTTCCATCCAACCCTTGATGGATGAGTGTGAGAGTCTTTTGTTCTTTCTTCATAGTAGCGGTTTCATATCTTTCAACACCATTCTCGACTTGATTTCACACATCATAGGTGTTAACCAGATGAAGCTGGATCGGAAGCACTCTCTTGCATCTCCACCTGAGGAAGATGAAGCGGTCAGTAATGCTTCTGAAAAAGGAAAAGTGGCAAATACGAATAAAAGGAAATAAGGATTACAAGTTATATTTTATGTAATTTATATTTATTGTCTTATATTAATTATTTTGGGTATAATTGTCATTACCACAATTAGGTTACAATTAGGGTTTCTTCCTACATTGGTAGTTCCCTATTTAAAGGCTGTAATACTTTCGGTCCATGATTATCAATAATACATACGATTGTATCTCTCTACTGTGTTCCTCAAATCTTCATGGTATCAGAGCAGGGAGGTCATGAGATCAAACCCCGGCTCCCTCGGTTATATTGTGCAAGTATTGGGCCTCTTTGTCTTGTTGGCCTAGTTTGGTCTTGTCTTTGTGTGCCTAGATGGCACAGCCTTGTTAGAGGCCCACACTTGAGGATCATAGGTGACAATTTGTAACAATCTAGCAGCCATTAAGAAACCAGTGGCAGACATGGACAAGGTTTTCCAATTTGCTCATGGCTTAGGGAATGAATACACCAAATTCCGTACAGCCATGTTAACAAAACCTCCATACCCTACCTTCACACAGTTTGTCATGGCTCTCCAAGGGCATGAACAGACTCTGCAAACCCAGAGACTCCAAGAGAAGACAGTTACTGATCAATTACAGGCCTTCTTCACACAAAGAGGCCGTGGCAGAGGTAGAATAGGGGGAGGTAGAAACCAGTACAACTCCAGGGTAAGAGGATTTGCCCCTGCTGGAAGATCTGGAAACTCAGAAGGAAACCAAAGGAGATCTGACTTTGATGAACAGAATAGAAGGAGCACATCAGACAACAAACATAATCAGTCATCAGTTCCACCACTTGTATGTCAGATTTGTGGAAAATCCAATCATGCAGCTATTGACTGTTGGCATAGATTTGAATATGCTTATCAGTCAGAGGAAACACAAAAGGCTTTTTCTGCACTCACAACAAAGAGATCGATCGACACACGCTTTTGCGCAGACACTGTGCCACTTCACACATGACAAATTCGAAGGTAATTTAATCTCGCTAATAAATATCTCTGGTTATGATAAGGTGTTTGTGGGTTATGGCACAGACTTGATATCTCACACTCGCAATGCAAAAGTTGGTAACTTGTATTTAAATGATGTTCTTGTTGTGCTCGAATTAACTAAGAATCTCCCCGTCTGTTGGCAAGTATACTACCGATAATCGCTGCTCCTTTGTATTTAATAAGTCCGGTTTTGTTGTTAAGGATCAAAACCGTAAGGTCATAGCTCGTGGGACATAAAAGAGGCCACTTATATGCTCTGGATCAAGGAGTTCGAAGCCCTCCTAGCACATCGGTCGTGGAAGGCTACATCTACATCAGATGGCATCAAAGGTTGGGACATCCACATCAGAACTTGTTGATCAAGCTAAAGCAGTCAGGGAAGATAGATCTTAGCTCATGGAAGAATAAAGAAAGATTATGTACTAGTTGTCAGTTAGGAAAAAGCTGTAAACAGCCTTTTAATAAAAGTACTTTTGTTTCCAAATTCCCTTTGGAGAAAATTCACTGTGATTTATGGGGACCTGCCCCTATTTTATCTAATCAAAACTACAAATACTATGCAGTGTTTATTGATGATTTTTCAAGATTCTCCTGGCTATACCCCTTAAGAAAGAAATCGAAATTTTTTGATGTGTTTGTCGTTTTGAAACCGATTGAAAACCAAATTAGATCGAGAAAATTAAGATTTTCCAAAGGTGATGGTGGTGGTGAATTCAGTTCCACTCCTTTCCTGGATCACCTACAGGACTGTGGCATAGAGTTGAACATATCTTGTCCTTACACACCAGAACAGAATGGTGTGGCTGAAAGAAAGCACAGGCATATTGTTGAGACTGGTTTAACACTAATGTTTGATGCAGGCACACCTTTGAGTCTGTGGGTTGAAGCTTTCAGTACTGCACTCTATCTCATTAACAGGTTACCTTCTTCTGTCATAAGGTTTGAGACTCCTTACTACAAACTGTATAAAAGGCATCCTGACTATAGTGGCTTAAGGGTGTTTGGATGTCAATGTTTCCCTTCCTTGAGGAACCAGATACACTCTAAGTTTGAGAAGAAAAGCTATCCATGTGTTTTCCTAGGCTACAGTCCAGTACATAAGGGATATAGGTGTCTGGATCCCATTTCCAAGCGGGTGTATATTTCCAGACATGTTGTTTTTAATGAACAAGTCTTCCCTTTTAAGGGAACTACTCCTGTGGACACTGAGTCTATTTTTGAAATGTTTGCCTACCCTGATTCAGATGAAATGAATATACAACACTCTGATCAGAATATTACTCTCTCAGACTGTTGTACAGAAACTTCCCATGTTCCAGATTCAGTGCAGGAACCAACGATTGATGATCAGACATATGAGCAACACCAAGATAATGAAGAACCAGAATATGAACATCAAAGTGAAGACCATGTGGAGCAACATCAGGATAATGAAGAACTTGAACATCTTGATGATGATCCTGTTGACCAACATAATGTACCACCTCAAAGGCCTGTCAGAAATAGAAGGCCACCTGCATATCTCCAAGACTATACAATCTTGGCCACACATACAGCTTCAGAACCAAAGCACTGGAAGGAAGCCCTGGCAGACCCTAACTGGAAACAAGCTATGATGGAAGAAATGGAGGCCTTATATCAGAATGACACATGGGATTTAGTGCCTAAACCTTCTAATGGCAACATTATTGGTTCTAAATGGGTCTTCAAGGTTAAAACTACAGAACATGGAGAGATTGAAAGATACAAGGCACGTTTAGTGGCTCAGGGTTACTCACAACTCCCAGGTGTTGATTTTGGAGAAACTTACAGTCCAGTTATCAAACCCACTACTATTAGACTTGTTATAGCTGTAGCACTATCACAAGGGTGGTCTATGCGGCAACTTGACATCAAGAATGTGTTTCTACATGGGGCACTTAAGGAAACTGTGTTCATGAAGCAACCCCCTGGTTTTGTGGATCAGAGGTTCCCTGATCATGTGTGTTCTCTGAAAAAATCCTTATACGGGCTCAAACAAGCCCCCCGGGCCTGGTTTGACAGATTGTCTCTCTGCTTGTTACACTTGGGGTTTGTGTGCAGCAAGGCAGATCCTTCCCTCTTTACTTTGCATCGTTCTGATATCATCCTTGTCCTACTTATTTACGTGGATGATATATTACTTACAGGAAATGATTTGCAGTCTATTCACATCTTAATTGATACATTGAGCAGGGAGTTTGCAGTTAAGGACTTGGGCACACTTCATTACTTTCTTGGAATGGAGATCAAATACACTAAGGATGGCATATTTCTCAGTCAGTCTAAGTATGCAAATTTTGTTCTATCTAGATCAGGGATGTTAACCAGTACACCTACATCAACACCTCTTGCTCTCAAAATGCAAGCCCTTGAAAATGACTCAGAACCAGTGGACCCCAATACATATCGAAGTCTAGTGGGTGCTCTACAGTACTTAACTTTTACTAGACCGGACATTATACATGCAGTGAATAAAGTTTGTCAACATTTTTCTGAACCTACAGTGAAGGATTTCAAAGAAGTCAAACGCCTACTCAGATATGTAAATGGGACTCCAGATTATGGGTTACATTACCTTGCTCGCTCTTCTCCTTCTTTGTATGCGTTCAGTGATGCTAATGAAGGATGCAGGTTCTTAGATCTAAACGAATTAGATCTATACGCAGCGGACGGATCACGATTTACATATCATAAAACATAATCAAAGGATTTAACAACTACAAGGGGGTTTAAGATTATGTTACCAATAGTAGGAAGAGAAGCCAAGATCTTCCAATGTGTTCTCCAAACGGCGGTTGGTGGACACCCTTCTTGATACACGAACCTCCTTGATATGCAACCAGAAAAATCCCGAAGATTTTTCCAACTCGAACCCTAAGAATAGAGGCCGAAATTTTTCGGCCAATTTCTCTCGGTGAATAGTGACGTGAATAGTACCTTTTTTTTAGACTTGGGAGAACTCTCTTTATATAGGAGAGTAATCAATGTCCTCCAAGGATTAAATAATTAAGTGATAATTATCACATTAATCCTTTTCCAAATAAAAGATAAATAAAATGATTATCCCAAACAAATTAGGATAAATCATATTATCTAATATTCCATGAATTATCATTTAACAAATAAATGATAAATCACATGTCAAATAATTATCCAAGAAAACTAATTTCTCTCTAATTAATTGACTCACATCTGCGCCACATTAAGGGTTTACTAAGCCCACATAAAATGTCTTTTATGTGTATTATATTATTTAGCCCAACTAAATAATATCCATGCATATCAATTAATTAGCCCAGCCAATTAATTATCACTGAGGCCCAAGTAACAAGATTACTAGTCCGAATTACAGAAGCCACATCGGGGACCATGGACCTATAACCAAAGAGCTCAATAATTAATTATTCATCGAATGTAAAGTACATTAATTATTAATTCCGGGATCACGCCACCATAAACCCGGCCCGAACTCTACCGATTATAGATGTATACTTATACTCAACCCATAGAGTGAATAAGCGTCCATTGATATAATCACTACATACGGATTAACCTCTCCATAGACTTTCCATTCGAGTGGGGGAAGTCTCCGTGAACCCGACTTCGAGAATATCTTATCCTTATTTACCATTAACCCCCTAATGATCAATTAGTACACATATCTGACTAGTAGCTAATTAGTCAAATGTGAACTCCCGGGATCGATCACTCTCTTAGGGCTAACAAACAAGGGGACTGTCTCTCTACTTCCCGCAGGAAGGAATGGATTCCATGTCTGTGAAAATCAGAACTACTCACTCATCTGGAGATAGTGCCAATGAGAAGTGGCTTGGAACACATATTAAAGTGAACCGTAACTAACACATCAAACACTACCCCGGGACAAGCAGCATCCTGTGATCACCTCAGGATTAAGGTTGATCCATATATGATCATCTAATGATTTAATAAGATTCCTCGATTACGGAATTATACCGAGAAATACAGATTAAATCGGTCCAGTCCTATATGAATGCCATCATATATAAATGCCCCACGTAGGTACCCTCTACCGACAGTCCGGATAAGACTATCACACCCTAAGGTGTTATGGGCGCATTATTGGTGTTTTAATCAAGAGACCTAAAACTCGATTAAGTTCACCACGGACTAACAGTTTAAGTATATCACCACTAACTCAATCCTCACGTGTAATCCATACACTGAGTTAAGTGGTTACATACAGATATACTTAGGGTTTGCAGCAGTGTATTACTTTACAAGCACAAAGCAAGTAATAAGGTGAGATAAATTCTGTCATTCATTATTAAAAACAATTACACAAATTGTCTTTCGGGCACTACACCTAACAATCTCCCACTTGCACGAAATGACAAGTAACGATTGTTTTTAGAGCACACCCTTTCTCATCTTATTCACAACACTCTCCCACTTGCTCTAAAAGCAGATGAGACATATCCATCAATGTCGTACCCTCCAAGCACTCGACTTGGTACACTGATTAGTTAGGTTGTCGACTCGAGACGATCTTTAGGATTGAAACGTAGCCGGTCCTTCCAATCAGGCGGTACTCTCTCTCAACATGCTTTTGACCTCTAGTGACTGAGAAAATCCTTCTAAGCTATCTCTTCATTGTTTTCACGATGAAGCGATATCGGCTTATCAGACCTGGAATTACTTCCAGACCAAAAAGGAAATTCTAAGCACTATGAGTAAACACTGAGCCCGAGATCAACTTAATGATCATCCTTAATCTGACTACAAGTCGAAATCGAGTATAATCAACCATATTCAAGTTTGCACCTGAATATACAAGCATATGATTCCTCGTTCTCTAACGATACTTGAGGACGTACTAAAACTGCTACTTATTGCTCAAATCCAAGATTCGATTACTATTGACTTATGATAACCTGACTTGCCGTTATCCAAGAGAGACTCTATCCCATTTTCTCTTTATCCGGAGATTTAGAGAATCATTCACGAGAGGTAAGGTAGACTACTCTCGTTGAATCTTTGCAACCATATATGCATAATCATCTTATTCAATAAGATCGGTGGGATAGCCAATGACTCATTCTCGTGAATTTGACCGAATCGATTCTTAGAACATAGTCCAATTCTCTCATCCAGAGAATCTTGGCGTGTCGATTTCGACTTGAGATAGCACACACACATGTTGTTTCCAATCTGTTTGATGTTATCATTCATGAACACTAATACTACTATTTTACCAATATTGATATCCAGTCTACTAAAGACTTATCAATATTACAGTCAATTCCACATATTTTAAAACATGTGACTTTAAATGACCGAGAGGTTCTCTTAAATCCACAGAGGATATAAGCCATGGCAGCCTCCTACCAAAGGTTCTTTCAATGAATTAAGATATCGTTAGTCTCGCAAAAAAAGGTCTTGGGAATCACCCCTAACTTCTACTTTGTAACGAATCCGTTATTCATTCTTAGCTAAAACCCTTCATTACGAATGAATTCAGATTCCGTTGTTCGGCAAGAAAGTCTCGTGGAATCACCCCTATTTTCTCGCTTTCTAACAAAATCTAGCAAGATCGAGTGGTGAGAGAGTTCAAGGTCCAGTTAACTCTCTACTTGTCGTGAATCACCCCTATACCACTCAAATTTGCATTTGAAAGTTTAAACTTTCCTATTCATTCGACTCTTTTCTATGTAGATCCAATTGCTCCCACTGGGCCTGAGATACTCAGGTGGTTCTACAATAGACTGAACAAAACTGGAGTACAAAAACTCCATTTACAGGGTTAAGGCTGTCAAACCAACCTCTATGATCAGAATCCTATACAGCCCACTAAGAGCCATAGGTTATCAATCACCCCAGATCAGTAAAGTCCACAAAACCACAATGGGTCAATGGTTAAACCATACTCCCATCTGCGTGGTGGATTGACATCCTGATCTAGTAGTATTTATCGTGTAATCACCAACAACCGATGTTGGGCGTGGTCCGATTAAATCGAGATAGTAACTACCTTTGGGTAACCGTACTCCAAGGTTTAAGGTTGTTACTTATAGATTCTATCAGAAGGCTTGTGACAGTTCAACCGTCACTTTCTGATCTCAAGAATCTTATAATCAACCTTCACTCGTCTCATTAAGATATTTCACGAACAGTCACAATCTGAACGTATGCGCAAAATCTCCAGTCCTACCTTCAAGCATTAAATGCTAAATGCCTACATTTATGGAAGTGGTGTGAACCGAATTCACTCATTATCCATAAATACACTAGCATCTTTTAGGTAGACTTCTCGGTTTACATAATAATGTTAACCGTTATTTTGCAACCAATTATCTTAATCGAGTTTAACAGTGTATTGTAGCACATTAATAACTATATCAGGCAAGTCTATGGTTTCTTCCTCAGTGAGAAACATTCCACTAGGAGGCAGGCCGAGCATCAGTCCCAAGACTATGCGGTAGCCTATTTCTGAGCATGGAATACTCTATTCTCTGCTAAAATCAGAGACTCCTCCTTGTATTCTTTTGATAAACTAAATCACGTTTCGAGTAGTTATCGGACAAAATGTCACCACTCAAAACTCCCACTAGCTTGTATCTCTCACTAGACCACGAAGGTCATGGTGAACAAGCTATGTTACCCTTCAAATCTATTACCCTTTCCCAATTGAAAGGAAACTTAGTCATTGTTCCTTTGAGATAGTGTTCCAAGACTCGGAGATAGGAATCACCCTTAGCCAACAGCAGTCTTGTCTCTAGGATATATGCACTAATTAATAGATATTGAAGGGTCGTTTATCTTAATAAGGAAACCTTTTGCCTTTAATAGTTTTAGATGTGTTACACATACCTATTCAAATTTTTCTTAGTGGTTCTGTCTTTATCAAACAAAAGTCCGAGTCACGATTCATACTACAAATGTCATCTTCACTTTGTTTAAGACAATCAGTATTATCGAGATGAAAGTGAATCCATTTGTTTCAACGAATCAGAAACAGAAAAAATAAATTTTTCGTGATATTCAAGGATAGAATCCAAATTCATTTCCTTATATCACTCCCACTATTATAGCCAAACAATCGCCCATTGTTACTCTATTAATCGTTAATGCAAAGCTCTCTCGTTCTTCCAAAGAACTTAGCTCCCGAGTCGAGTTACTCGGTTAAGAAAATTGCCAAGGATTCATTGGTTAGTGATCCAAATCACTTTCCTTATCCTATACTTTCTTTAATTAATATTTCGGTTTAGCCTCAATCTTAGTTTAGATGATTAACACTTGTAGACATTCTTTCCCATTCTTGACTTTCCTTAAAAAGAAATAGTCTTGAACTAGCGGTTCGCTTGAGTAGATACTACTCGTGAACTGTGGGATGTCTAGTGAAAGCATTACTCGATGGGATGATTTTCTAATAAATTAGAAAAACATAATATAAAAGCTCCCACTAGTTTATCGGTTCCAAATACCGTCTAACTAGCGACACTTTAATTTATGATTCTCCAATTTTTCTATCGAGAAAATTTCTCGTGTAGACACTACACAATTCACTAGAAGAATTATATCGTCCCAATCATCTTTCAAACTAACTACGGTTGTCTCTCGCTCGCACGAGTGACGAGTGTGACATGCCTATTTACGTCACTTAAGTTTTGAAGGCTTCAAGAGAAATATCTCTTCCGAAAAATTAATCGCATGTGAGATTAATAAATACAACGTTCTAGTTACTTACCACTTTTAACGAAAGTCATTACTAGTCAATTTTACACTAGCAGTCTAGCATCTTAGAGATATATAGTTGTAAATAAAATTGATGAAAATAAATCCAAATCATACACTACTAAAATTTTAGGAACATAAACTAAGTACTTATAGTCTATCCTACCGTTCCAAGGATTTAATCTAATGCCTCGATTGCCGCCTTAGGGTAGGTCAAAGAGGTTTCGATTAATATTGAAGATCGATTGAGAATCGAACATCTCATTCGTGATCGTCAATCACCTTTCCTTTTTTCACCCAGGTACTACCAAAAATACCCTTTATGAGTGTGACCTACTATCTCAGATTTTTAGGTAGACCCCGAGTGTGCCGCCTTAGGGTCGGTCGGTGACCCGACAGTACCCAAAATCCTATCCTTTCGGAGACCAAGCCTTGAATTTTGATAGCGGTGAAGGCCTTCCTTGGAGCCGGTCCCAGCCGGCACGAGGCGTCACCATTCTCTTACGTTGCTTGTGTCAACAGTAGAGGCCGTGGGGTCGGCCGTCGCCTCTCCCCGCTCCCACTCAATATTTTGAAAAAAAAGTGGTGGGTTTCTCGATCACGTTTTTAGACTTGATGTTACATTAAGGAACAATAAATCATAGGCCCGAATGTTGTCGGTTATGTGGGCTAGCCCACCCGACCTATTCGTTAGAACATATGTGGCCGTCCGGACGGGTCAAGGCTAGGAGAGGTCCGTTGAGCCGTAGTGGCTCTTCGGATGACTCGGATTGCGCACTTCGCGCAAACGCCACACGTGGAGGGTGAAGTCGATTGAGCCGTAGCTACCGTTGACCACCCAACCGTGGTTAAACCACTTTCAACCTGTTTGCCCGTGATTATCCAATCCTTAAACATCAAACTTTCACGTAGACACTACGGAACAAAAACGTAATCTCGTCTTAGGTAAGGTGGAATTCACCGAGAATCCAACACCTTAACCACGAGGTTTCGAGATTTTACTCCTTATGCTTTCGCAGAGTGGGATTCACCGAGAATCCATCACCCAACCTCGACGATTGAAAAAACCCGTATTCCTCGGTTTTACCCTAATTAGTTTCTAATTAATATCAAACAATTAATTAAAACTAATCGTGTGTTTTATACATGCCTAACTAATTCCTCGAATTAATTTCTACATGTATGCATATGGAGTGGAATTCATGATATGATGCATGTCATGGCAATTTTCCAATTCTACTCATACAATCTACACATGTATACTAGTGCGGAAAATAAACACCGAGATGGACCGTTGACACCCCCGTATCTAACCTATTAGAAAATAAATAACGAAACCCTAACTAGGGTTTACTACTTTCTAACAAAATCTGCAGCTGTTCAAAATCTTCAACGATCGGCAAAGCAAACGAACTTGGATCGCGACGTAACTTTCCAGATCTGTTCTTCACTCCTCGGGCTTCAATATGGACGGTTGGATCGGAGCTTTGACTTGTTAATCTTCCTCAGTGAGCCGCCCAACTTGCTGCTGAAACAGACTCTCACAGCAGCGCATCATATACTTCCCGAGGCCGATTGGGGATCTAGATGAATCCCGATCGTCCTGAAAATTTTATCTCACGTCCAAAACTCCATGATTATCGATCTGACCGGTCGGATTTTAATTTGAACGGTCCAAGTGTTCCCAGAAAATCGAAGAAGTCACAGTTAGGGTTTCTGTGAATCCTGCGTTTTTCTGTTACAGCAGCCACTTCGCAGCAACGAACGGAAACCCAAACGGACTCTGATCGACACCAAAATTTGTGGGATTGTTCATCAACTTCCAATCTGGATTCTGACCGGAGGATCTTCGTTTTAACGGCTCAAACAACGGGAAAAACGAAAAACTAAACAGCTAATGTACAGATCTATTTTCTGGAAATTAAAATTGCAATAATACATAAATTACATAATTTCCTATACTCATATGAACGAATTTTCATCGTTCATATGAGTTTACAATAGATCTAACGGGTAAACGATGCCAACCCCAATCCATCTCTTCAACCATAGCAATTTAAAAATTACTAATGCATAATAATAAGTAAAATATCACCTACATGCAATTCCACTCCTTTAAATCGTTTAATTACGATTATGACTATATAAATCGTGGAACCTGTCTCTGATACCACATGAAGGATGCAGGTTCTTAGATCTAAACGAATTAGATCTATACGCAGCGGACGGATCACGATTTACATATCATAAAACATAATCAAAGGATTTAACAACTACAAGGGGGTTTAAGATTATGTTACCAATAACGGGAAGAGAAGCCAAGATCTTCCAATGTGTTCTCCAACGGTTGGTTGGTGGACACCACCCTTCTTGATACTGTAACCTCCTTGATATGCAAACTAAAAATCCCAAGATTTTTCCAACTCGAACCCTAAGAATAGAGGCCGAAATTTTTCGGCCAATTTCTCTCGGTGAATAGTGACGTGAATAGTACCTTTTTTTTTTTAGACTTTATAAACTCTCTTTATATAGGAGAGTAATCAATGTCCTCCAAGATTAAATAATTAAGTGATAATTATCACATTAATCCTTTTCAAATAAAAGATAAATAAAATGATTATCCCAAACAAATTAGGATAAATCATATTATCTAATATTCCATGAATTATCATTTAACAAATAAATGATAAATCACATGTCAAATAATTATCCAAGAAAACTAATTTCTCTCTAATTAATTGACTCACATCTGCGCCACATTAAGGGTTTACTAAGCCCACATAAAATGTCTTTTATGTGTATTATATTATTTAGCCCAACTAAATAATATCCATGCATATCAATTAATTAGCCATTGCACCAATTAATTATCAATGAGGCCCAAGTAACAAGATTACTAGTCCAATTACGTGAGCCACATCGGGGCCCATGGACCTATAACCAGTAGCTCCAATAATTAATTATTCATCGAACAGAAAGTACATTAATTATTAATTCCGGGATCACGCCACCATAAACCCGAAACTGAACTCTACCGATTATAGATGTATACTTATACTCAACCCATAGAGTGAATAAGCGTCCATTGATATAATCACTACATACGGATTAACCCTCCATAGACTTTCCATTCTGAGTGGGAAGTCTCCGTGAACCCGACTCAGAATATCTTATCCTTATTTACCATTAACCCCCTAATGATCAATTAGTACACATATCTGACTAGTAGCTAATTAGTCAAATGTGAACTCCCGGGATCGATCACTCTCTTAGGGCTAACAAACAAGGGGACTGTCTCTCTACTTCCCGCAGGAAGGAATGGATTCCATGTCTGTGAAAATCAGAACTACTCACTCATCTGGAGATAGTGCCAATGAGAAGTGGCTTGGAACACATATTAAAGTGAACCGTAACTAACACATCAAACACTACCCCGGACAAGCGCATCATCCTGATCACCTCGAGATTAAGGTTGATCCATATATGATCATCTAATGATTTAATAAGATTCCTCGATTACGGAATTATACCGAAATACAGATTAAATCGGTCCAAATCTATATGAATGCCATCATATATAAATGCCCCACGTAGGTACCTCTACCGACAATCCGGATAAGACTATCACACCCTAAGGTGTTCTCAAGCATTATTGGTGTTTTAATCAAGAGACCCTAAACTCGATTAAGTTCACCACGGACTAACAGCTTTAAGTATATCACCACTAACTCAATCCTCACGTGTAATCCATACACCGAGTTAAGTGGTTACATACTGATATATACTTAGAGTTTGCGGCAGATGTATTACTTTACAAGCACAAAGCAAGTAATAAGGTGAGATAAATTCGTCATTCATTATTAAAAACAATTACACAAATTGTCTTTCGGGCACTACACTAACAACAACCTAATCGCGGATGTCCGATCACTCGAAGGAACACTGGGGGTTTCTGTATGTTTCTCGGTTCCAACTGCATCTCGTGGTCTTCCAAGAAACAACCCACCGTTTCCCGATCTAGTACCGAAGCCGAATACCGATCTATGGCTGTTGCCACTGCGGAGCTCACCTGGATTACGTGTCTGCTGCGGGATTTGGGGGTCCAATTGTTCCAATCACCTCAGCTCTTATGTGACAATCTCAGTGCCGTGTACCTGACCGTGAATCCGTCTCTCCACTATCGTTCCAAGCATTTTGCTCTTGACTTCCATTTTGTTCGCGAAAATGTTGCTGTGAAACAACTCGTCACTCGTCATATCTCTTCTTCTTCCAATCTGGCGGATGTGTTCACCAAAGCGCTTCCCAAGGCTCCGTTCAAGCTCATTCGCACCAATCTTCGTGTCTGGCCAGCCTCCCACGTCGATTATGAGGATGTTAACCAGATGAAGCTGGATCGGAAGCACTCTCTTGCATCTCCACCTGAGGAAGATGAAGCGGTCAGTAATGCTTCTGAAAAAGGAAAAGTGGCAAATACGAATAAAAGGAAATAAGGATTACAAGTTATATTTTATGTAATTTATATTTATTGTCTTATGTTAATTATTTTGGGTATAATTGTCATTACCACAATTAGGTTACAATTAGGGTATCTTCCTACATTGGTGATTCCCTATTTAAAGGCTGTAATATTTTCGGTCCATGATTATCAATAATACATACGATTGTATCTCTTTACTGTGTTCCTCAAATCTTCAATAGGAACCAAGCAAAGCCTTCATTCTTATGCACAAAATTTCATAATTTCCTTTGGTGGGTTGCCAATTGGGGTGAATGTACCGTTCAACATGTCTTTTCAAACCGTGGGCTCTAAACACAAGTTGCTTTCATACCAACTTGTAAGAAAACATGGAGAGGTTACTACTTATAATTTACGCACAGAAAGATAGAAGTGGAGGAAACATTGAATATATTGTGTGCACTTTTGATTTCACTTGTTCCCCTTCACTCACAATGTTTACAATGATTGGTTATTTATATGTCCACAGATTACTTAGTATACTTGAATCCTAATAAATTCTAAATGGCTTTTCATCTATACAAGAAAATATTTCACATTGCTCCATGTCACAAAAAACAAAAAATCCTTCATATATTTGACTTAATACATGTATGTAGAAAAATATTTTCTTGAAATATCAAATGTTAATGGTAATGAAATTGCAAAGATATAAAAAACTAAGATATTTACATCATAACCCCTACATGGTGTTCAATCCCTAGAATAGTGTTCTATCCCTAGAATAAAGATAAAAAGTGAAAATTTTCTTCAAATAACTCCACAGCAGAAGCCTAATCCCTATTTATTTTTAGGGTTAATGAATAATGTATCTCTATTTGTGGAGCACTATCCCTATTTTAATGGTATCTGGTATAAAGATAAAGAGAGTGATGATGTTGGGACCTCGATCCCCGCCGGTGCAAGGTGTACCGTTCCCCCGACGGTGCATTGAAACGGTGTCGTTTCGATCCGAAACGACGCCATCTCGATGCAATGTAAAAAAAAAAAAAAAAAAAAAAAAAAAAAAAAAAAAAAACCACAGTCAAAACGGCGTCGTTTCGGATCGAAACGACACCGTTTCGTGCACTGTCGGGGCAGCTGTGCAAGCTTGCACCGTTGGGGATCTTTTCCCGATGATGTTGTGGGGTGTTTTGAATTGAGATATTGTAAAATAAGGACTTTTTTATTTTATATTATTTTAGGAATAAAAAATAAAGTTTGTGAATGCCATTAGGTATGCCAGAAAAGGCGACTGAAGAAACTGAAGCATTTTCTGCTTAAAAAAGAGTAATTAAAAAAAAACCACTATATACTCTGTGAGATCAATGCGGTTAAGAACACTCATTAATTTAGGTTGGTTATATTGGCATATATCAAATTACTTTTGGCAACCATTTACTTACAGCACCACAAAAAATTATTTCGGCACCACATTGTTTTCAAAAAGACGAACGTTATTCCCACTGGTGTTCCTGACACTGACGTTGGTGTTCAAGAAGGAACACCAGTGTCACTGACATTCACTTTATAAAAGTGACACAACTTAAGGACGTCAGTCCACTGGTGTTCCTCCTTCAACACCAACATCAGTGACACTGACACTGACGTTGGTGTTAAAAGAGGAACACCAGTGGGGATTACGTTTTGTTCAGCAGAAAAAATATTCAATAAATAGGTGCCAAAAGTAATTATGCGTGTGCCGATAGAACCCGCCTTAATTTATTAGTGAAAACCTATGTTGCACCGACACCGACACGGACACGGCGCAGCGCACACGACACTTTACACGGCGACACGGCAACTTTCAAAAATATAGGGACACGACACGCCGGATTACGTTTAGTATATATATATATATATATATATATATATATACACAAAAAAATATATAAAAATACAAAAAACATACAAATATATATATATATATATATATATATATATATATATATATATATATATATATATATATATACACACAAAAAAATATATAAAAATACAAAAAAATACAAAAAAAAAAAAAAAATATAAAAAATATAAATAGCCGTGTATTAGAACGTGTCCCCGTGTGGGGGCGTGTCCCTCCGTGTCGCCTCCGTGTCCTTGACGTGTCTCCTGGCGTGTCGGGGGCGTGTCCTGGCGTGTCGGTTTTAAAATTTAATTTAACATTATTTTAAATCAACCGACACGTGTCCGACACCGTGTCGGCGCGTGTCGGACGCGTGTCGTGTCGGAAACGTGTCGGATACGGCGCACGTTACCCATATTGGAGTGTCGGTGCAACATAGGTGAAAACAAGTGGTAATAAACTAAGTGAGTTAAAACATTTGTGACAGTACTAAAACGTTTATTAGATCTTCACATTTTAGGCTCTAACAACCCATTACTTATAGAAACTAGAATGAAGTAAGCATTTTAAGTTGGTCCATGATCACATGATAGACATCATATATATATATATAGTACATATGGTCAATAATCAATAATATAATACATGGACGACCCAAGATGCGGTCGTTAAAGGCACCACAGCGAATCAGATTTCGAGACACCACACTGTTAAATATCAAATCGATCTAAGCTTCAAATTCGACTTTACAAAAATCGAATATCTATCTTACACCGCTGTAATATCTAACATAAAACTAAGCATGGCGTCACGATAAATTCGCTACGACAAGCCCTTCATACATTATAATCAGATCTCCTCACCTCATTGATAATGACCAATTATTATAAAGTCTAATATATAAAGTAATGACACGGGCACAATCGTTGTGTCACAACAAGTGATACAACGGTCATATACACCGTTGATCAATACATCATTACGAAGTGTAATGATAAAACCCATCATGATCAACGATGCGCATGGTCGATGTATCGACTCGTTGTGACACAACGGTTGCGTCCGTATCACTACTCTAATATACATATGTGATGATGAATCATTTAAAATGATGGTTAAGGTAAGGAGCCTTGCTTTGGATGACCAGAAGGAGGAGGAGAAGAAAGCTTTGGGATATAAGGCATATATGGAATGCCATGTTGGATGGGTCCGGGCCTTATAGAAGCCTTCGAACTTGGACTCGGATCAATTGGTCGGTAATCATCAAGATCAGCAGCATTGCCTGCTTCATTCATCTTAGATTTGTAAATGTTCCAATGCCCTGTAAATTCCAAAGAACAAGATAGCTAAAGCACTTTCTAGCATGTACAAAAGATATATATATATATACACACACATAGAACGTGGTATTGTTTACAAGTAACATACATTCTATAATTGTATATATCATCATAGCTCAAAAACTGCTAGTACCTTCAATATCCTAGTCTTCAATATCATTTTCTTCGGAGCCACTTGTCGCTGGGAAGCTAAACCTGGAATATAGTTATAGGGTAAAACACCACAACAGAAATTTAGTTAAGGGTTATATATATCAAATGGATCGGTTATACAGATACACACAGGAGACTCTAGAAATATAGCATACGGGCGAAAATTTGCCATACGTTAAATAACTTGTGATGTTTCAATACATTAAAATAAAGAGTAACGATTATGCTGAAGAGGATGGAGTAATGTATGAAGTCCTTATCAAGAATGTAGACCGTTCACCCAATGGCGGACCTACATACAACTAAGCGGGCAACTGCCCCCGTTGATCTGAGAAAAAATTTACTAATATATATACTAATCTATAATTTGTCCCCCTTTAATAATTTTATTCGCATTTAAAAATTTTATTGCCCCCTACTCGAGATCCTGCGTCCGCCCATGTGTTCAGCTATGCAACAGAAAACAGGAAAAACCGGAGTACATTCGGGGCCTGGCTGATATTCTGCTTAATTGCCGGCTTAACATTCGGGGATGTTTGAAATTTTGATTTCTGAATATTAATTTTCATACCCGAGATACTGCAAAAGTCTTGAAGCACAGAATCCATGACCAGAGCTTGTACCTCACTTGCCTCCCCGAACAGTAGAGAGGTCATCTCGCAAAAAAAGTGGGACAACAGGGGGCCGGAGGAAGAGATTTTGATCGGTTTCCATAGCCCATTGTCAACAGCTTGTTGAATCTTTTTACTCAAAATTTCTATCACCAGAACAAATAAATAAGGTGCAATAGGATCCCCTTGCCTCAGTCCCCGCTTAGGTTTGAAGGCTTCCAAGCACTCACCATTCCAAATTACCGATAAGCTGGCGGTTTTTTGACAATGCATTACAAGTTCTACCATCGTATGAGAAAACCCAATTGCTTCCAAGATTTGACGAAGAATGGGCCATTCGACATGGTCATAGGCTTTTTCGAGGTCCACTTTGACCATCATATAACCTTTCTTACCCTTCCGCGATCTCAAAAAATGGACAACCTCCTGTGCGACAATGATATTTTCAGCAGTGCCTCGACCGGGGATAAAGGCCGATTGGGATTTCCCCACAAGCTTGTCAATAACCGACCTCATACGATTGCTAATAATCTTTGTAATTGCTTTGATGATCACATTAACTAGAGCAATAGGTCTGAAGTAAGCATTTTAAGTTGGTCCATTATCACATGATAGACATCATATATATATATATATATATATATATATATATATATATATATATATATAGTACATATGGTCAATAATCAATAATATAATACATGGACGACCCAAGATGCGGTCGTTAAAGGCACCAAAGCGAATCAGATTTCGAGACACCACACTGTTAAATATCGAATCGATCTAAGTTTCAAATTCGACTTTACAAAAATCGAATATCTATCTTACACATCTGTAATATCTAACATAAAACTAAGCATGGCGTCACGATAAATTCGCTACGACAAGCCCTTCATACATTATAATCAGATCTCCTCACCTCATTGATAATGACCAATTATTATAAAGTCTAATATATAAAGTAATGACACGGGCACAATCGTTGTGTCACAACAAGTGATATAACGGTCATCTGCACCGTTGATCAATACATCATTACGAAGTGTAATGATAAAACCCATCATGATCAACGATGCGGATGATCGATGTATCAACTCGTTGTGACACAACGGCTGTGTCCGTATCACTACTCTAATATACATATGTGATGATGGATCATAAAAAATGATGGTTAAGGTAAGGAGCCTTGCTTTGGATGACCAGAAGGAGGAGGAGAAGAAAGCTTTGGGATATAAGGCATATATGGAGTGCCATGTTGGATGGGTCCGGGCCTTATAGAAGCCTTCGAACTTGGACTCGGATCAATTGGTCGGTAATCATCAAGATCAGCAGCATTGCCTGCTTCATTCATCTTAGGATTTGTAAATGTTCCAATGCCCTGCAGATTCCAAAGAACAAGATAGCTAAAGCACTTTCTAGCATGTACAAAAGATATATATTTGTATATATATACACACACACACAGAACGTGGTATTCTTTACATGTAACATACATTCTATAATTGTACCTTCAATATCCTAGTCTTCAATATCATTTTCTTCAGAGTCACTTGTCGCTGGGAAGCTAAACCTGGAATATAGTTATAGGGTAAAACACCACAACAGAAATTTAGTTAAGGGTTATATATATCAAATGGATCGGTTATACAGATACACCTGGGAGACTCTAGAAATATAGCATACGGGGCGAAAATTTGCCATACGTTAAATAACTTGTGATGTTTCAATACATTAAAATAAAGAGTAACGATTATGCTGAAGAGGATGGAGTAATGTATGAAGTCCTTATCAAGAATGTAGACCGTTCACCCAATGACGGACCTACATACAACTAAGCGGATGGATCATTTCTATTGATCCGAAAAAAATTACTAATATATATACTATATCTATAATTTGTCCCCTTTAATAATTTTATTCGCATTTAAAAATTTTATTGCTTTCTTTCGAGATCTCTCGTCGCCTATGTGTTCAAATTATGCAACAGAAAACAGGAAAAACCGGAGTACTCACATGATCAGTTGAAAACGTCTGTTAAAAATGAATTCATTAATTTATTTAATATATATATATAGATGTAACAAATAAAAATAAAATAAGAACCAAAATTAGGCTAAACCATTGGGTTTTCTAATAATTTGGTTTGGTTTGGTTTGAGTTAGTATTTTTTTAAACCAACCCGACTAATACTATGAAAAAGTCAATCCAAACGAACCCAACCCGACCCAAGCTCAGTCCTAAAATTAGCGTACACACTTATTCAATACACCAAAATGTAAGAGAATTTGTTATAATAAATACTACAGTACATCACTTATTACACTCACTAATTCATCAAAAGTTACATATAATAAGTAATTGCAAATAAATACTTCTCCTAATTAATCAACAACCGACAACCCAAGTGCTTTCAAATGTTAGTAAAATCATTATTTCCAATTGTTCGACACTACCTCAGATGATTAGAGTCACAAAATTAATTGTAAGAGGATACTTTGCAAAAGAAAAAGATAGTAATAATTTATTTTCAGGCCTTATAGTAATAATTTATCACAGGAAACACAAAGCTGAAATTTTACTTAGAAAAAGATGGCACAATAGAAAAAGGTAGGAATATATAGAATAATTAATCTTACAATCTTACCAGGACTAAAAGGAATGGTGTCTTCAGTTGAGAGAGCAAAGGACATGAAAGCAAACACAGTAAACATAACCCAGAAAACAGAAACCTTCATCTTTATGTTTTCTTCCTCGTTGAAAATCTGCAATCTTTTAAACGAAAGAAAATAGAAAAAATAGTATAAAAAAAAAAAACGAAGTTAAGTTTGAATATTCTCAGAGCAAAACAGAAACTCCGGCCTTTAAATAAGCTCAACCCATTGGAAACTTTACTTTCAACTCTAGCTAGGAAGCTCTATGTCTTGACCCGGGATTCTTTGAAACCGTTTAATTAAGTTGCCCAGAATATCCGGAAGGATAAGAAGAAATTTTGAATATTAATCTTGCCCATGTCGAACGAGAGAGTTTTTAATGGATGAAAAAGAAATTAAGGTGGTCATGGGGGATACATGATGGACAATCAGGAAGTGGTAATTAAGGGTAGTAATGGAGAGTAATTGTGGCTCTCTGTGTTGTTGTTGTTGTGAAAAATAAAAACAGTGTGAGTCGAAATAAATGCGAACATGCACCGGAAAACGAGCCCTGCAGGCGGAATCCACTCTTTCATCTTCAAGATTAATTGCCCTCTTGGATTTTGGACACGCCAACTCTTGATTCATCGTTTGGTGTTTCCATATAAATTGATTTAATTTGCATTAATGTCGATGAAACAATACTACTAGAGCAATGATACAGGGAACATATCGATTGATCTAGGACCACTATTGAATATTTTGATATCTTTATTGATTGATCTAGGTTTCACAATAATCAATATTGTAGATGAATATTATGTCAATTGGTTGTATGAATCCGTCATATATTATAAGTCTTCATAGCTTTATGCACATAGATTAAGAAACTAAATAAATTATCCAACTTTGATAGTTTGGATTAAATGCCCATATAGGCTAATTAGAATAAAGAAAAGCTTTAGAATAAGGTATAAGGATAAAACAAGAAACAAGTTATTAATTATTGCGTTGAAATGTGAGAATAACTTATATTGTGGAACGAATGAAAAATACTGAGATGACTTATTTAAGACGGAGGAGTACTACAAGTCATTCACATTGACGATGACAAATTATGTCACCTAATGAATCCGGGCCTGAATGAATCTAGTGATGAATACCCAAAACCCTAATGCCTCAAGAACGTGGTGGTTGGTTTTATGATTTGCGGATGAGTCTAAGAGATTGTCTTAGATTGCCAGGAATCAAGTCTTACGTAGTTCCTGGAACGTGGTATTTATAATGATAATTAATGCACGCCCTAACCCTAATATTAGGTCGGTTTAGGCTATTGTCATATTTACCCTTGATGGGCCTTGCCCCTTGCCCAAGTTATCATACTGATAATGGGCCTTCGTAGCTGGTGCGGACTCTTCCCTCGACGCCGACTTAAACGACTTGCGGTAACCGACTCTGGGAACCTTATCCCGCACTGCTCGAATGTCGATCAGCGTAGACTACCTCGAGTATCGACATGCGTACCTTGGTACTTATTCGTAGCGTGTGGACCAACCGATGGACGACACGTGGAGGGGTGAAATCCCGTATCATCATAAGTCCTCCAGACTTGAGAGAGGCGACTCTCGTTGTCCGAGGTCAAATCTGCCATTTTGAAATCGTCTTCGAGTTGGATCATCGTCTGGGCGGGAAAAAGCCCTAACGCTTCGCCTGCCACCTGTCACTCCAGCCAATCGTGGCATTGCATCATGACGTCACAGCGCACTAACGCCTCATCTTCCGTCAACCGTAACGTCATGCCTTGATTCTTGCAATTTGTTGGGGGGGTATAACTCCTTACAACTCCCTCAATCACGTCCTTTCACATTATTTGAAGATCTTTGCCAGCATAAAAGGGAGGGAAAGAGTTGGAGAAGAGATCTATGTGCCATTTCCTTCACTTAATCCCAAAACACCAAGTAAGCATCTTTTTTGGTTTCTACCTCTTCTTCTTCTTTCTCTTGTATTTATTCATGTCTAGCGATTACTCTGAGGTGATAGGAGTAGTGAATCACCTTCTCACACCGAACTTTGTTGCCTCATCGCTTCGATCATCCTCCCAACCAATTTGAGGCGACCCCATAGTGTTCTTAGGAACTCCCAGCAGAAGCCCTATATGGTGTCCTATCCCTAAAATGAAGATAAAAAATAGAGTTTACCCTAAAATAGCTTCCACAGCAGAGTCTCTATCCCTATTTATTTTTAGGGATATGAACAGTGCATCCCTACTTGTGGGGATGCACTATTCACGCCCTAAACATATTTAATTATTAAAAATTATAGGGATAGGGATGCTGTTAGAGTGAAATAATAAATATTTAATGTGTATAAACATGGTTGTGAGGTAGAATATGTATTATTTAATATTATTTAAAATGTTATAGTGATAAGGATAGGGATGCTGTTGTGGAGGTTTTTGGATTGAGATGTTGTAAAATAGGGATATGTATTATTTTATATTATTTTAGGGATAAAATTTGGTGCTTCATTGGGAGTGCCCTTAGGGAACCAAAGAAATTAGTGACTAGGATGGAGGGAAGGGTCCTAAAGGTTGTCTTACTACCCTTTCCTCCGATGATATTGGTAGAATCCAGCCAAAGTTTGGCCTTGCCAAATTTCCAGGCTTGAAATCCAACTACCTTCCGGCCAACATCAATACGCCGATGAGCCTCCGGAGGGGTTTTGCTCGGCCTCGAAGGCCCGGCTCTCCAAAGGATTGAGATTTCCACCGTGTCCGGCCGCCATAGTCGTTTACACCATTACGAGATAAGTGTATCTCAGTTAGGCCCCAATGCCATTAGGATTCTGATAGGGTTCGTGAGAGCATATCGAGTGGCCGGGGTGCGCTTCTCGATCCCCCTCTTTCGCTATTACTATAAGATGGCAAGCATGCCGGACAAAATGTGGTACACCTTCCAGCGAAGGACCAATTGACACGAGTTTGTGTCCAGAGGACCTTCATCACACGGGGACTGGAAGCCTCGATTCTTCTTCCTACGTCATGGCTTAGGTAACCCCTACATCGGACAATGGAGGTCGAGGGGCAAAAGAAACGATAAACTGGACAAGGGTCCAGCCCCTCAAGAGGCCCGTATAATGGACGGCTTCTGTTTCGAGATGGCCACCCGAGATCTAAGCCTTCTTTATGACCTGGCATATCTAGAAGAGGCAGGGCCGGTGCCTTACGGGAATCTTCACTCCCTCGACCAAGAGAACTGTAGGATATTTCTTCGTTTATTGTATGTGTTTTTCTTTTCCGATATTTGCAACTTGACATTTTGTTGAAGCTAACCTTATCTTTTCTTTCACAGTGGGAAAGTTCTCTCTTATCACTGACCCTACTCACATTCCCCAGTCGAAGAGTAGGGCTGCTCCGCCTCTCAGGGATAAAGCGGCTCCTATTGCACAGATTGCCGAGGCAAGGGCACCTCCCACGGCCGGAGAAGGGAGTTATGTCCAGCCCGAGATAACTCCTGCTGGTGTCGAGTCGACGATTCCAGCTCGTTCCCCCCCCCCCCCCCCGACCACAAACCACCAGTGACTTACTTGTCCGCCATGGTTTGTTGCGAGATGAGGACGAAGAGGACCTGGTTGATGTAACTCCACATATCGGGGAGCATCTAGAAACAACGGCACGTACGACCCAGAAGGCCGACCTTCCCGACTTGGTGTGGGATCAACAAAGACAAAGCCAAGAGGGCTAAAGTCAGTGAGGCCTCTTCCGAGGCGGAAGTCGATATGAACCAGTTCTTGATGAGTGTGCCGTCGGGGAGAATAAAGCTCTATCTCTCGCACTCCGAAATTGGGTCGCATGGTAAATCGCTTTCTCCTTTTTCTTTCTCCCTTTTTCTTTCTCCCTTTTTCTTTCTCTTTAACGTGGCCCATCTTTTATTTTTGTTGGATGATGTATCTCTCTTTTTATTTTATTTTTCTCTCGACAGGCACAACACCTTAGCAAGGAAGCCGCCAAGAGGTTGAGCTTTGCCAGTCGGAAGAAAATTTAAAGAGGACAATACGAAATTTGATGGACGAGAGTGCCAGGAAGGGTGCCGCTGTAGCCGGTTTGGAGACCCAACTGGAAAATCATGCGAGAGCAGCAGACTCCGAAATAGAGAAGCTGAAGGCCGAGATCACATTTCTGAAAGTTGGGCTATCTACCTCTTTTAGCGATTTGAACAAAGCTCGAGGCGACTGGCTGGTCCTGGAGAAGAAGCTGACCGAACTATCGGTGGACCATGAAAAGATGTAGAAAGAGCACTATGCCTCTCTGGCCGAAGTTAAGCAGGCTTGGACGGAGAGGGATGCAATGCGGGTCGAACTGGGGAGTGTTCCATCCCGGATCGAGGAAGCCAAGAGAAGCGCCATCGCTGACTATCGGAAGTCGAAGGAACTCGACGATGATCTAACTGTGATGATGCGCATGGCGATGATGGGTGGTTACACTCTGGCAGCGTTGAATCACGCCTCGAGGTCTATCCCGAGTTTGATGTGGGCAAACTTGCTGTGCCACAATTCTACGAGCCCGAGGCGGAGAAGTTATACGACCAGTATAACGAGGAGTTCCAACGAAAGGAATCTCTAGCTCGGAAATATGGTCCATCGACCTCTGCACAAGCCGCTAATCCCGAGCCGACCCTCAACGATGCTTCTTAGTTGTTGCTCTCTTGAATTTCGCTTTTGTTGAATTTTTTATTCGAACTTTTTCTGTATAATTTGCTTAATCATACTTTAACTTGCTTTGGCTGGTCTTGTCGACCTGACCTTATGTTGCATTGATTTTGCTTCATTTTTTGCAATATTTTATTTCCTTCTCTTTTTGTTGTCTATCTGTCATGTTTCGATGTCTTTTAGATCTTCGCTTGTCGAGCCTTTGGCTCTGTTTGCTGCTTTTTTTATCGATGTCGTGTTGCCCCCCAAGTGTATTATGAACCTTTGGTTCTTATTGCACTTATGAGTCTAGTTTAATTGAGATCGACTTGGTCACCTTAGCATTTTTGTCTCACGGACTAGTTACGCCATAGATGTATCGATTCTCCGGCCGTTTGGTCCGACTTTGTGAACCGTCCCTCTGCCTTAGCATTTTTTGCCCATTGGGCTCGTTTGGCTTTTGGCTGGTCGTTTTTTGGGCGTTCGGTCCGACTTTGCGAACACTCCCTTTGCCTTAGCATTTTTTTGCCTATTAGGCTCATTTTGCTTTTGGCTATATTGAGGGATCCGACTTGCGGATGATCCCCTATCGTAGTCGACTGCATTGCCTTTGACATTTTCTATCACATTAGACTCGTAATGTTAAGGTTGTACATCCTAACAAACATAAAAGCATCTCGAAAAAGACATGTTTATTAGAACATTCACGAAATTGTCAAACACACTTATTACAAAATGTGAAAACAAGAATGAATCGACATAAGGATTAATAAAACGTAATACTTCCTCAGATTATTGGCATGCCATTGTCGAGGAACTGTGGTTTCATCTGCTCGTCTGAGTTGGTAAGATCCCTTGGGGTGAACCTTCAAGATCTGATACGGCCCTTCCCAGTTGGGGTCTAACTTACCAGTCGCTTCTTGTCGGCTTGCTTCATTCTAAGTTATAATACTGCGAGATCTTCTGTTTATACCTCGCCATTCGAGCTGAAGCTATTTCTCTTCACTCTCAACGCTATCTTTTTTCATGTCGAAGATCGAGATCATTGGTTTTGATATTGTGCGCTAGAACCCGAGGAGAGGGAAAACCGATCTCGGCGGGAATTTCGCCTCGCATCCGTGAGACCGAGAGAAGGCGCTTTCTCGTCGACGAATTTGGAGTCATCCCATACGACCATAGGATGCTCGAAAGTTGTGCTGCCCAGTCTCGGCCTTCGGCTTCTAGTCTCTTTTTCAACCCTAGCATGATCTGTCGATTTGTCTGCTCGACCTAACCATTTGCTTGTGGGTGTGCCACCGAGGTGAAGTGCTGGCTGATATGATATTCATTACACCATTCTCTAACTCTTCGATCTTCGAGCTGAGAGCCATTGTCTAAGATCAGAGCCTTGTGAATTCCATACCTGTATAAAATATCGACCCACAAAAATTTCTTGATGGTCGCTGCTCTGATGTCGGTCAAAGCCTTGGCCTCGACCCATTTCGTGAAGTAGTCCACTGCGACGACCACGTATCTGTTGTTACCTGGAGCTCGGGGTAAGGGTCCGACGATGTCGACGCTTTCACCGATCAAAAGGCCAAAGTCGACGAGATGATGTTCATTTCTTGGGCCTGTTGATGGGTGATATTATCGTGGATTTGACAATTCCTACACCTCTGAACCAGGTGGTTTGCATCTCGTTGCATCGACGGCCAAAAGTACCCGGCTATCTTACATTTTCGGGCAAGCATCCTAGCTCCGCAATGGTTTCCAGAAGCCCCTCTGTGATTTCTTCGAGAAGATATTCACCTTCTTCTTCTGATGCACATCTTAACCATGGCGCTACAAAAAAAAAATTCGATAAAGGATAGAGTCGAAGAAAGCATACCGCGCTGACCAAAGTCGGATTTTTCGTGCTTGCACCTTGTCGGATGGTAGAATTCCATCCTTAAGGTAAAGGGCTATTGGATCCATCCAAGTCGTCTGTTGAGTGAAAATGGGCGAAGCCTGACGGAGCAATGCCGCGTGGAGGTAGAAGGCCTACGCGGCTGCACTTCTGATTCCTTGTAGCTTATGTCCACAACAACTCGACTAAGACTTTCTTGCTCGAGACGAAGTTCAAGCTAATTTAGATAAGGCATCGGCTCTCTTGTTTTGACTTCGGGGACATGCTCTATCTCGAATCGATTTGAACTTAGGTATGAGGCCGTGCACCAACCGTTAGTAGTTCTTCATGGTTTCTTCCTTGGCTTCATACTCCCCACAATATGATTCACCACCAACTACGAGTCATCGGACACTAGTAGGTTATCGACTCCTAATTTCAAAGCAAGTTTCAGACCTGTGATCATAGCTTCATATTCGGCCTCGTTGTTCGTTGCTTTGAAGTCGAACCGAAGGGCGTATGGAAACTCTTCACCTTTCGGGCTGATTAACAGGAGTACGGCACCTGCCCCCTCTTTGCTTGACGCCTCATCGACTTGGAGAGTCCACTGTTCTTCTGTACTTTGCTTCTCTTGCTCGAGTTGGATGGAAATTCCTTCGGCTAAAAAATCTGCCAGGGCCTGGGCCTTAACCGCAGTTCGAGGCACGAACTCGATGTCATACAGAGCCATTTCCACTACCCATTTTGCTAATCGACCCGAAATGTCGGGCTTTGCTAAGATCTGCTTCAGTGGTTGGTCAGTAACCACCGTGATGGGATGGGCTTGGAAATACGGCCTCAGTCTTCTCTAGGCGTGCACCAGACATAACGCCAACTTTTCTGCTGGTGAGTATCGGATCTCGGGTCCATGCAACGCTTTACTAACAAAATAAATTGGCACTTGGCCGGGGACCCCTTCCCGAATTAGAACTGCACTCACTGCTTCTTCACATACTGCCAAGTAAACCAACAATTTCTCTCCTTCTCGAGGGGAGTGAGAGTGGGTAGTTCCGATAAGTAGGCTTTCAAGTCTTCGAAGGCTGTCTGACATTCTTCATCCCAATGGAAAGGACTGGGCTTACGAAGAATCTTAAAAAATAATATTGTCGTAAACACACCCATAACGACATTATTATTGTCGTAAAACCACCAATAAGTGAATCGATGATTATTGGCGTAACGGGCATGTTTAACGCCATTATTATCAACGTTAAATATTTAACGACAATAATATTGGCGTTAAACATACATCGTTACGCCAATAATCATCAGTTCGATGTTATTATTGTCGTTCCCTCTTCATCTCCCCCAAATTATCTCAATTCTGCAAAAATCCTCCAAAAATTCTCAGAAAAACGATATGTCCTTGCAATGGATTCTGAGGCTCATTTGGAACAAATGGATCAAATTTCACAACGGGAGATAGCCCCTGAGGTTAATGTTAATTTCTATCTGTCAATTTTTTATGTGATTCTATTTTTGTTGTGCAATTTGTAAGGAGGGGTAGATTGGTTAGGGTTAGGGGTTGTTTTTGAATTTCCTGAAGTACACGATGATATGTTGTTGGTTTGAATGGTGATTTTACGCCAATATATGGTTCATTTTACGCCAAAATTCGAAGTTATTGGCGTTAAACATGTGTTTAACGACAATACTATTGTCGTTAAGTGTATGTTAACGACAATAATATTGTCGTAAAACACATGTTTAACGCCAATAATATTGTTGTTACGTTTATTATTTAAAATATTTAGTGTTTATTATATATAATTCAATAATGATAGTTTGAATGTATATAATAATTTAATAGCCTTGTTGTAATGGTGTGAACATATTTTGACCTACTATATTTTTGAATGAATATTTAATAGCCCTATATGTAATATAATTGCCTTAGTATAGTATAATGTAATCTAATATTTAATAGCCCTGTATAGTATAATTGCCTTAGTATATTCATATGCCTAATAGTACTGACAATGTAACCTAACCAAATACAACGGCAACGAAATGATGAATAACACATAACGCAAATAAGAACGAACAACTTTGGACAAGATGAATATGAACTCGACACGAGAACGATATATCCAATGTACATATATACATGACACAAACAATATCCGCTTGTCATCAGATATATTTATACATACCATACACAAACATACACACACGATATCCAACCTTTATGATATTCGTATGAAAGTAATCTGCTTGCACGCATACACGTCGCATATCCGTTCGTGATGTTATACATATACATTAGTTTGGAAAGTAGTGTAGTCATTCATTATCCAAG